>OY294071.1:30114018-30540881 GCA_958510875.1 Endomychus coccineus
CCATTTATGGATTCATTCTTATATTCCAATATTTTTCATCTGAAATAGAAACTTTTTAGGACTGTGATAGTAAGTTTCGCCCAAAAATCATGTATTCGATATTTGCCTTAATTATTATTTTGTAAATCATCAAATCGATGAAATGAAACCATATATTTTGTCAGATTTAACCTCAATTTTACCCACACTCGGCTCCCTAAAGTATTTTATGAATTTGTAAGAAGAACTGGAGAAACAATGATATGAGATAAGATAACTACTTTGAGATACTTTGATGCGGCTAGAATCAAGAGGCGCCGATATGAACTTTGCTCCCTTGTACAAAATTTGTTCATTATAACTGATTTATTAATCAATACGGGAGATGTGGAGGGGAAAATATAAAGCGACCTTAAGTAGCCTGTCTAATGTAAAAGTGCTAAAAGTGTTAATTCTTCTGTACTTTTCAAAAATTGTGAATTAAATCATTTAAAGTTGATGAAAAATAAATAACAGCTCTGTCGAGAAAGCTTTTAAAGTTGCCAGTAACTGTTCGGAATATCGGAATACTTTATTTACAATGCATTAACGGATATTTTTATTATTATTCACGAAATTAATATACAAATTAAACGACCAACATTCATTGAAAATTAATATTAACTCTAATAAAACCATTGTAGCAAAGTCATACATAATTGTGCATTATTATATTTAAATAAAATATAAGAAAGCTTGTGACTAATATGATTATTATCCTACATTTTGGCACTTTAAACAATATATTACACAAGAATTATTCCTACTCATAAAAATCATCATCATAAAAATATAAGGTATAATATTTCTGTACAATTATTATTTCATATCTTTTGGAAAATTATTCTATTTCAGGATGAATAAAATGGAAGAATTTGAATGTTCTGAAAATTAAAATCAAAATGGTTTTGTTCACTTTGCTGGGTTTTCTGCACAGGGAAGTTATTGAAGTACAATCTATCATGAAGATGTTTTTATCTCATTGTAATGTCACTTTCAAGGTCAGTTAGCGCCATATTTTGGGACTGATATACAATCATGACAGTCGTGAGTCATAAATATACTAGCCTCTCCTGAAAATCATGCCGTATTATGTATAATACAGACAATTTATTTTCAAGTAATATTCACGATATATCCTGAAAGAACTCACTAGAAAAATCTACGTTATTGGGAAAACTTTCATCAGATCAATTCATAACTTTTTTTACTACTTTCGGGTATGAATATTCATCGATAAACAAAGGGTTATGATGGTCATTCATGAACTTAGAGGATTTCAACCATATGACTATATATTATTACTATGCTGGAAAGTTACCATCTGTCCCGTCCACAGATTTGTAGATGATGGTAGGCTTCATACCGCTTCCTCATCTAGAGCCCCTATATCATCCAATGAGGCCGGAGGAGCAACACAGAGACAAGTTGACGTAATTATTCGAAATCTGGCAAAGATTTTGATATGAGGATCTGATAATCTAGTAGAGTGCAACCAAAACTCAAGCTTGGGTCTTCTCCAAGAAGGCATTTCCCACAATCCCTAATATGATTATGTCAGGTACAACCATTTCTATGAAGTCTTCCATATGTCCCTCTCATGGGAAGACCATTTGAGGTCCATTATATAGATATATGATATGATATTTCCATGGTCGGTGTTCATCAGAAATCTCGTCTGTTGTTCCACCACGAGAGATTCCAGATAAGCGGACTAGACGAGATCAAACTAGTCTTCGAACATTATAGGTTTCCCTCTAGGGTAGTCAAAGTATGAGAAAAACTCTAATGAAGATTTTATAAGCAACAGCTGAGTATACGACAAATCAACATGAAGAGTTCATGGAACAACTACATTTAGAGCCACTCGAAGACATGGAAACTCAGAATATTCTGAGGAAATAATCTCAGATATCATATTAATAACGACCAAGGTTATTTTCCTATTCAACGTCATCTCCCAGAAAGAGATTAATGACTCCGGAATGAAACCGACCTACTGAGGGCGGACATCATCTATTGGTTCACTCACAACTTTATGGTTCAAGACAGCTGTTTCACCCTTCTCAACGAGCATGATCTGGACCAGAAAGACCATATCATTGTTATCTGGCAAAAGGCAACCTGAGATCAATGAGTATATTCATATATTCATTTGCTTCTAATTCTCTTACATTGGCTTGGTGTCGCCATCTGCCGCACTCAAGTAATCTCACATTTCCCGTAACTTTTGTGAAGTTCGAGAAATCTATCAGTTAATGTGGTACATTATTTGATTTTTTAGTGGGACATGTATTTATAGATGGCGTGAGATACTTTCGGTCTTTTTATCATGTTGTTGACCGGTCACGGCTACCTTCAGCAGAGATCGTTCAAGCAAATTTGCTATTTCCACTTTTTGACGTTACTGATCGATCTCGACTAGAAGGATATTGTTATCTGGCAAAACCACCATGAAATCAATGAGTATCTTCATTTATTCCTAATTCTCTTACATCATTTTTGAGTAATGAATATTCTTATTTCTTTCACTTTTTAAAAATAATGTTTAATTGCGGACATTTACATATTGAAGAAGACGGAGGGGAGAATTGATAAATATGAAAATTTTTTTCTTCCCCCGATAACTAATTAGGTATATTTAATCGATAAAAGGAAGAATTGCAATATCCAAATTCAGCATTTTCATTTTTGGATAATCACGTGAAATCAGGAACAAATGAACTTCAATTTTCCTAGATTAAGATGAGAAATACCCAGCAGATTGAAATAAAAATTATTATGGCATTTCTAGATTCATGTAAACCATGAAACTCTGACCTTCGTCAAGGAATAAATACATGTACATTATTGATAGACTCATTGTGTTGATACATTCGAAACTCGAATTGAAGTACAGCAAACAGGCATGTTAAGCTTGGGTCAACTTTCAACCTATGTCAACTTTCCACAAACTTTGTACAAGATTTCTTGAGAGTTTTGAGTGTATGAACCAACAAGTTCATCTCATGGAATGATTTCTCTGGTTTACAACTTATTTGTAACGAACAAAACAACACAACTTTTTATCGCACCACTCACAAAAATATATGAATACTAAATCAGATTTTAGTAATGATTGGATTTTTATTCATTTTCCCAATTATGAAATTAATTGAAAAATCCAGTTTGTAGCTGGGGACAATGATAACCTAATCGTCGCCAAATGTACATTTCCAATTCAATTTATTTATTTATTTATTCAGTTGTTCGTTGGACGAGAAGTATGTAACAGTTGACTTGAATATATATTTGAATATATTGGTACACATAAAAGATATAGTTCTTGAGGAGTATCAATAGTTTTGTGTCAATAGTTTTGCATCATCAAAAACGACCAAACTAGTACTCAGGGTAGATGCATTGGATCCTGTGGATTTCCCAACGTTGTAATTGCTAGAGACTAGCCATAGCTAGTATCGTGACCCATTGATTTGGCTCAGGATCTACCTTAACATAATCATGCTTACCAGGTGAAGTAAGCTCTGGAAGAGTTCTGAGGCATGACAATGATGACATTGAAGTTTCTTGGAGTAATTATACCCTCTGATTTAGGATATCTGGAGTATGAGGATTGATGGCGCCCTTCCAGGTGGGAAGAACTCCGGCCATAAATCCTGTCTTTATCCATGGCTATGATCCGACATACTATCTCGAATGCAGCTGTTGTATGGTGGTTTCAGTGCTTTTGAGTTCTCAGCTCCATAATCTTCCCCAGATACACTGAACTGGGTCAAATTTCACTAATTCTCAGGTCTAGTGAATTGGGAAGCAATAATGATGTCGAATTGGTGTTTTCGCCCTCCGATAGATGTTATGAAACTTCCGATGAGTATTGCTTTTTTGAGAATATTGGTACAAATAAAAGAGAGACAGTTCTTGAGAAGTATCAATAGTTTTGCATCATCAAAATCAACCAAACGAGTATTCAGGGTAGATGTATTGGATCCTGTGAATTTTCCCACATTGTAATTGCTAGGGACTTGCCATAGCAGAAACGACTGCTTGGTATAGTGACCCATTGTTGTTAAATACAGGGCTCAGGATGTACCTTAACATAACCTGAATGGTCATGCTTACCAGGTGAAGTGAGCTCCGGAAGAGTTCTGAGGTATGACAATGATGACATTGAAGTTTCTGGAAGTAATTATACCCTCTGACTTAGGATATGTGGAGAATGAGTATGTATGGAGCTCTTCCAGATGGGAAGATGGCGGGCTATAAATCCTGTCTTGAATATCCACGGCAATGATCCGACATATCATCTCAAATGCAGCTGTTGTATGGAGGCTTAAGTGCTTCTGAGTTCTCAGTTTTAGAATCCTCCCGAGACACATACAACTGGATACAAATTTCACTGACTCTCAGTCCCAGTGAATTGAGAGCACTGATGATGTCTAATTGGTGTTTTCTGCCCTCTGACAGATGTTATGAAACTTTCGATGGGTATTATTTCTTGAGTTGGAACAACTTATTGGTATCTGAAATGGAACCTCTGACATCTCTGGAGCAACAAGGATTGAATTAATCTCGCCACATAGAATGTTCTGTGTGCTGACCTGTGGTTCTATGCTTTTGGATAGATTGAGCGCATTGTGAACTCCTCAGCTAGTTTTGATTTGTTAATATTTGCAAGAGATGTATATTTATCTTGAGTTAATCAGAAGTGAGTGATGCGATCATTTTTGGGTCATGAAATTAGGAATGCAGTGAAAATGGCTATCCCCTTCTAGCAAACATGGTTGCTTTATGAAAAATCTCCTGCAATTTCAGAAGGAGGAAGAACCAGTACCTCAGAATATTCCACATATTGAGTGCTTGGGCAATGTTATTTTTTGGCTATTCAACAAACGACACTATAAAATCACTAACAATTTTGAGTTATGTTTTCCGAAGGAGAAGTACTATTTCCAACATAATTCAATTCATCTATTCTCTGGTATCTAAGAGAAGATCTATATATTCGGAAGAATTAGTTGTAATCAAAAACAAAATATGAATCATCCAGATATGGTGGTAGTGAATGAAATGAAATTTGAACTGCTGTCTGCAAATTTTCACAAGCTATTTATTGCCCAAGACATTTTGGGTCGAAGATACTTCAGTGACCATTATTAATTAATTAACCAAATTATTGATTTGGCCTCAGTGAATTATTCTCAGTCCCATTTCCATTGCATCCTGAATTCATTCTTTTCACTTAAAAACGATATAAAAATGATAACGATCAGTCAATAATATAATTTATACATCAGCATAAGAGTTATACGCTAACCACATTCAGTTGACAATAAGCTTTATGTCCATAACCATATGTACAAATTTAGAGATCAAAAAACAACCCTTATAATATCTAACTTAATTCAGCAATTATTTTAACGCACAGATGGGGACACCGAATGTCTGTGAAGCACCGCTTCTATGTTCGCACATATTTTGAAGACCAGTAATTTTATAGCACTCACACCTTGCTTGACATTGCTCAGACTGAGTATGGTTTTGATATCACGGAAAACACAACACTGCTCTTACAACAATATAAATGTCTCCAAATTTTGGCGTTCATCAAGTTTTATAATGAGAATAGAATATTTTACAATATCTATACAAAAAATATATCAATCAAATTCATAATGGTATATTTTCTTTCCTTGGCATACTGTTGTTTCCACCAAAACTGAATAATAGGAAAATCTACGGAGAAGCTGAATTTCCGTTCAAATTTTACTTAAAATTTTCCTCTCCCAAAAATGCAAAATACCAAAATGTTATATCCATAGATCTTGAGAAAAAACAATCTTACATCTTGCATTGATATTTCCCGACATGAAGAAGTATTAATCAAGTGGACATTATTTTTCTACATCCGATCAATATGTTTTTGGTTATTTTATGAATATTTTTGTAATTCAATTAGTTTAATTACTTATGATATGTTTGCATAATAAATAGTAAAATTCATTTTCGAAAAATATATTATATTCACAGAGTGAACTTTCTTGAATTAAAATGAAGCTAAAATGAACCACTGAGCAATGAATTTATTCTTTTAAGTGAAGCTGAATTATTCGATATGGTACATTAGTTTTGAGGAACAAAGATATTGGCGGATATGATACAGTGAAGAATTGTAGCTGCTAACTGGGGAACTGCCCACCTTGAAATGCTGACACATCCTGTAACAAAAACTCATTTGAGTGCCCTACAATATATTGGTACAATTTCAAATTCTAACTAAACATGAGTAAGTATTTCTTATTCAGATGACATCCAATGGGAAATCAATAGGACAATATCCGTATAGTCCACTGAAATTAGGTTTTTAGGTCGAAATTTTTGAAGCAGCTATATGATCTAGACCAAGTTGAGGATTTTGAGTGTAGAAATCATTCTGTAATCATCCGCAGTCGTGAAAATCTTGGATTTTCCAGGAATAGATGTATATATTTATAATTTTCAGAGGTTTTTGAGTTTTTCTCGAAAACTATGCATTTTAGAGAAAAAACACAAAATGTCGAAGTTGTAGAGAAAAAATTTGCCATCGATATGGGTTTTTTGGAAATTTTTCATTAGTTCTTTGTTTTTCCGCTAGAGCGCTCTAAATAAAAAATATATACATTTGTTTTACAGGAATTATCTCGGAAAATATGCGTTTTAGAAAAAAGATATGAGACGAAGAAGAGAGCGTAAAATTTCCTATCGATATGACTCTTTAATTTTTCGATAATACATGAATTTGCCTATAGAGCGCGCTGAAAAATTGTTTTTGTATATATTCCTTTTTTTTTGACACTTTACTAGATTTTATCGGTAACTATGCAAGAGAAGAAATACAAAGTTGTAGATCGGAAAATTTACGAAGAATTGCAAGCTGCACTTGACTTGACAAAATGTAGAAAAGAAGTTATTGTAGAGCGTAGAGCCTGAAATAAACAAGGATAAGAAAGAAATTGATACTAGTCTTTAAAAAAGTTGCAAATGTTATTAGTAATTTGAATTTGGAATGTAAATTAAAAAATTGAAATGTATTTTTTTAAATTTATGTAGAATGTAATATATGGCCATTATTGTATAATATTTAATAATATTTGAAAACATTAGAAAAAAAATTGTTTTATATAATTTGAAAAAAAATTGAATATGTGTATGAGTTTTATTTAATTACCTTTCCAGGGTTTTAATGAATTGATAATAAATAATTTACCTTAATTAAAAAAACTTACAATTTATCAAATTTTAACAACATTGAGAAAATTGACGGAAAAAAAAAGAAAATTATGTGATTGAATTTTTGTAAAAATAAGTATCCATTCCAATCATTCTAAATATTTTGAATCTTTGCTCAATTTTAAAGAATTAAAAAAGAAAAATCTATATAAAAAATGTTAATTTGTATTTTTAAATACGCTGACGCACTATAGCGGATCAAAACTGCTATATCGATATACATTTTTTCAATCTACAATTTCGGTAATTTGTATTCTTCCTCTAAAACGCATAGTTACCGATAAAATTCCGGAAGTGTCAAAAAAAAAGTAATATATACAATTTTTTTTTATCAACGCTCTAGGCCAAATTTAAGTGTTATCGCAAAATTTAAAAGAGCTATATCGATAGGAAATTTCCCGCTCTACAATCTTGATGATATACGTTTCGTCGCGAAAATTCCGGAAAAGTGTCGAAAAAAAAATATGTATGGGAGAAAAATTTTCAGCGCGTCTTATAGGATAACTTACGTATTATCAGAAATTTAAAAAGGGCCATATCGATGGGAAATTTTCCGTTCTACAATTTTTTTCTTTTATGTTTTTCTCTAAAATGCATATTTTCCGAGATAATTCCGGAAAACTGCAAAAAGAAATGTATATATGTTTATTTAGCGCACTCTAGCGGAAAAACAAGGAACTAATAAAAAATTTGAAACATCCGTATCGATTGAAAATTTTGTCTCTACAACTTTGCCATCTTGTATTTTTTCTCGAAAATGCATAGTTTTCGAGAAAAACTCAGAAACCTCGGAAAATTGTATACAGGGTGTTCCAGAAGAACCTCCCGTAAATACAGGGGACGGTAGATTTCACAAAGATGATCAGATTTTTTATATAAACTATGTTCCTATCTTCTTTCGTTTCGGAGATACAAGCCGTTGAATTTAATTTTTTTTGAACGAAATTTTGAGGTAGCTCCTGTGCAGTTACAGATATTCCGTTGAAATCTAGTTCTCGCGGGTTTCAAAGGACGTCGAATAAGACGGTTTAGTAGTTTTAGATTATGCGGTAGGAGGCGCTGAGTGCGCGACTTTTCGGCATTTCTTTTAGCCTTTTTTGAAAATGATTTTTTTGTTTTCTTCGCACATTTTTCTTGTTAACAATTTTATTTCGATCAAATAATGTACTCTTGTTGAGGTTCTTAAAATCTCACCGTTTTCGACAAAAACGCCTTTAAGTGAACATAGCAAAAACTCATTAACAAATCTACTTACTACCGAAATCGCGTAGCTTACCCCACTCTCAAGGTCGGTATGCCAATGAGCGTTGAACCAAAATGACGTAAAACTGTCTAACCTTTCTAATTATGTTAACGAAGATATACCTCAATGCGAGAATTTCCGGAGAAATTTAAATGAACATAACAAAAACACATTAACAAATTTACTTACTACCGAAATCGCGTATGTTCATTTAAACGCGTTTTTCTCGAAAACGGTGAGATTTTGAGCACCTCAACAAAAGTATATTATTTATTCGAAATAAAATTGTGAACCAGAAAAATGTGCAAAGAAAACAAAAAAAATATTCTCAAGAAAGTTAAGGCTAAAAGAAACGCTGAAAAGTCGCGCACTCAGTGCCCTCCACTGCATAATCTGAATCTAACTAAATCATCATATTTGGCGTTCTTTGAAACCTGCGAGTACCAGATTTCAACAAAATATCTTCAACTACACAGGAGCTACAGCAAAATTTCGTTAAAAACAAATTAAATTCAACGCTCTGTATCTCCGGAACGAAAGAAGATAGGACCATAGTTTATATGAGAAATCTGATTATTTTTGTAAAATCTACCGTCCCCTGCAATCACGGGAGGTCTTTTCAAACATCCTGTATAACATCTATTCCTGGAAAATCCAAGATTTTCACGACTGCGGATGGTTACAGAATGGTTTCTACACTCAAAACCATGAACTTCGTATAAGTCATCTAGCTGCTTCAAAAATTTTGAGTCTAATTCCAGTGGACTAGTATACAATACGTTGTGTATTCGACGAACAGTTCTAATTAATTATGTATCCATCATTCTAAATTCTCAATTCGAACATGGTTTTTCATGATATATGTGAGGAGGAACTATGGGATATATTACATATCTAGAATGTTACACAATTCAGCGGATGCGACCAGGTCCACAACTGACTGATTATACAACATTTAGCGATGCATACAAATCTCGTGGATAACGCAAAACCTGCTATCAATTTGCTTATGAATCGCGATCATCACCTTTTACCCTAGCGTCATCCTATAAGGATGCTTCTATCATCTATCGTTGTTATGGATTATCAAACTTTTAGTCCAGGCTATGAACCGGAAAAAAAAAAAACAGAATCAAAAATTTTTTTCGGCATTAGCTTCAGGAGGTTCTCAGGATCATTCATACACCTTGAAACCTTTTGGGAACCCCAACCCCACCGATTGGGGGCAAAAATGGCCCGAAATCTCCAAGTCTTACAATGTATTTGCAACAAAAAAAGGTATTTTGGCATTTCGAGTGCACGTGGGAGGTTTTTTGGGTCGCTGAACACGAATCCGTAGCCAGATTTACTTGCAATCCATCGTAGGGGTGGTAAAATCGATGAAATTGGTCAATTTTTCACCCCTATATGTTATTTTGCAATTTACGTGTTTTAGGCATTTCGAATGCACAAAGGTGGTTTTTTGTGTCGCTGAATACGATTCCGAAGCCAGATTTACTCGAATATCATCGTTGTGGTGGGAAATTTACAAAAATGGCTAATTTGACACGCTTCTGAATTTTTATTATTTTTGCATTTTAAAATTACTTCGGAGTAAATCTGGCTTCGGAATCGTATTCAGCGACCCAAAAAAACACCTTGGTGCATTCGAAATCCCAAAAACACGTAAATTGCAAAATAACATATAGGGGTGCAAAATTTGCCAATTTCGTCGATTTTACCACCCCTACGATGAATTGCAAGTAAATGTGGCTACGGATTCGTGATCAGCGACCCAAAAAACCTCCTTGGTGCATTCGAAATGCCAAAAACACGTAAATTGCAAAATAACATATAGAGGTGTGAAATAGGCCAATTTTGTCGATTTGACCACCCCTACGATGGATTGCAAGTAAATCTGGCTACGGATTCGTGATCAGCGACCCAAAAAACCTCCTTGGTGCATTCGAAATTCCTAAAACACGTAAATTGTAAAATAACATGTTAGGGGTGCGAAATTGGCAAATTTTTCCGATTTTCCACCCCTACGATGGATTGCAAGTAAATGTGGCTACGGATTCGTGATCAGCGACCCAAAAAACCTCATTGATGCATTCGAAATGCCTAAGACACATAAACTGCAGAATAATATATTAGGGGTGCGAAATTGGCCAATTTTGTCGATTTGACCACCCCTACGATGGATTGCAAGTAAATCTGGCTACGGATTCGTGTTCAGCGACCCAAAAAAACCCCTAGGTGCACTCGAAATGTCAAAATACCTTTTTTGTAGAAAATACAATTCAAGACTTGGAGATTTCGGAACATTTTCGCCCCCAATGAGTGGGGTTAGGGTTCTCAAGAGGTTTTAAGGTGTATGAATGATCCTGAGAACCTCCTGAAGCTAATGCAAAAAAAAATTTTTGATTTGAACTTACACGTTTTTTTTTAAATTATTGCTAAAATCCCGGTTCACAGCCCGGACTATTTATAATGTTTATGATCTCAAATGCAGAAGAGCTATGAGATATTATATGGAATGTGTATGTACAATTTCGTGCATGCGCTAGACGAGTTTCTTTAATGCGCGTATGAATCCCGCTTTCCTCGATAAAAGAACTTCGCGCCAAGAAAGTAAGCTCTTGCTGGTATGGTATGAGTTCGTTTTTTCTTCTGTATTGGAGGTTTCATTGTAAAAAATGTAAATTCATGGCAACTAAGGAAATCGAAATATTTGATGATAAGGTCTCTCTCTATTTGGATCGATCAGTAACATTAGAAACTAATAGTTCTAGACAGCTGCTTCATTCACTCATCCAGATCTTCAGTTAACGAGAAGGTTTGTAATGTCACTGAACGATCATTCTGTTGGAGGTATATACTGACTAACAGCATGGTAACAAGGATCGAAAAATGCTTCGTAAGGGAGCTAAGGCCCTCTTAAGGCCTTGAGATCAATTTTCATAAGTATCTTCAAAACGGTTCAAGATAAAATCATGAAATTCCAAATTGATGGATGAGTATATGATTCCTCAAATATGTCTGCAAACTAAATTGTTAATTTATATCAGGAACGTCTAGAACTGGGTAGGGTAAAAAATATGGGTTTCGATTGGACGTACTATTTTCGAATAAAATCGATTTGAAAATTATCTAACTTTAAACTTAGGATGGCTCCAAGATATGGATTTAATTTTTGATAATTTTTGATATGGAATTTAGGGTATGGCCTTATATCATTAAATGCAATTTTTGCGCAGTATTGACTGAATTGAATTTCCATCATAGCTAACAGGTCACGTCATATCTTTCAATTCATATCTATTTCAGTCACCCTGTATTTGTTCAACATCGGAAGATCAGAGGAAGAGAATTAGTTGGTTGGTCTTTTTTTAACTGGCCTAAATGGATCTTTCCTATTCTAGAAATGCCTCAACACTCGGCAATTATCGTCATCGATTTTCATAGTTTTATAATGTAAAACAGGAACAGCGACATCTGTATATGAGGAAGGAATTACAAATTTCAAGAATGAGTTTGCTCATATTTTCTGAATGAATGACAAATCAATGGACAGAAACTGCAAGTAATTTATTCACATTTCAACCTTTTATATCACTCAAATGTAAACGATTCACTTTACATTTAAATGTAGCCTCTCGACGTACTTGACTGTGTTTGGAACGGAGATGGATTTTTAAATAACCTCTTAACTCTACTTTCGTGAATGTTTTGAAGGGAATACGATTTCGTATAAAAATTCATTATGGGCAATGGTTCATTCAATGAAATTATCTATTCAAAACTAAAGTTTTGAAATGTTCTGTTCACAATGTTTCAAAACGTTGGTTGATAAATTTAGCACAATTGAAAAGCACTTAATCGTAGCGGTTATTGCAAAGCTGACGTTATTAGGAACCTCTAATTACTTTGGTCAAACATCACGATTTAACAGATTCATTGTCATCAACTTAAAATCTTGATATTACTCATAGTTGAATAACCAGCAAGTTACTATAAATAGAGGAGATTACTCAAATGCAAGATTGGGATTGAAACCACGTTAGAATAAGTTTTCATGGGTGAGGAATTCGATTAGGCTATTACAGTTCTCCTAAAATGGAGATTAACAGTGGAGACCGGCTCGGAACCATGAATTGTACAACAGCGAGTTGACATTTTCAGAATTTTCGGATTTCACAGATTTTTATAAGGGATAGGTAAGGAAACTTGTGATTTTGGTCGACCTTATCGATACAGATGAAACTGTGTTAAAACACGATATAGTTGAGAGATTTTGTTGTTACGTTCCACCTTGACAACTTACAGTGTTACAACATCCCTGGACCTTGAACCTTGAAGTTACCATGGAATAAGCTCCAACAATTATACGACATTTTCAGAATTTTCAGATTTTGCAGATTTTATAAGGATTAGGTATGGGGAATTTGTGATTTTGGTCGACCTCATTGATTCGAATGGAACTGCGTTAGAATACGTTTTCGTGGATGAGGAATTCGATTCCACTATCACTTTTCACCTCAGACGACGATCAACAGTGTTTTAGATTATCGGATACACTGGCTTTACAGCATATCCTAGATGAAGACAACGATAAAAGCATGCTAGGGGCATAATGTACCTAGAATTGGCATCAGTAGGGTTTTAAGATTCCATGGAATAAGTTTGAACCGTTATCTGTCATTTCCAGAATTTTCGGATTCTGCAGATTTTCATAAGGGTAGATATGGGACATTTGCAGTTTTGGTCGATCTCATTGATCCAGATGAAACAGCGTTGAAATACCTTTCCGCGGATGAGGAATTCGAACCCGCTATCACTTTTCACCTCAGACGACGATCAAGAGTGTTATAGATTATCGGACATCCTGAATTCAGACCATCTCCTAGATTGAGACACCAATAAAATCATGCTAGGGGTAAACCTTACCTAAAATTGGTATCAGTAGGGTTCTAAGATCCCATGCAATAAGTTTCAACCGTTATCTGCCATTTTCAGATTTTTCGGATTTTGCAGATTTTTTTAAGGGGTAGGTATGGGAAATTCATCATTTTGGTCGACCTCATTGATTCGAATGGAACTGCGTTAGAATACGTTTCCGTGGATGAGGAATTTGATTCCGCAATTACTTTCCACCGAAGACGACCATTAACAATGTTCTGGAGTATCGAATCCCTGAATTATGGCCATCTCCTGGAATAAAACCTTAATAAAATCATTCCAGGGGTTGAATAAACCTAAAATTGGTGGCAGTAATAACATATGATCCCATGGAATAACTTCCAACATGTATGACATTTTCAGAATTTTCGGATTCTGCACATTTTTAAGGGGTAGGTACGGAAATTTGCAATTTTGGTCGACGTTATTCATTCAGATGAAACTGCGTTGGAATACGTTTTCCTGGATGAGGAATTCGATTCAGCTATTACTTTTCACCTTAGACGACGATTAACAATATGATAGAGTATCGGGCTCCTTAAATCTGAACATCCCCTAGATTCAAAGCCCTATAAAATCATGCTAGGGGTATAATATACTCAAAATAGGTATCAGTAGTTGTTCCCGTGGTACAGTTATTTGACGTTTCCAAAATTTTGCACTTTGCAACTTTGCAGGTATGTGGTAGGTGAGGGAAATTTGTGATTTTGGTCGACCTCATTGATTCAGATGAGACTGCGCCGGGCAGTATAAGGTAGGCAAATCCATTGCAGTGTTCTCGCCAAAACGCTTGAAAAACTTTGTGCCCATAAACAGAAGAGACTTATGCTGGGGTATAGCTTTTTACAGGCCATTGTCTCCTCAACATACTGCCTCTCACATCCTAGTAGAATGTCCAGCACTGGCTTGTCTTAGGCTGCAACTTCTCGGCGGTGGTAATATGTCGCCTTAGACAATAAGACACATCAGTCCAAGTAGTGATGTAGTAGTTGATGTTGCCTCAGGCCTGTAATGAGTCTTCTTCCAAGGGACAATGTACCCAATAAGCGGTCTAAGTGCACTAGACTTGTTCGCATCATTTGATTGATTGATAGTTCATCTGTCTACAATAATTGCTAACACGAGAATTGTTCTAGGATCAATGATATTTCATCGTAATCTTTCAACATAATACCACTTCGAACCCTTCATTTTTCAGTAGCTAAGACAATATGAGGGATTAATACTCTAGCCACACAGTTTGTATCCTTGATGTAACCAACATGCATGAATTCTTTCTTTTATGCTCAAATAGACTGTAACAGTCGACATATTTACGACATCGTATAACTTTTTGTAACGAAAGAAGTTGTGCTCGAAGTATCTCTATTAAGTATTCGCACATGTTCCCACAACGTGCGCAAACGGTATGGTTCTTCCATTTTCCCAAACATTGTTGTATTACATAATTTATAAGCATGTGAGCACACAAGATTATCATTAAAGAGTTAAAATATTTAGCTTCATTCATATGTGCCTCACGTATCAACATAACTGATTAATATTCATGCCGATGGAAGGCAGAAAATGAATAAATATGTGCCCAGTCACAATACTAACTTTCAAAACTAGTACAGACGAAAAGGTACTCTCAGATGTGCAATTATTGTTTCATTGATTACGGCAAAGACTTGTTTCAACTGTTTGTTTTATGCGATTAGATCTATTTAAGCTCCCAACAGGAATTTTATTGTAAATTTCTTCAGTCACGAAATGCATAACTTCTGTTTTAAGCAGTAACATGACAGACGCTAGTAATGCTTTGTGTAGAATTGTAAATTCTATATTCATGAATTGCAAAATAAAATAAGATGCAATTGATGTTTGATTTCCTCAACGAAATTGTTTGCCTCGATACTAGAACGAACTGATCCAATTCTGGTTTTCATATTTTAATATTTTGAATTGAATTTTCTGAGAGTGAAAGCTTTTGCTGCAATGTTATGATTTGATGTTAATATTAATGTGGAGAACAACGGATGGAGATTCAAAATTATCCGGTATCCAATCTATGTATGCATACATTTCAATTGTACCTGGCGCATTCATGGTGATATTCGCACTCCAACCCAGGTGAGATCTTTTTTTTTTTTTTTACTTGTTTATTAGTCTTATCAACCTTAAAGGTTATTAAAGACGGGAAGAAAGATAAAATAACAATGAGGTAAATCAACAGAGTTCACAAATAAATAGAAACTATATGTCATTGATGATTTTGATGTCTGTGAGGAAAGCTGTAAGTTTTCCCATGTCACATTCTGCGTTCAGCATTGTTTTGATTGATTGTGGGATCTGATGTTTGCGTCGTTCGGTGTTATATTTTGGACATTCTTGTAAGATATGTATGACGGATAATTGGGCATGGCATACTTCGCATATTGGTGGATCGCTATTGGTTATGAGATATCCATGGGTGATTTGGGTATGACCAATTCTCAATCTGGTGAGGATGAGCTGATCCTTTCTCTTATTGGGATATGATTGCCAAGGGGTGACGTGTTCCTTTACTCTGAGAAGTTTGCAGTTGGTGTTATTCCACTAAGAATGCCATTTATTTAGTATGGATTTCTTGATAGTCCGTTTGAAGTCCGTATGTACAATTTGCTTAATCATAGGAAGCGATTCGTCGCGGATTGCACTCTTAGCTAATTTGTCTACAGCTTCATTACCTTCAATGCCAATGTGGGATGGAACCCATATGAATTTGATGTTTTTTTGCATGAGTTGTAAACCATGTAATTCGTTCTTAATCAAGATTAAAATTGGGTTTTTCGGAAATAGCTGGGAGGTATTATCAATTGCACTAAGGGAGTCCGATATAATGATGATTTTTCGTTGGTCAGTGTTCTTTGAGTATTCTAATGCCTTGAGAATAGCAAGAAGTTCGCCGTTGTATGTACTGCTGGTATTATTGAGCTTGAAAGTCATTTCATCATCTAAGGTTACGAAGGCTGATGCTGTGCCGTCTTCAGTTTTGGACGCGTCTGTGTATATCTGATAATAGTCTTCATATTTTTCAATCATTTCGTGGAATTTTTGAATAATTATAAGGGAGTTGGTTTCGTTCTTGATGTATTGAGTTAGGGTATGGTCGATATCAGGAAGTTTGACAGTCCAAGGAGGAGGAGAGAGGATGTTGATTGGAAATGTTTTGGGAATAGTTAGTTGGTATTCAGAGAGGTACTGGTTGATTCTTTCATAGAAGGGAGGGTCTGTTCTTGGTTTTGAAGTATATATCGTTTGGAAACGATCAGAAAATATGTTGTGTCCAGTGGGGTTGAGAGGATTAGACGATGCTGCTGTTGCATAGGATAGGCTGAGATATTTCCTTCTCTCATTTAAGGACGGTTCTCCTGTTTCACAGTATATACTAGCAGTCGGGCTTGTACGAAAAGCTCCTGTTGCGATCCTTAGTGCTGTGTTGTGAATTATATCGAGGCTCCTCAGATGTGTTTTTTTTGTGGACGAGTACACTATAGAGCCGTAATCCAACTTCGATCTGATTAGAGATCTGTATATCAATATAAGACTGTTATAGTCGGCACCCCAGTTTCTATTTGCTAGTGTTCTCATTAGATTCAAACCATTTTGACAGGCATTTTTTAGGTTATCGATGTGGGCTTTCCAGTTTAGTTTTTTATCAAAAATCATTCCTAGAAATCTAATATTGTTGACATACTCCAGCGGGCGGTCGTTTAAAGTCAGTTGAGGTGTTTCGTAGTGGTGTTTTTTGGAGAACATTATACATTTGGTTTTTTCGCAGGAAAACTGGAGGCCACTGGTTTCGGTCCACCTTATAAGGTTATTGATCGCTCTTTGTAAGTTGTTTCGCATCGAACAGATGTTTTTACCTCTAGTAAAAATGATGATATCGTCTGCATAGAGTCTTGCTTTCACTGGAGATTTGACATTCTCGAGAATATTGTTTATAGCTACTAGAAAAAGAGTAGCGCTAAGGATAGACCCTTGTGGTGTGCCGTTTTTTTGCGTTCTCCGAGATGAAACAGTGCTGTTAATTCGAACGCGGAAATAACGTTCTCTGAGGAAGTTTTCGATAAATTTCAGCATGTTGCCCGTAATCCCCCACGTGTGTAGTGTTTTGAGAATTCCATATCGCCATGCAGTGTCGTAAGCTCGAGTTATATCGAAGAATACAGCAATACAATCCTGTTTGTTGGCAAAGCATTCGTGAATTTCAGATTCTAAATCAACCAAGTTGTCAGCGGTAGTTCTATTCTTTCGAAAACCACTTTGTTCAGATATCAGTAGATTTTTGGTTTCCAGGAACCACATAAGCCTTCTGTTTGAGATTTTCTCAAGGATTTTACATAGTACACACGTGAGGGAAATGGGTCTGTAAGATTCTGGGTCTGTCCTTGGTTTGTTCTGTTTCAGGATAGGTATTATTATTGCTTCAGACCATATTTGGGGGAAAACATTGTTCTTCCAGATTCGATTAAAGATATCTAGAAGGTAATTTGTTGCATTCCGAGGTAATTTCTGTGAAAATATTAGAGGTATATTGTCAGGACCAGGACTAGAGTTCTTCCTCCCTTTCAGTGCTTCTTCAAGTTCTTCAATGCTTATGGGCACGTTGAGTGGGTTATCGGCATCTGCTTCGTAATCTATTGGTAATGTTTCAGCAATAATCTTTGTTGATTTGAATGGCTCTACATAGTTCGTGTCACTCGATCTTTGTTCGTAAGTTTCTGCAAGGACTTCTGTAATTTCTTCATTGGATGTTACGACGCGATCATTTTTCTTTAGAAATTTTATTTTGTTGTGAGACCTAATTCCTGAGACTTTCTTTACATTTTTCCATACCGAAGATGTGGGAGTGGAGCTGTTGATGTTTGTTAAGAATGCCTTCCAGCTATCTTTTCTACTCTTCCGCATTACGTATCTTGTTCTGGCTCTTTGTTTCTTGAAATTAAGGAGGTTTTCTGTATTCTTTTGTCTTTTGTATTTGTTGAAAGATTTTTTACTGGCACGTAATGCATTCTCACAATCTTTATTCCACCAGGGTACGGGCTTGCGGTGTTGAATGTACTTTGTTTTCCCTACATGGGTTTCGGCTGTCTCGATGATTATTCCAGAGAAAATTTGAATCAGTTTATTAATGTCTGAACTCTGTTGGACGTCACTGAGGTCATCAATTCTTTTTTCAATGGTAGTTGCAAATTCCGGCCAATTCGCGTTTTTGATATTCCACCTCAGATATATAGGAGATTCGCTGTTTACTTCATTGTTTTCATTGTATATACTTATTGGATGGTGATCGCTTCCATATAGATGAGGTATCACATCCCATCTCAACATTGGGGATAGGGTTGGATCACAGAGTGAAAGATCGATGGCAGAAAAATCTCCATTAAAAGTGTCGAAACGTGTATTCGTTCCATCATTGAGGAGGTTGAGGTTCAGTTGATTCATAGTAGTTTCTATTTTCCGTCCCCTTGAATTAGTACCTTTCGATCCCCAACTCGTATTGTGTCCGTTGAAGTCGCCCACGATTATTCTTGGCGATGGAATTTGTTCTATTAGGTGTTTGAGGTCTTCAACATCAACTTCTGGTCTCGGAGGTAGATAGATATCGCATATCTGGATTTTCTTAGGGAATGATATACTAACTGCTATAGCTTCTAAGTTGGTTGCTAGTGGAATTGAGCAGGCTTCGTAGTTTTTATTTATGTATATGGCGACTCCACCACTGGCTATTTGTTGATTTTCTCTGTTTTGATTGAAACAAACAAAATTTTGAAGTTTATAAGCGTGATTGTCCTTGAAATTTGTTTCCTGTAGGCATATTACTGAAGGAGATTGTTCGTATATTAGTGTCTTTAGCCTTTCTAAATGGGCATAAAGCCCATTTATATTCCATTGTATTATGGACTTGAAAGTGTTTAGAAGGTTTCTTGGGAAGAGTCTAGCGATGAGTCGGTATCTGGAGTTCCGGTAAGCCCGCTTCTCATCTGTTTCATGATTTTGCGCTTTAGCTTAGTGCATCTCGTTTTGATTCTTCTCTCTTTAATGTACGGGTAGATTTCTGTAAGAATGTTCAATAAACCGGGTATATCTGGGGTGTAAATTTTGGATACACTAAGAGGATCGTTTGAGCCATGAACATTTTCGAAAAAGTCGGTGAATTGTTCAAAATTCAAAGCGAGATTTGAAGTTTTTTCGAAGAAATCTTTGGCAGGTGATAATATTTCCTCAATGGTTGGTTTTGTCGGTGTGTTGGGTTTGCTTTTCTTTGATGGTTTTTCCGAAGGTTTTACGAATTCAGGTTTCGAGGTTTGTTGGGGTGGTGGGGTTACTGCTTCAGTGAAGTTTCTTTTTCCAGTTTGGTTTGTATTCGAACTTTCAGTTTCGTCTGTAATATTGTTAGACGGAGGTGAAGTGGTTGGTATGGTCTCCAGATTTCTGTCGTTGGGTGTGGGGGTTTCAGTGTCTTCTGTGTTCCCTAACTCGTTTTCACTACTGCTAGATTGTGGGATGTCCGTAGTACAATTTGCTGCAACATGGCCCTGTTCTTTACATTTGTAGCAGGATTGGTTTTCTTTAGATAGGAAAATTCGATATGAAGTATTGTCATGTGAAAGCAGAAAGGATTTGGGTAATGGTATTTCAAGGGGACAGATATAGACCTGTCGACGGAAACTCAGTATATGTTTGTAGGAAGGGTTGGATGAGTTTATTCTTAGAAAGGTTATTGGAGATAGCATTTTGACTCCTAGTTTGTTGAGTTCTTCTTCTATTGTATTATGTGGTATAGTGGGACTCACGTTGGACAGTAGAAGTCTTTCGCTAGGTGTTACGAGTCGGCGAGCTTGAAGGCGTTCGTTGTTGACCAGTATTGTTCCCTGGTTCTTACTCAGAAATTCATCTACGATGTTTTTGCTTGATAGGTATATGCATATTCGGTTATTTGATATTCGTGAGGAAAATAGTATATTTGATAGTCCAATTATTGAACCGAGAGCAAAAAGATATTCTTCAAGTTTGGCGTCATTTGTGGAGTTAAGGATGATAGCTTGTTGTTTGGATGGGAAGGTTAGAGGTTGTGGTTTACTAGCAATTGATGAGTAGGATGGTGTAGGTGGGTTTTCAGGTTGATTCGATCTGTTCTGTACAAAATATTGAGAGCTCCTGTAGTCAGAAGCTTCCTTCCGGTTGTTATCCATCTGAAGTGTATTCCATTCAAGAAAGTTCTTGAATACGGACCTGTTTATAGGTGCTACTTCGATGGTGAAAACTAACGTTTTTCGGTGTGTTATTAGTAAAGTTTTTGTTTAAATGAAAAATAAAAAAAAAACAGATAAGATTTTCTTACGGTTGTTGTTTCTCACTTCAACACGATTGACCAACTTCACAAAACATTTTATGCACAGTCAATAGTACGATTGAAATTGGAAATAATTCGGCCTGAGCGCAATAACACGTCTTGATGCGTGGACGGTCACACTCGGACTCAGGTGAGGTCTTTGGTTTGGCGTAAAATTTTGCAGGTGGCTTCTGCTTCAGAAAATATTAACTTTCCCAAAATTTCAAGCCATATACTTCAATAATGCGCCGTCAAGAACATTTTTCAATCATTTTGGAATTTTACTGATTGAAAATGAAAAAACGGCATTTTTTCTGTAGAAAGAAACACATGACTGAGGCAAAAAATATTCCAAGCCAAGGATTTGATAGGAAATTTTCCAAGGAATTCAATGCCGCCTTCAGAATTGGTCTATCGTATCGCGCATGCGTGCAAACTTAAAACACTGATTTTTATTCAAAAATTCATATCTCCGGTGTTGCAACTCCGATCGGGCTGAAATTTTATGTGAAGGCAGTTGAGAGCATAGTCAAAGTATGAAGGTCTGCTGGAGCCTCCCTTCTACCCTTTTGGAATTCCGAGTGCAAGCTGATTGGTCGTTTACTTCGTTTATTTAATGTTATTGACGACGACATAATATGATGTTGTTTCGTGCCGGCGACGAGTCGATGAGAGCAAGGCTGTGATTGGAGGAGCTAGGTGACGTCACCTAACGCGAGAAATGATGGTAGGGAGGCTCCAGCAGACCTTCATACTTTGACTATGGTTGAGAGTGGATACTTTTATGGTCATGCATAAATTATTAAACAAAGCCGCTAGAGTCAATTATCTGTATTTTCAAAAATTCCTAGGCCATTTATTTCAAGTTCATGCTGATGAATGAATATTAATCTCAAATCTGACCCCAGATTGCAATCGATTATTTATTAAGATGTGGAAAATTTTTGAAATATACAATTTGCATATCGTTTGAAAAATAAAGCATTTTATTAAATTTTCTTACAACAGAGGTTAGCTATTACTTAAACTCAAAGCTTTCTCCGCCAAGAATTGAATGAATTTACATTCTCTAATCCGAATCAGTTCCAGTAGGACAATTATCTACCTACTAATAACTTTCTTAAGTTTATTACGACTATGACCTAATTTTATTTACATTGTTCCACTGTCATTTTTATCAACTGCAATTGTACATAGAACATTACTAAAAGCGTTTGCTATTGCACTAGCTCATTCATGAATATTTTTTTTAGTCCATTCTAAAATCGATATTTCAACTTCCAACACGGAATCATCGATTCTCAATATCAATCCAAAATATAAACTCCGGCTTAAAACAAAACATACAAATGAGTTTTAATACTAAAATGTATTATTTTTTTGAGAAAAATAATAATAATTATTAAATAATAATAAAAAAAAATAATAATGAAATAAAATGAGTTATAATAATGAACACTATTTTTTTTTTGCCTCAGTAATGCGTTCCTACAGAAGAAATGCCGTTTTTTCATTTTCAATCAATAAAATAAGAAATAAAATGAAAAACATTCCAGGCGGCGCATTATTGAAGTACAAGGCTCGAAATTTTGGAAAACCTAATATTTCCTGAGGCAGAAACCACCTACAAAATTTCAGTGCAATTCAAAGACCTCACCTGAGATGAAGTGCGAATATGACCTGGAATGCGCCACTCTATCATTGGAATAATTTTAAACTTCACTCACCACTCCCAAGAACTTTTACTATACTTGTTCAAGATTTGAGACTGGCTCTTTTCTTATAAATTCTCCATTTAAGAGCTAAGATCTTCAGTATTTTGTGAGGACTATTTTTGATATTCTTTCAGGAGTTTGCTTCATCTACCGTTTTTCCTGAATTTCATGAATTGGGTCAGCGAAGGAACATGTTTCTTCAGTTTGACAGTAGGTTCATGATATCCCACAGAATTAATTCCCTCACTTGTTAAGTTGGTCAAGTTGAACTCAAAGTAGCTTTAACATTTAAACCATTTTTAACTTTCATCATCTGAGAGTTTATTATTTTATAAAAGATCCTCCGATTCTGATGATTATAATGATGTTTATACAAAACGGACTAAAGCGTATAACAAAAGGGAGATTATGAAAATGTATGTTGTTGCGTTTTTTCGAAATAACTGACATTCAAATTATCAACAAACAGGTATGGTATAATCACTGATATGACTACATAAGATATATCAAATATCTAATTGATTTCAGAGGAGGTTGCAATGTTGCATTCCGCTTTTTTTTCAACTGCTCTTAATTCTCAAATGTTTACAGGTACTCGAAACATGCAAACTGTTATACTATAGTCCCAGAAAGTTGTTTAGCTCTTCTAATGGGCTCGTCAGTGAGACGAGGCAGACGTGAATATCACTTATCAACCATCTCCGGAAGTGATGATAAAACACCCTCAAAGCCTTTTGCGAACCTAGAAGTTCCAACACCATCTGCTGGGAAGAAGATGTGCCACCGAGAATGCAATCCACAATGCTACTCATTGACAAAGAAGTTCTCGCGATTTTTTTGAGTCAGACTTGTAGGCTGAGTCGATGTTAGCCAAATTTTGGTCGTTTAGAGCTTAATGAATGAATCTTTTGAAATTAACAATATTTAGATGATATTTTTCAGTTTTTACTAGAATTTTTATGAGATTCTTTCTCCAATATTTGGTAGAAATACCCGAAATTTCGACAACAAATCTGTTGAAGTCTTATATCCTTCCGATAGCTTAGTCCATGCTAGAATCCATGTAAGAAAAGCGTTCTAAGAAATTACATTCTTCTTTATATACTTTGACTACACGAGAGGGAAACCTATAATGTTAGGAAAACATCGTGTGAGTCAGCGGTGAAATGTTGGGAGAGAAGATAGGCACTCGAATTTTTCTTGAAGGTTTGGATGTTATAGCCATAGGGGAAGACCTGACTAGATAAAGAGTTCCACATCTTCGCTGTTCGATAGAAAAATGAAGTCTGGTAGGAAGAAGTTCGGCAGTTTTCGAGATTGACAATGAAGAGGTGACTAGTTAGAGCTCGTCTAGTTCGCCTATCTGGAATCTCTCGTGGTGAAACAACAGACGAGATTTCTGATGACCATGGAAATACCTATAGTGAAGGGAGATGTTCTAGAGAGGTCAATGAACTCGTAAGTGTGACATCATAACATCCAAGAGCTCCAGCGTATGTTTGAGAGCCTCCAAACATGTCGAATCTGTGCTTTGCAGATTATGAGGAGCTGCTGAGATCTACAGTAGCTTTTCGCACGGAATATAAAACCAAGTTTTTGTGAAGCAGTTTTCGTAATGGACCTCACATTATCATTCCATGAGAAATTGGTGATGATCCTGAGCATGGATATGGAAGATTTAATAGGAATAGTTCTACCTGACATCATTATATCAGGGATTTTGGAATTCGCTTTCCTGGAGAAGACGCAAGCTTGAGTTTTGGTTGCATTAAACTCTACTAGATTATCAAATCCCCATTTCAAATCTTTACCAGATCTCCATTAATTGCGTCAACCTCTTTCTATCAAGCTCCTCTGGCTTCATTGGATAGTAGGGGCTCTAGATGAGAAAATGGTATGAAGTGTACCATTATAGAGGAGATTGGAACAACGATACCCTCACCCTACTACCACCAGACGGGCTCGTATGGTTCACAGATGGGTCCAAGGTAGGTCAGGCTTCTGGGGCGGGAGTGTACCTAAAAATGCCAAGGATCACTATCTCAGTGACTCTAGGCGCTTACTGCACGGTTTTTCAGGCGGAGGTCTACGCAATACTGACTTGTGCCATGGAAAACTTGCTAAGAAACTATGTAAATATTTGCACAGACAGCCGGTCGGCTCTGAGAGCTCTCAAATCACCCAGACTCACATCAAGGCTCGTCAAATAATGCAGGGATACACTGGCTGAACTAGCTAGGAAAAATAAAGTTCAACTCATCTGGGTCCCCGGACACAGCGGAGTTGTAGGGAACGAAATGGCCGACTCTCTGGCCAGGCGAGGGTCGTCTAGCGCCCCTATCGGGCCGGAGCCAATGGTCGCTTTATCAAACTGCGTAGGTGGCCTCGCCCTTTTGGACCAACTGAATAAAGAGTGGTCTAAACTGTGGCGAGAATCACCACGCATGAGGCAGGCCAAGTTCTTCATCAAAGAGCCTGTGCCTAGGCTCTCAAAGAAACTCCTTTCTCTGAACAGAAGGGACATCCGAGAGATGACTGGAATCCTAACCGGTCACTGTCGTCTTAACAAACATTTCCACACTATGGGCATCGCAGATGACCCAATATGTAGGAAATGCAGAGAGGTGGAAGAAACTGCCTCTCACATCCTGTTGGAATGCCCAGCGTTGGCATACCTCAGGCACCGACACTTCGGAGAATTAGAGCTGCTCCCGGAGGAACTTATGGAAGCGGGCAATGGCAATATTCTGGGTTTCTGGCGGGCCACAAACCTGCTGGAATAGAATAGACTCCTGACTACGGGGCGCACAATGGGCCCAGCTAAGTGGCCTAAGTGCATCAGGGAGCTTAGCCCCCCACCCTCTTTTTTTGATGATGATGATGATGATGTACCATTATCTGCAAAGCTGTGGACGGGACAGGTGCTCACTTCCGGAAGATCGTTTATATAGAGCAGAAATAAAGTTGGTGCCGGAACAGGTCCCTGTGGAACAACAGTGTTGATAGCCATTGCATCAGAGGACATTCTGTCAATCACCACATCCAGTGATCTATCGGAGAGAAAAGTACACGAAAAGTTGAGGTGGCAAACCATATGATGGTAGTTTCCCAGGGAGGCCTTGGTACCAGGCTCGGTCAAATGCTTTGGAAAATTTCGATGTGACAGCTAGAGATTCTCCATATTTTCCAATAGATGTCTGCAAGTAGGTCTCATTATACTCTAGCGCATTTCTAACGAATTTTTTTATACTTTGACTACACGACAGGGACACCTATAATGTTCGAAGAACATCATGAGAGCCAGCGGTGGAATGTTGGGAGAGGAGATAGGTATTTGGATTTTTCTTGGAGATTTGGAGGTTATAGTTGGTGTTAAAACACATCCATGTGGAACACCAACCCATTATATCACAGGATACTCCGTCAACTTCTACATGGAGTAATCTATCTGAGATTAAATTCGATAGCTCCTGGCTCAATCTTCTTCAGTGAAGGTAATATCCATACTTCAATGTAACCAATGAATGTCATGAATAATATGAATATAGAATAGAGTATAGAGTGAATATCTATGTTATGACTGTTTCGTTATTGTAAAGTAATTCCACGAACAGAGAAAACGACGTAATGACTCTTCTAAAAATAACATTTTTTTTTACTTGTAGGAAATATGTAGCCGCACGAAGAGAAATGCATGGCTGCTATTTATTCCAAGACATCGTGGAAATGCGCAAAAACAGAAAAGCATCGGCTAATGCTCAACCCGGTAAATCTTTCCAAGAATCTATATTCATTCCATACGTGCAAGACATTCTGATTGCTCATTTTTCAAGTACCTTACATATTGAAAATTCGAAAATGCCGAATTAAATTTTAGAAGCACGTCAGTGTAACAGGTGGTTTAAATTACAGTGGTTTACAAGTAACATTTCGAATGGGCAGATATGGATAATTCCTGAAATCAATATCGCACCGTCTGCGTCGACAGATTATCTTCGTTAGAAGTGAGCACGTTCAGCGTTGAACTTAAGACTGCATGCGGTGTTTTTAAAACTTTTAATAAATGTATTACAACCAAACGTTTAATTTTTCTAACTCATTTTTCAATAGCAATGATAGTTACTTAATTAATCGCGACTTGTTCGTTACTCAAACTTTTATTCCATAGATTTGTAAAAAAAACCTAGATTCCTTTGAAAGATTAATGTTGTTCTTGAATGAAAATCATAAACTGTGTAACTCTTAAGATATCGAGTTTAATCGGGAGAATCAAATGATTGCTAATTTGGGGAATGTGTCTCAGTGAGAACACATATCTCCTTGATATTGAAGGCATTGTTTGCTTTTTTTTATAGTTCTTAGTAGATCCTTATTTCCTTTGGGCAACCAACATTTTCTGTACGTTTGTAATATGGTAAGATAGAGGATTTTGCCTGTTCAAATTATCATAGTGCGTAGAACAATTGAAAAAAATCAGTTTTGTATCAGAAAGGGTACCCCAAGACCATTTACCCAAAAACAGATTATCGAGTTACCACATCTGGATTTGGAGCAAGCTTCGTATACTCTCCTACAAGCCTGCGTTTCCGCATGACCCAGGGAGGTTTGAGTTTCTAGGTGGATAGCTTTTCTCTTCCCCTCAATGTGTATCGCAGCATTCGTAGAGATTTCGCTACCCTGTTTCCATGAGTTTTTCTAATCTTCTAAGCATTTTGGGTTATACTCATGGGGAACGTGAGTCTCACGTTTTGAATTCACTCTTCACACATACATTTTCATGACTACATTGTTAACCTTCCAGCAAAAAGTCACATAGTTGTCGAGGTACTTCGTAGCTCTCGGGCTAGGTGATATTTGATTTGGAACTATTCTCTCTTCATCTGTATGTGGAGTTGTTGAATCGCTGTGGTTGGAATATTGTAGAAAATACGTTTAATTCCGGTATGGGCTAATTCTCTTTTCAATTTGGTAAGCAGATTTTCAGTTTTGATAGTTGAGTAATATACAACAGATGTAGCTGTCACAGTGTATGTCCATAATACCTTTTTTGGTCCTAGTTCACATTTGATCCTCATAGATATTCTGCATTGCATCATAGCTACAGTAGCTGAAATTTTCACGTTTCAGATGGTGCCAATATCTTAGTAGCATTTAGACTACGCCTTGCCAAGTAAAGTTTTCCTTCCACAGCCCAAATTCTTGCAAAACTCAAGATTTGCTTTGCCTGGCAATAATTATTCCTTCAGGTCTCCAAGTAAGTTGGTACAGGGCGAATTTTGTTTAGTTGAGCTTCCATTGATTGAACCAAATTGTCCACGATGTGTAGCTGCAAATGTGATTCCCTTTATTAATTTTAATCGACCGAATGATCGAGGGAATCACCAATAGTGACAACAAGAGTTCTGAAACATATCTTGGCGGTTTTGGTGCAAAAGCATATCTAGCTTCTGGTTCGTATTTATTTCTGACGCAAGATTTAGAAATATTGATTATCAGTTTGAATGGTTGCGCTTATTCTGAATTAGGGACTAGAAGTTTACCGTTAGCGAATAATGACTTTTTCTGTTAATTACACTCTTCCGACTGCTGACTTTGAGGCGAAATTATAGCCTTAGTGATAAATTGCGTTACATACTTGAACAGTATTTGATTAAGAAAATAGCTTTACGGACATATTCTCCGTATGCCCACCGACGATGCTCCGTCTCTATTTCAACATCTCCGAATAGTCTGCGATGAAAATAATCAGTATTATTGAATGTCTAGATAATGCAATATTGAGATTATGACATAGGAGATTATGACAATTTGTGTGGTTGTACACATCACTAATAGCAAAAAATTCCACATAAATAAGAAGTTATTCTCTGGAACAATGTTTTGTTCATGCAACAGAACATGTCACTGAAATTGTAACTTGGTTGAGGTTAGATTGAGTTTTTCTAATATTGATAGCATGTTTCCAAGACATTCATGGCTGACGTCACTCTATAGCAATAATATGTCTCCAGCTTCAAATGTAACATGGTTGTAGAGAAATTTATAGTTAATGGTGACAACAAGATATATGACGTCGTGTTGTGGTATTAAATTTGAATTTTTTACAAATCAGGGCCTTTATTCCGACCCATATTATGTGTCAATCCAAATTTTTAATTAACTGCTAATTGAACTTCCAATAACATCTACCGGTAATTTAAGTATTTCTTTCTGATCTAGTCGTTATTCTCCGAAACCTAGTTTTAGTAACATCAGCGCGATTGATGACAGGTACAAACATGGCAAATGTAAGGTGCGAATAAACGTGCGTGATGTGCATAAAAAAGCCATGGTACCTGATCCTTGCGAGACAGGCGGGTTGTATAGTCCCATGCCTGCATCCACGGCCGGTCCTGGTTGTAGGACATCTCTGTCTGACGAAGAGACCATTATCACTTTGGGCCTTTCGTCTTGAACTACAGGCCTGCTGATGTTGCGTTTTGCCACGTCTGGAATAAGAACCACCCGTAAAAACCGACTATATCTCAACCAAACTAATTAGTTAATTATGCTACTTCTAAAATCATGTTCCGGAAGGTTTTTTCTATGAAGAAGCATCAGAGTGAATTATTCTTCATTCCTCTCATTCTATACTGGGGAATAGATTTGAAGGAAATATCCATGGGCTTGAGAGGTATTTAGTATGTTTACTGCTAGGTCGAATTTATCTATCCTGAAATTTGAGTGGTTTCTAAAAAAGTTTTAAAATCATGATTTTTAATTTTTCCTGATGATAGCGAACATTCATCCCGAATTTTTTCCGCTTTCATTGTGACAAAGTAAAGCGAATTGCAATAAACTGTCAGATGTACAACAACAAAATGTCTAGCTTAGCTCATGATTACTCAAATTTCCATTCAATCGTTCTACCTCCCAGGTCGTAGTTGAGAAGGGAAAGCTACCTTATAAACCGATTTATTTCTCATCTATTACTCCCTGGACATGGAAGAAATTTTTGGTTCGTAAGATATGTCCTTGGGATCCAAATGTACTGATGGTACTTCCATCAAAGCTGAATCTGAGGATAACTTATTGATTGATGTGATGGGTCTATAAGAATGTGGAGAATCTCATAGCATTTATCCTTAGAAAAAGTCTGATGATATAATGATGTATGAAACTATGAATATCTAAGTATTTCAAATATTATATGTAGAAAAATTTGCATTTTGCCATAAAATATGTTTGCATGATACTTCTGTTTAATGCAGAATTACGGATATTCGTTTCTAGCACGATACCAGGCACCAGGTAGTGAAATACGGTAAGTTTTGTTTCACAGTGAGATAATTTATAAATGGTGTAGTGTATAACCAGCTGCACTTTCCATTTAAATTCTGCACGACGCAAGAGACTGCTAGAAGAATTTAAAGCCAGCCATAAAGTTTGCAACGAAAAATTGCAATAAGTCAAGGTAAAAATGTTAACTACGTGTTCTATGAATTAGATAATGTTGATACGGAAGATTCTTCCCAGATTCGAAGCTTAGGTCGATCCGTTCTATTTTATCTTGGAAATTTATCTAAATTACTTCTAGCTTCCACTATGTTTTTTATTCTTGTTTCTATTTACTCCAAGATCTGAGAAATGAGTATCTTTGTTACAGTAATTTCCCATTATTGAAAAAGCAGTACTAGGAAAACAATTTCATCCGAATACGATAAGTGTAAGAACATTATTCATGGAAAGTTGTTTCATAACCCCAATTATTTGCAGGAGGGCCACTTCGCGGTCTGGTACCAGGTGGGGATAATGATGGTCCATGAGTTGCCAAGTTTACAAATTATTTACCAAATACGTTGCAACAGTAAGATTTACAGCTGAAAATGGCAGGATTTCTCACACGGGCTTTGTAAACACCCTAAGAAATTTCCGTGATCAAATATCTAACTGTCTAGGAAATAACCAATATTTGAACCCACTGTATGGAGGGTTAATTACCTAGATGTTCTGCTTCCCTACGTTTTCCATTAACGTGTGCTTTGCCATCTTCTAGCATCCAATTGATAATAATAATTATAATTTTTCTATTTCATTCTGATCAAGGGATTAAATGACATTAATGAAAGTATGGGTGTTCCCTTGAAAACTCAAGCTGGATTTAGTCAGGGCCGTAGCAAGTACTGAATATTGGGCCGTACTTATTTCATTTTGCTAGAGTCAAATTTGGAGATTTCATTATTATTACCTATTCTACTAACTGTCGAAGTATAAACTTATGTGAATTTTTGTTCTGCATATTTTGCACTTTTAATGTAGATATTCACATATTTGTATATTACCCATACAGTGGCTCTTAACATTTTCGTCGAAGTCGCCCCTACGAACAAGCCGAGAACGTGTCATTAAAAAACAATACAGTACAACACAAATTACATTTATTGCACGTTAATAGAAGAAAATGCTTTTTTTTGCAGGGTAGCGAGGTCATAATTTTGAACGTTGAGTGATGAAATCAGTTAATGAGCATTTCTTTTTATTTAACTTAAAATACTGGATATTTTACCCCCATAGCCATTCTACTCATTCGGAGGTAACTACCCCAGGTTGAGATTCACTGCTCTAAAAGTTGGCATTGATTTGTTCTATCTGTGGAAAATCTTGCGTCAATTGCATCTTCTTCTTTTTGGCTGATAAGGAAGTGGGAAAATGATCATAATTTCAGCCATAGCTCAGATACTTACAACATTATGTGAATTTTTAGGAATCAGGTTATATTAACACCTATGTCTACTATATTTACGTCTTTAAATACGTTTCGTTCTCACGACCATCATCAGAAGACGTTTGAATTTACATATAATTCATACCTGGGTAAAGAATCATTATTTTATCAAAAAATCAAAGTAATTGTTGCTGATCACTATTTTTTCCAAATAAACACTCAATAACTATTGAAGATAGGATAGGTGAAGAACACTATATAAGAGAGGTAGCAAATTTAGAGAACTTTTGGTGGTTTCTCTAACTGAAATGAACTTATTTTTTGCCATTCTGTATACTGCGCCTGAGATTTAATTGTGGGATATAGAGCCAAGTTTTGTCAATAAAAAATATAAAATTAATAATATCTGAAATACCTTGCAACATAAGTATATGAATTTATTGAATAAAGTTTTTCAGAAGCACATAGATGATTCAAATATGACACTAGATACTAGTTCATTGTAATTATTGTATCACCCGTTATTTATTTCTTATGGAAGATTAAATGAAGAAATAATAAATTATTTATATTATAATATCTTTCTTTTTTAATTTTGGAAGTTGATGTTGGAAATGATTCTCTTCAATATTTATTATATTGCCAACATTTAGCAGTTCTGATAATACTTCATAATTCTCGATTAACAATGAATTTTCTCAAAGTAATAATATTGTTTTCAGAGAATAATAATAAGTTTTTACATAGGTGGGACGTCAATTATTAAGGCAATGTGAGACAGTTTTGTATTATAAATAGTGAAAACAAATTATATATAAAATATAAACGACATAATTACCCTGTGTGTTTTGTCAATAAAAAATATAAAATTATTAATATTTGGAATACCTTGCAACATAGGCATAGGATAAAGATTAAATAAAAAAATGATAAATTATTTGTACTATAATATGTTACTTTTTCAATTTTGGAAGTTAATGTTGGTAATGATTCGTCATAATTCTCGATCAACAATAAATTTTATCAAAGTAATAATATTGTTTTCAGAGAATAATAATAAGTTTTTACATAGGTGGGACGTCAATTATTAAGGCAATGTGAGACAGTTTTGTATTATAAATAGTGAAAACAAATTATATATAAAATATAAACGACATAATTACCCTGTGTGTTTTGTCAATAAAAAATATAAAATTATTAATATTTGGAATACCTTGCAACATAGGCATAGGATAAAGATTAAATAAAAAAATGATAAATTATTTGTACTATAATATGTTACTTTTTCAATTTTGGAAGTTAATGTTGGTAATGATTCGTCATAATTCTCGATCAACAATAAATTTTATCAAAGTAATAATATTGTTTTCAGAGAATAATAATAAGTTTTTATGTAGGTAGGATGTCAATTAATGAGGCAATGTGAGATAGTTTTGTATTATAAATAGTGAAAACAAATTATATATAAAATATAAACGACATAATTACCCTGTGAGTTTTGTCAATAAAAAATATAATAATAATAATATTTGAAATACCTTGCAGCATAGGCATAGGAATTTATTGAGTAAGGTCTTCCAGAAACACATGATGATTCAAATATGACATTAGATACAGGATGTTCATTGTAATTATTACAGCACCCGTTATTTATTTCCTATAAAAGATTAAATAAAAAAATAATAAATTATTTGTGTTATAATATGTTACTTTTTCAATTTTGGAAGTTAATGTTGGTAATGATTCGTCATAATTCTCGATCAACAATAAATTTTATCAAAGTAATAATATTGTTTTCAGAGAATAATAATAAGTTTTTATATAGGTAGGACGTCAATTGCAATGTGAGACAGTTTTGTATTATGAATAGTGAAAACAAATTACGTAATAAAGATTCTTGCCCCAGTATAAATTATATATAAAAATTCTCGGGAAATAAGTCACATTAACACTTTGTTTTCAATATTCGTCTTTACGTACGTTTCGGTCTCACGACCATCATCAGAAGACTCACTATGTCAAAAAAGGGGTTTATTAAAACTAATTATAGCACAAGCGTCCATATCGCACGAATTTAATTTCAATCAAAAGAGCCCACGCCGTCGAAACGAACAGAACCACGAATTAGTTTTAATAAACCCCATTTTTGATATAGTGAGTCTTCTGATGATGGTCGTGAGACCGAAACGTACGTAAAGACGAATATTTAGAACAAAGTGTTAATGTGACAATAAAAAAAATAATATTAATAATATCTGAAATACCTTGCAGCATAGGCATAGGAATTTATTGAGGAAGGTCTCCCAGAAACACATGATGATTCAAATATGACATTAGATACAGAGTGTTCATTGTAATTATCATAACACCCGTTATTTATTCCCTATAAAAGATTGAATAAAAAAATAATAAATTATTTATATTACAATATGCTACTTTTTTAATTTTGGAAGTTGATGTTGAAAATGATTCTTCATAATTCTCGATTGACAATAAATATTATCAAAGTAATAATATTGATTTCAGAGAATAATAATAAGCTTTTATGTAGGTAGGATGTCAATTAATGAGGCAATGTGAGATAGTTTTGTATTATAAATAGTGAAAACAAATTATATATAAAATATAAACGACATAATTAGCCTGTGAGTTTTGTCAATAAAAAATATAATAATAATAATATTTGAAATACCTTGCAACATAGGCATAGGAATTTATTGAGTAAGGTTTTTCAGAAACACATAGACAAATATGACATTAGCCACAGGGTGTTCATTGTAATTATTACATCACCCGTTATTTATTTCCTATAAAAGATTAAATAAAAAAATAATAAATTATTTGTGTTATAATATGTTACTTTTTCAATTTTGGAAGTTGATGTTGGAAATGATTCGTCATAATTCTCGATCAACAATACTTTTTATCAAAATAATGATACTGTTTTCAGAGAATAATAATAAGTTTTTATATAGGTAGGATGTCCATTAATAAGGCAATGTGAGACAGTTTTGTATTATAAATAGTGAAAACAAATTATATATAAAATATAAACGACATAATTACCCTGTGTGTTTATGAGTTACGGAAAGTTTGAAAGTTTCGTATGTTTGGCCTCAGTATTTTGCAGCATATAGCCTGCGATGGTTTGCCATGTATATGCAATGATAAATATCCTTGCAGAGAAAGAAGCAACCTCGGCATTACAATAACGCGTTGCTGTAATGGCCAAAGTTAGGGTTAAGACAGGGAGCAACTTATTCTCTGCGGTGATATTCAGCAACACAATGAAAGCATCTTTTTTGTTAGCTCACCTTACCCGGGATGAGTATAACAGAGTTCAAAGTGTGTTTCTATTCTCTAGGGCAATACTACCAACTTTGAAGAACACGTTCATAGTCCAATAACACAGCTACACTCACTTCTTCAAGATCCTGCGTAATTTAAACAATTCCGCCCAAAAATGTATACTCCATTACGTACATCTACTAAATGTAGGTAATGTATATTCACTAAGATTCTACCATAGATCGATCGGTGAAATCAATGGGAATCAACTTGTGTATTTATACATTATAGTTATTATTTTCTATTTATGAAGGGTAGTTATTCTTGCTAATACTGCTCTTTGCATGGTTTGATTACATCCGCAAATATATCCAAAGGCAAATGCCTCACGCAACATATTTTACCTACATATACCTATATAGAAGGTTGCATAATACAAGCAGCTTAAAAATGGAACAATTACGGAATGAAATTCTTTCATATTACCAATAACGTCTCGTTAATGTGTGACTGCATCGCCTGGGTATTGTCCATTAATGTTGGAGGAGCACTATCGAAGAAGAACTCTATCTCACACTTTCTCAGAATATGAAAGGGTTTTTGTCTCATAGGTTTATTCTCTTGTATAAATATATTTGTTCCGGAAAAACGATTGCATGGACACCAAAGCTGGTTAATGATTTATTGTCCTCTTCCTTGGCATAAGTTCAAAGCCATTTGTATTCCTTTTAAATATATCACTCACGTTGTGAATATTCCTGTGCTCCATGGAGTATAGCTCAGATATGGAATCCTGAACGCTCTGAATCTGTAGCTCCAGATAAATACGGTATGTCTTTTGGTTTAGTCGATCTGATATTCTGTATACTTCCGAAAACTGAGTGCAAAGGCGGTAGCTCAAGAAGTGCGTGAAATATCACACTGGGAGTAGTTTTTCCTCTATTACAAACTTAACTCATTAACACATTCTTAACTCTTGTTCATTGCGCAAATCAAGTATATAATTTTGAATCTGAGGCCCCCAGAATTTTAAATAACATCTCCTGCACGTGTACATCCTGATATTTGTTTCTCTATTTTTCACAACCGGAGTTTCCAAGTTAATGTCTGGAATGAGTCTGGAGTATTTGGTTTCGATGGTAAGTTGCTGTTGTTTGTTGGAAGGAAATCGTGAACTCCTTGGTTAGGGAAATGGAACCTCTTTTGTAACACTCGAATCTTCCCCCTGTATCCAAATTGAAACAGTATGCCAATCACATATCTAAATTCAACATAGCTTGTCATGGCTAGACTTTCGACAGGGTAATCTATTACCAGGAACCGTAGAAGGGAGGCAAGACATCCCATGTGGGCAGCCTCTAGCCGTAACACTCGAATCTGTTTCCCTGTAAGCCCAACTCAAACCATATATCTAAATCCAATATATCGTATAATGGCTAGATTTTTGACAGGCTAATCCATTACCAGGATCCGTAGAATGGAGGCAGGACCTCCCCTGTGGGCAGGCTCTAGCCGTTACACTCGAATCTCTTTCCCTGTATTCAAACAGTATGCCAATCACATACCCAAATCCAATATAGCCTGTCATGGCTAGACTTTTGACAGGGTGATCTATTACGAGGATCCATAGAAGGTAGGCAAAACAGTAACACTCGAATCTTTTTCCCTGTAAACACAACTCAAGTAGTATGTCAATCTCATATCTAAATCCAATATAACATGTCATGGGCTAGACTTTGGACAGGGTAATCTATTACCAGGATCCGTAGAAGGGAGGCAAAACCTCCCTTGTGTGCAGCCTCTAGCCATTACACTCGAATCTTTTTCACTGTATCCCAACGCAAATAGTATGCCGATCACATATCTTAATCCAATACAGCATGTCATGACTAGATTTTCGACACGGTAATGTATTACCAGGATCCGTTGAAGAGAAGCAAGACGTCCCCTTTGAGCTGCCTCCAGCCGTAACAGTCGAATCTTCTTCTCTATATTCCAACTCAAACAGTATGCCAATCACACATATAAATCCAATATAGCATGCCATGGCAAGACTTTTGCCAGGGTAATTTATTGTCAGGATTCATAGAAGGGAGGCGATATCTCCCCTGTGGGCAGCTTCTAGCCGTTACTCGAATATTTGTCCCTGTAAACCCAACTTAAACAGTATGTCATCTCATATCTGAATCCAATCTAGCATGTCACGGGTAGATTTTTGACAGGGTAACCTATTACCAGAATGGGTAGAAAGGAGGCAAGATCTCTCCTATGGGCAGCCTCTAGCCGTAACACTGGAATCTTTTTTCCTGTATTTCAACTCAAACCGTATGCCAATCACATATCCAAATTCAATATTGCATGTCATGGGCTAGACCTTTGACATGGTATTACCAAGATCCGTAGAAGGGGGCAAGACCTCTCCTGTGTGCAGACACTAGTCGCAATACTCGAATCATCATTCCCTGTATTCCAACTCAAACAGTATGCCAATCACATATCCAAATCCAATATAGCATGTCAGGGCTACATTTTTGACACGGTAATCTATTACCAGTATCCGTAGAAGGAAGGCAAGATCTCCCCTGTGGGCAGCCTCTAGCCGTAACACTCGGATCTTTCTCCCTGTATACCAACTCAAACGGTTTGCCAGTCACATATCTAAATCCAATAAAGCATGTCATGGCTACACTTTTTACAGGGTAATCTATTACCAGGATCCGTGGAAGGAAGGGAAGACCTCCCCTGTGGGCAGTCTCTAGCCATCAGTACCTCTAGCTTTTGAGTAAATTTTTGATGGATACTGTAACGACATTACTTGCTCACTCCTTCTTATGTCCAAGAATATTCCTAAAGATCGAAGAATGTGTACTCGTTCAGATATTGCAAATTGAAGTGAGGGCTTTCATTCGGAGGATGTAAAACATCTTTGGTAGAACGGATTGTGGACCAGTTCCCCAATTTTCCAATGATTGAGTACTCGTTAATGATTACTGACTCAGTAAAACGCATAGCTCATGCATTTTGGATGAAATTCACAATAGACAAATAATAGTTCACCTTCAATTTGGATAATGGTTATCGTTAGTTTTGATTCTGGAAATGAATTGAAAATGAGCTTGACATTGTACACGCACTAATTAATATCCTTGTATTAAAAAGTTCGAGCATATCATGTTTTTATTCAACTAAAACGTGGGTCTGCCCGTCCGCACAACCAGTTCCATTAGTATTAGCACAAGATTAATGCACGAAAGCTGGACAAGTCTAATTAACCAACGTCATAAATTCATCTGAAATAAAGCGATGAATGTGCGAAAATACAACCACAGCAAAAATATATTCTCTTCAACAATTAATAGAACTATTTTCAGGGTTTAAAACACCTTTTAGTCAACTTATAAAATATTAATGACGCAACGCAACAAAATATTCATGTTGGCTAAATGCGAAGTACGTTATTCACAAGAAAATGTCACTTTTCATTCCCCTAATCTGCCAAACATATGAGGCAATCCACAAATAGAATTGAATAACACAGTGTGCTTTCTGCACAATTTTCTAGAATAGAATAAGACGAAATAAGTAGTTTGTATTCCTCGATTACAGTTGGATATTTCAAAACTTAATAACAGAAGTATTTTGATGGATTCGATTCGAATACGGATTGCGAAAAATACAGCCAAATTAACCAACTTCGAACTAAAATCTATTGATAGACGGAAGGAAGTTATTGATGACCGCGTTAACGCATTTCCGACTACTTCTGATGATCAACTACAGATTATTATCAAGACCAGCTACTTGAACGTTTGGATGAAAGCACCTACTTTATTTATAAGGGTGTTCCTTAATGATACGTAAATATTAAAGGATGTGATACTACATGGAAAATTATTGATAGTTCGCTCTTCAAACTATGGTCCAAAAATGCTCCGTTACGAAAATAAGGGTGTTAAAGTTTAAGAAAATAAAAAGAAGTTAATTATTATTTCCGAAATCCCTTGAGATATTTCAGTGATATTGAGTACCTGGTGACATTTAATGAAGGAGCATGTTTTTCAATAGAAACATAATTTTCAGCTTCAACAGTGGCGTGCGTACGAGCACTAACTTTGATATTTTTAGAAAGACAAAAATAATACGCCAAAGGTTTTTTCACAAAAATGAATTATTTTAGAATCTCCCGACCAATTCGAAAGATAAGTGCTCTTTTGAATCTTGGTGCCAGATTCAGTCAAATGCTTCATAATGTTGCGCGAAATCCGCAATTTGAATGACACATTCTGTTCAAGGATGAAGCTGATTTTTCAAGAAATGCCATTCAAGATTTCCACAATAATCATATGTGGGAGGATGAAAATCCCCATGCCATAGCCGAGACCCATTTCAAAGGACAATTTTCGGTTAGCGTAAGGGCAGGAATGCTTGGTAATCATTCTTCCTGCTGGGATGATTTGACGGATAATCTCACCGCAATTTTCTTCCAAGAATAATTGCATTTGCGGCTTGAGAATGTTCCGTTAGCAATAAGAAAACAATGTGCACCATGATGCACCAGCATATTTCAGTGTAATGATTTGCAATTATTTACAAACTGTTCATCCAAACCGCTGAATTGGCAGCTAGATTTCTTTTTGTGAGGCCATCACAAGACGCAAGTACACATTAGAAATTAAAAGAAAAAAACAGTTGAAGCATTTTTTAAATACTTTCACTACACGAGAAGGCAACCTATAATGCTCGAAGAACATTGTGTGAGCCAGCGGTACATGTTGGGAGAGGAGATAGGCATGCGAATTTTTCTTAGAGGTTTGAAGGTTTTAACCATAGGGAAAGATCTCACTAGCTAAAAGTTCCATCTTCGCTGTTCGATAGATAAATGAAGTCTGGTAGGAACAAGTTCGGCAGGTCTCGAGCTTGACAATGAAGGGATGACTAGTTTGAACTCATGGTGGACCAACAGACAATATTTCTGATGAACACCGACCATGGAAATATCTATAGAAAAAGGAGAGATCTCCCATCTTTATAGGATGTTCTAGAAAGGTCAATGTACTTGTATGTGTGACATCATCAATCAAACGAATAGCTCTCTTCCGGATAGAATCCAAGATCTTCAGTGTATGTTTGGGAGCCGATCCCAAAACATGTGAACGGTACTCCAGGACAGGTCGAATCTGTCCTTCGTAGATTATGAGGAGCTGCTGGGATGTAAAGTAGTTTTTGGCATGGAATAGATAACCAATTTTTGTGGAGTGGTTTTCGCAATGGACCTCTCATGATCATTCCATGAGAGTGTGCTGTTGATGGTGACCCTGAGTATGAATATGGAAGACTTCGAAAAAAGTTTTTCCTGACATCGTCATATTAGGGATTGTAGAATCCACCTTCTTGGAGAAAACGCAAACTTGAGTTCTGGTTGCATTAAACTCTACTAGATTATCAGATTCCCATTTCAAAACGTTTGCAAGATCTCATTAATTGCCTCAAGCCTGGCTCTGTTTCCTCTCGGTTCTCTGGCTTCATTGGAGTGTATATGAGCTCTAGATGACAAAACGGTATGGAGTGTACCATCTTCTGGAAAGCTCTGGACGGGACAGATGGTCACTTCCAGTGGATCAGTAGGTATCCCCTTACTTGGGGCAGACAGTCACTTCCGGTCCTTATCAGATGTCGGTAAGTATTGTCACTGTATTACCGGCCCGGGCAAGAGGAGTGGTTCGAAATTTTGCTAAATGTCCGCTAGATGTCGGGTTGTTAGTCGAGGTGTCGCTTCTACCTGATAGGGGTCTATGGTTTTGTGTTGCGTTTAGCCGCTAGGGGTCTATGGTTTGGCATGAGAGATGTCGCTAGAGAGGTCACTGGTCGAAAGGTTCGGAACACTGATTCACAAAAGAGCGAGTTACAGATTCCCTCTGAGAGGTAACAGCCTGTATGTTTACGTTTATGAATTATCAGTATTTATGGAAATATATCCTGCTAGAATTGTTACCGCAAATATTCAGTATGATATTAATGTAAAGATACGAATAAAACATTTCACTAACATATTAAGATTTGTATCAAAACGCCAACAAGATTAGAGGCTGGTCAAGGTCACGACGCGTGCTAAATACCAGTGCCGTGCTCTTTTCGCTTCAGTCGAACTCACCATGGGCTGACAGACTCTGATAGTCTTATCAGTTAGTCACTTAGTCAAGGGCATGTAGTGTATTTCAATTGAATCTATATTTTCCAGCAGTAGCGTGCTCCTCTCGCTCATTCCCATGTCTGTCCTTCCACCTGCCTGTCTGTTCATTAGCCCGTCTGCCCTGCCTGTCTACAGGCCGAAAGGTCACTATATGTCTGTCCGCTTGTCTGCCTGTCCGTCTGTCTGCCCGCCTGTATGTCTGTCTATCTGTTTGACTGGTGATTTGATAAATATGGAATTCCAATAACTGTTATTGGATGAGCTCGATGTTGATTGATCACTTTAAAGATCCAAATTTAATCATTTGGAAGGGTCTTTTTCTCTTTTTTTGGAATAAGTGTGATAGAATTCAAAATACTCCGGGAATATTTTAGCGAATGCACAATTCCATGAGAAGGAGGGCGAAAGCATCCATATTAATTGAAGGGGCCATTTTTAACAATTTCTGTAATAATAGTTTGATATTTGTTGTAGTGTTATGTTAATAGTGTATCTTGTCACTGGTTGTTTTCCTTCACACGCTCATGCCGTCATGTGTTTATTTTTTTATTAATTAATGATTGATTAAATGATTATTAATTGTTCATGTTTTTTTCTAAGAAACGGCGCATCGCAGGAGAAGCTCACGAAAGCACTTATCTTCCAAATTGAACGTTGAATTAGTTAATAATTTTTGTTTGGGGAAAATAACTTGGCATACCAATTTTGTTTTTAAGAATATTGAAGTCAGTGCTCATACGCACGGCACTCTTGAAGCTCAAAATTATTCTTGTATTCAAAACTATGTGCCTTCATCAAATGTCACTACTTACTAAATATCACTGGAACATTTCAAGCGGTTTCGGAAATAATAATTAATTGCTTTTCTTTAAATATCTTAACATTCCGTATTTTCGTAACGTTTTTGGACCATAGGTAGAATAACACCCTTCAACATTCGCATATCATTAAAGAACATTCTGTATAGGTTATAATAAAAATTTCAACGATTGGATTGGATTTATACGAGTTGACTAATTATTTTAATTATATCTCATGCTTCAAGATTATAAAAGAACATGCTATTACTTACTTTCTTTATTCGAATTACTTTTCATTTCTGTAGCTCTGGGAGGAGCAGATGGCATTGGAATTTCTGCAAGCAAATAATTGAATGAAGATCTTTCATCATACAAACTATAGGATTACAAAATAATCTAATTTGTATTTATTTTATGAACTCTCGCAGTAGTGATTTGATAAAATTGAAAGATATTATTCCGTGTAACTGTATATGGGTTGGATATGGCCATATTTTCTTTCTCGTATTCATATATTGGTTTATTTCCACACATCCTGTCCCTATTATAGTATTTTGTTACTCTATGATTGAATTCATTCAATTTAAATTTACTTCAGCAAAGTCGGAATAAATGAGCTGTTAATATTTGATCCTTCGAGCCAAATCAACAAAATATTTGCTAAAAGAAATGTATAAGAATTTTGCATCAAATTCCTTGTATGAATAGAATATTAATTGAGAATTTTGTTCCTGGTTTTTGTAAGTGGATTGCCGTACCATTTACAAAACAAATCTTCATTCATGGCAGATGACATTAAAATTCATGGTTCCTCTTCTGAACATAGGTCTCATCAACTGAACGATACTTCCATATGCTCCTGGTCCACCGACTGGTTGCATCCTCTTAATGTCAATAAGTGTGTTGTCCTCCATATAGGTTAAGCTAGCTAACAGTTTAGCTTCGAAACCCGTGTCCTCGCATAATGATTTGGGTGTTACAAATTCTGAATCTAACATGGTCAGAGCAAGTTTGCAAACGAGCAAATTCGCAGCTGTTCTTACTTGGGTCATTCTCCACAGTTTCGTTCAAAGCCTTCATGCATCTCTGCAAAATATACGTTCACCCTATCCTTGAATATGCTATTCTAGTGTGGTGTCCAGAGCTCGTATCTGATCAAAAACGGGTGTAAGGTGTCCAGAGATTGGCAACAAGGCCTCCCTTTGGTAGGATTAGACCTTCTTACGAAGAAAGGCTCATACTGGGACATATACCCACTTTCGAAAGACGTCTTCGTGGAGACCTCATTATATCGTACCGCATTGTACATATTCTTCTTCCAGACAGCTTATCATGTCCTTTTCTCATTCAAGTTGACACCAATGGTCGAGGACACAGCTTCAAATTAGAAAAAGAAAAGGCTCAAATCCAACATCAGACAATCTGTCTTTAGTAACAGAATTTTTAATAAACAGAATGATGATAATAATATATTGTTTCCGCGTCTTCTGTTAATGCCTTTGAAAACCAATTTTAGGCTAGGTTACAATCCTTATCATTGCTTTAAATTTTTTGATGTTTTCTCCTTTGTGATCCTGTTATTATCTTGATCTGTATTACCGACCACTGTAATAATTGTTGCTATGTAAATTCATTTTATACTTTGTTGCGCTTTAATGCTTGTCATGAATATTTTCAGTTTGTTTTCTTGGGCTCACAGAGATTCTTTCTCTGCCCTTATTTCGTGTTAATAATAATGGTAACCATATAGTAACATTCCATGCAACATTTATCAACAAACGAAGTGATTGTAAAATGTCGTCTACATCTCAGAACAGTTTGTCAAATGTTCACATCAATCAATCAATCATTGATTGATCCATTGTGCGCCCCTTGATAGGAGAATCAGTCCAGCAGACCTAAGGCAGTGTCGAAGGCTAAACTTTTGCGTAGACTGATGTCTCTTATAGCTTCAAGCAGCATATGTGTGCTGCCGAGGTATTGAAGCCAGTGCCGGACATTCTGGTAGTATGTGAGAGGCAGTTTCATCCGCCTCTCCACATACTACAAACTGGGTCATCAACAATACCCATTGTGTGTGGATGTTTATTCAGATGAAAGTGTCCTGTGAGGAGTCCTGTCACCAGTTTTAGGCCTCTCCTGCTCATAAAGAGTAGAGTTTTAGAGAGTTTAGGCGAGAACTCCCTAATGTGGAACTTTGCTTGCCTCATGTCGGGGGCACCACGCCAGACCGAGAGCCACTGTCAATCCAGTAGCTCCTTGAGAGCGTGGAGCCCGGTCGCCGATGAAATTATGATCGTTGAATCGGGGCCAGGGACACTCGAAGAGCCCCGTTTGTCCAGTTCATCGGCCACTTTGTTTCACTTCACGCCAGAGTGGGCAGGTACCCACACTAGCTGTATTATGTTCCTTCTGGCTAATTCAGCCAGAGTTTCCCTGCACTCCAAGACAAGCCTAGAAGTCACTCCTGTAGACGCGAAGTGCGCCCAGGTCCACTCGGCTGTCAGTGCAGATGCAAATCCGCCTACCCCGGTAGTTTAATCTAAGGTTTTCCAGGGCAGAGGCCTGTATTGCACAGACCTCTGCCTGGAAATCGGTTTCGTGGGCACCTAGCGGAACTGAAAACTCCCTTCTGGGTGTACCCAAATGCTTACATACTCCATTGGTGACCCAATTAATGTATGCTAGAGTATAACTAGTTTCAGTTGGAATTAGAACGTATACATGTATCACCAAATCTCTTGTTTTTCATTGCTTATTCAGGGCTTCAGGGAGTTGTTGGGAGGTAAACATACTGAAAGTCCCCGGACCTATGAGGGGAGCGGGGTGCAGGAAGGAACATAGAATATAACTTTTCGAACTGACTTCCTTCTTAGATAAGGATTACTTTTTTTGTAAGCTGTATACTGTGTGTAACACCGTGGAGTAGGTAATTGTATAACTAGAAGGTCGGTCGGTCAGTACGCTGCGCATATGCCAAAAGGGGTAAGACGGAGTGGTTGAGTGAGACCAAAGGTGGGAAGACTCCGTTCGCCGGGCTCACTCCGTCCTTGGCATAAGCCGATCAAGACCATCAGCCAGAGTCTGCTTATTTGCGCGATTTCGATTCTTTAGCACTGCCAAAATATGAATGACCGTTCATAATATGTAACTCAGAAACGACTTAAGGTACAGTAAATAGGATACACCGTTCGACCACTGTGTGGAAATCAAGAACGTGCCGTACGAACCGAAAGGAGGAAAACTACACTCACTCTGTCTTTTATGCAACATATGTGATCGCCTATGTTGTATAAAAGGAGGCGGCCACTTTTGTTGCATAAAAGAAATCCCTACGTCACCTTTTCATTGCGAGTAGTAAGCTACAGTGTACTACTTTCACGGCACATACGATCCAGTCATTTTCTCTCTACGATCCGGCGGATAGTCGAGAGTATTTGGAAGACAATAACTCGAAAACAGCTTAAGGTACGACATTACGTTTTTATGCCAGTAAATTTCGGGCATAATACCTAGTTTGTTGGATTATCTCAAGTGAATTGCATTTATCATTTGGCACCTTGTGCCATATACCCTGATTCAAGGGAAGACTTCGTTCGCTACGCTTACTCCGACTATGAAGTATTCCATATCCATGCTTGGGATCGCCACCAACAGCAGCCTCTCAAGGGATGACCATGAGACCCATTGCGAAACACGCTTCACAAAAACTTGGTTTTCAATTTCGTGCCAAGAGCTACTTTACATCCCAGTAGCTTTACATAACCTATAAGGCACAGATTCGACATGTCCTGGAGTAATGTTCACATGTGGAGTTCGGATCCCAAGAATAATTGAAGCTCTTGGATTTTATCTATTCGTCTGATTGATGATGTCACACTTATAAAATTCATTGACCTAGCTCAAGCTAGAGATCTCCCGAACTTCTTCCTATCAGACTTAATTCTTCTATCGAACGGCGAAGCTGTGGAATTCTTTGCCTAGTCTTTCCCGATGCCTTTAATCTGCAAGAAAAATGCGAATGCCTATCTATTGTCCCAACATCAAATCGTTGGCTTACACGATATTTACCGAACATTATAGGTTTTTCTCTCGTCTAGTCAAAAATGTTATAGAAGAAAGTTGAAATACTTTCTGATGAGTTCTCATGGATACTAGTTGGGAACATAGAAATTTAGCTGCCCCTAATTCATTAACTTTAGAATGTTTTACCAATGGCCATCCCCCTAAGGTTTCTCGGTATTAATATTCAGCTAACGTACTAAGATATAATCATTAATGGAAGAGAAAAAGCAAAGTATGGTTATCTCTAGGAATTTCAACATGCTCTCGAAAATTTCAAATCGCTATAGCTTTTCATCATTCCTAGATATAATGACAAATATCAAATCACTATGAAAGATACTCTAAGACTTCTACTGTATCAAAATCACCTGCACGTGAGGCAAGAAGGCTGGTTTTAGAAATTTTTAATTATCTTCAGCGAATACATCGAAAGCTATTGGGAACATAAATACTTAGCCAGCTTTCAATTTGAATACGGCAACTTTATTGCTACGATGCACTGATGAACAACAGGTGGAATCTCGTCTCACCCCATAGATTGTTTGGTATTGAGATCAAGCAGAATGCGCCTAATCGTGCACTGACGACAGACAATTTCAGGCATATGGATATCCATGGAGCAATGTTGAGAAGGTCCTTCCCTAGAAGATCCGAAGTTGAATTTACTGTAAACATTCCATCAAAAAGGTTGCCTTTTTCTTGTGGTGTAGTAGCCAGTGTGTTATCATCTTTGGTTAGAGAAGGGTCTTTCCCGATGCCTATAACCTCCAAACCTTCAAGAAAAATGCGAATGCCTATTTCCTGTCCCAACATTCCATTGTTGGTTTACACGATGTTCTTCGATCATTATAGGTTTTCTTGTCGTGTAGTCAAAAATAGTATAGAAAAAAAAGTTGAAATATTCTCTGAGGAGTTCTCATGGATACTAGTTGAGAACATAGAAATTTAGATGCGCTTAGTCCATTAAGCTTAGGATCTTTTAACAATTCACAATCCGCCTGAGGTTTCTAGGTCTTAATATTTAGCTAACATACTAAGATATAATCCTTAATGGAAGAGAAAGTGCAATGTATGGTTATCTCTTGGAATTTCAACATGCGCTCGAAAATTTCAATTCGCCATAAATTTTTATCATTTCCAGATATAATGACGAATATCAAATCTCTATGAATGATACTGAATGCTATACAACTTCTGATGTATCAAAATCAACTGCGCGTAAGGCAAAAGAGCTGTTTTTTAGTTTTTTTTAATTATCCCTAGCAGATACATTGAAAGCTATTGGGAACATAAATCCTTAGCCAGCTTCCATTTTGAATACGGTAACTTTTTGCTACGATGCACTGTTTCCGAAGTAAGTAATTTCCTACACTACTCTCCGGTTACCTCTTGGTACAAGTACTCTAAGCTCAGCCCAAAACTCATCTTCTCGACCAAGTCCTCTTTTGAGTCTTCGTTGACTTCGATGTCGTTTATTAGGAACTTCAATATCACATTTGAAACATTTGAAGGTAGAGCATCAAAATAGTGGTGTCGAACCATCCTCAGTTGCTTCTAAGATGTCGTCAAAAAGGCACTCGTACTCAAAGGCTCTAACCAAAATGTTATCAAATTTCATTTAGCGGTTTTGACTGCAGTTCACATTTGATCTTGAAAGCATATACATTTAATGGACACGCGATGTAGATTCCTGATGGATCATGGAATGTTCAGAAGCGTTGTAGTCTAGATTTCACATGAAACAAATGAAGGTATACTGATTTTTTCGGTTTTATGATTTGCTGCAGGACAATAAATAATATATTACCTAGAGATATAATTCTGCTATATTTAAAACGGTATTTTTTAACAAAATAATACCCCATTAATATCAGGTTATCCTTTAATACCAGATTATTAATATAATTCGTTCTGGCATAATAATACTAAGTAACAGATTATATTACTGTTCCGTTATTTTGCAATTTAAATTAAGCTTCAGCAAACTCAGTATTCGCTAAAGCAGTCTCTAATATTTCTCGTGAAACTTACTTTGTTATTCAAAATAAATTTTAAAACGCCTCACTACTTATCTATATTTGCCGTTTACATTCCTTAACATATTTTAAAAGTTCCCCGTGAAATATGTGAATTCGCAAGAATCTCGCATGCTTATTAAAATTCGACAAAATGGTTACATAACTGACTAACCTGTTGCTTTGAATTTAGAATTTCAAATTTCGTCTTTCATAAGGAATTCCTGAAGTTATTTTCTCAGCCAACAATATTTTCAGAAGCCGTTTTCAAGAATACACCGTCTGACAAATGAAGTGAATGATTAATTCATCTAATTTTGAACGGAGTACAGGTTTGAACTCAGACTCTTTGTCCTCAAATTGGCCCTTTCTATAAATCTTGCAACGAGAAAGTGTATTTATGAAAAAGATTGTGTGGGGGGCTTAATCAATCTTAGTACAGTCATTTTAGACGAGAAAACGACAACTATTGGAATATCTTTGTACAGTTGATCTTTGTCTGAAACTTGTTGCAAAATGTTTTTGATGTCCTAAGAATCATTGGTCACACAGTCGCATCATGGGAAATTGGCACAAAAACTGTTTTATTGACAAATTGAACGTTTATAAACAATTTAAATTAATTTTCCAGATCCCAAAAAAATTGTTATTTTGACAGAGAAATACCCACTCGGGGCTTTTTGGGGTCTCTAATTGCGATTCCGAAGTCGAAAATAACAGAATTATTTATCCTCACCTGGAAATTGGCCAATTGGCACCGAAAGTTGATAATATTTAACATAATTTATACCTTTTTCTTGCAAAAAATGGACAACATTTTTTTTTTTGAGTCAGCAATAACTATACCGAATGAATGTAACGACGAACTGTAAATGTAAAAATAATAATAATAAGTTACCAAAACTTTTTGTTCATTTATTACCCTCAAATGGTGTATGTTATCATTAAAATGTGATTATTAATGATTTTCTTCATATGTCATAGGAATATGAAACAGCATTAAATCTTATGCACTTCATCAACTTCCGGTTCCAATTGGTCATTTTTCGGACTGTTATAGATTGATTTTTTATCTTTGAATCTGGTATACTGATTGTTAGCTCAAAACAATCAATTGAATCCATTTTTTGAGAGAAAAAGGTCTAAATTTTGGTAAATTCCATCAATTTCCTGTTCTAATTAGCCAATTTCCGGGCTATGGATTATGGATGATCTCGTTATCTTTGGTATAGAGATTGATAGCTCAAAAAATCAATTGAGTTTATTTTTTGCAAGAAAATGGTCTAAATTATGGTGAATTCCATCAACTTCCGGTTCAAACCTTGTCATGTTTAGATTCGGTATAGGGATTGCTAGCTCATAAAAATCAATCGAGTCCAGTTTTTTCAAGAAAAAGGTATAAATTATATTAAATATCATCAACTTTCGGTGCCAATTGGCCAATTTACAGGTGATGATGGATAATCCTGTTATTTTTGACTTCGGAATCGTAATTGGGGACCCCAAAAACCCTCGAGTGGGTATTTCTGTCTTAAAATAACAAATTTTATGCGATCTGGAAAATTTGTTAATTTAAATTGCTTATAAACGGTCAATTCGTTAATAGAACAATTGTTTTGCCAATTTCCCATGGTAAGACTGGGTGACCAATGATTCTTATGACATCAAAAACATTTTGCAACAATTTTCAGACAAAGATCAACTGTACAAAGTTATTCCGAAATAAAATATTCAAATGACTGTACTATCTGATAAGTGATTTTGTTTTGTTGGGTTTTTGATAGATACACTTCATCTAATTCTTTCTGAGGAATATTGTAATCAACATACCATAACATCACTTAGATGTACATACAGGATGATTTCCGAAGGAATAAATACTCTGAAAGCTAGGGCAAATCTCCGAGCAGTTTCCAAGCGGAAATTCACGCTATGAGAAAATGTGTCCAGTTCAATATATAAGGAGACCTCCGTAGATAGGGAATAATCATCATGTCGGATAGTCAAGCAGCGATCAACGCGCTGATCTCTCACGTAATCAGCTCCTAGATAGTCTGGGAATGCTATGAAAAACTAGTTGAACTAGGCACAAAAACGCAGCCACTCCCCTATGGGTTCCGGGGTGCATCGGGATGAGAGACGAACTCGCAAAAAAATTGACCAAAACAACATTTATGGGACCTGAACTCTTCTGCAGGATACACACCTACACGATACTGGAAGAACTGGAAAAAGGAGTAGACAAATAATTAATCCACTACTGGATAGGTCTACAAGTACTGAGGCAAGCAAAGATAATTCTGGGAAACTACATCCAAAAAAGAATCTAATGACTGTATTAACCTAAGTAAAAATTAAACTATAAGGGGAATTCTAACTGAGCACTGGCGGTTGAAAAGACACCTTAAGAGGCACGCTCGGATTAGTAGAAGGAGAAGAGTACACTTTCTGCGAGGAGAAGGACGGAACTTCCATCCACATACTCGTAGAATGCACTAGCTTGCAAACCCAAGACACTACACCTTGCGGTATACCAAATAGAACAGGGAGACTCACTCAACGCAAAACCATCCGACGTACCAAACTTCCTCAAGACCACAGGGTTGGAGGAACTGCTATAGCCGCTGAGATATCCTGAAGGGCGCTGCAGCAGAAGGGGACACAATAGTTCTTTTAGTTCGCAGTGAGCAAACACCCCCAACCCAATACATACAATACATCGAAATTCGAAATATGTCTATTATTGCAATAAACAATTGCAATATGACTTGTATCAAAGATTCAAGTGAAGATATTATGAATTTATGCATTATAAATGATGAATGTAAAAAAACTACACTTCGAATATTCAATAAAAATTTGGCATGCAATTGATAAATTGAAGTTTTATATTTTTATCAAGATTAATAATACATTAATTTCCTCATTTTCTTTGCCACGGATGATTCATTTCTAGAAAAGAAAAAGAGATTATTTCAGTTGACTGGACGGAGAATTGATGATCGAAACCAGCTTGATGAACAATAAGTAGGTACTCTGTCATTGATTTTCCTTCTTATACAGGATGTAAATAAATAATTGCGAAAAAATTCAGGGGGTGATTCCTAGTTGAAAAATAGAGTGGGTCTTCCATATAAAAAAAATCATTTGACCCCCTCATGTTAAGATACAGCCCTTCAAATGGGGCGCCAAAAAAGTAGTTTTTATTTTTATCTTCTATATCCAAAAAGTTACAAAAATAAAATTAAGCACACATTATTTGCTATTAAGAAGGCATCCAATAACTGAATTGCTGGTCTTAGAAATAACCACCCCCAAAACTTGTTTTTCACATAACTTTTTCTCTTATGTGTATATTGCCAATTAAAAATTTATTTTAGGTAGCTTGTTTCATTTTGAACAAAAAAGGTTTCTTGTAACTTTTTCGAAAAATTGAAGATTTCTGAGAAAAAAAAAATTACTTACAAGTACATGGCACGATTCTCATAGCGTGGAATTTTAATTAAACTTTGATTTACCTAGTAGGCGGCAGTCATGTTGACATATTTTGTTAAGACACCTAAATTATTTCCAGTATGTGCGAAAATAAGTTAAAATCATTGTTAATTGTCTTACACTTTTATCATTTTGAGGCCCTTTTGTAAAGAATTTCAGTAAAATGGAAGTGTACACAAATGCAGAATTGACAGATATGCATTTCGTTTACGAGCTATCTGATGGAAATTCCTTAGAAGCGTCAAGAAGATATTCAGAAATTTATCCCTATCGCGTCGCTCCTCATCACAGTCTATTTGCACGGCTTCATCAACGACTACGAGAAAATGGTACCTTCAAAACGATGAAAAATGATTGTGGTCGCCAACGCGAAGATAGAACACCAGCATTAGAGGAAGCAGTACTTAATTTAGTCGACGAGCAACCTGAAATTAGTACCAGGAAGATTGGTTTGCTGTTACATGTTAACCATATGACAGTATATGCCATCTTAAAGGAACAGCTCTTATATCCTTATCACATACAACGAGTTCAGGCTCTATTAGCGCGGGATTTTCCGGATCGTCTAGTATTTTCCATTTGGATGCTAGAAGTGATTAGACAAAACTGTGCATTTCTGAAGAAGGTCTTATTTACAGATGAGGCCAAGTTTTCTAGAGAGGCGATTATTAATTATTATAATAACCACATATGGGCCGAAGAAAATCCTCACGCTATAATAGAAGGTCACCACTAAGAACAATTTTCTTTAAATGTGTGGTTAGTTCATATTTGGAATCAGTTAGTTGGCCCACATTTCCTGCCGCCTAGATTAGATGGGAATTCATACTGTTTATTTCTGAGAGAAGACTTGCCACTATTACTTGATGATTTCCTTTACGTGACAGAATGGAAATGTGGTTTATGCACGATGGGGCCACTGCCCATTTTAGTGTAAGAGCACGTGAGGTTTTGAATGAAGTCTATCCAAATCGCTGGATAGGTCGAGGTGGGCCTCAGTTTTGGCCACTTCGATCCCCGGACTTAAATCCTTTAGATTTTTCTATTTGGGGGCATATGAAAACTTTGGTATACAAGACTCCTGTTCGAAACCTGGAAGATCTACGAAACCGCATAATTGTTTCATGTAGGGTTATTCAAGATACCCCAGAAATGTTCCACCGGATACGAGGATCAATGCGTCGCCGTCTAGAGGCGTGTGTAATGGCTGATGGGGGTCATTTCGAACATCTCATATGATCTCTATTAGTTTTCAATTCAAGAATAATATTTTATTGTTACGTTATTTCAAGTGCAGTTTGAGTTCCATTAAATACCATATCGGTCAATTCTGCATTTGTGTACACTTCCATTTTACTGAAATTCTTTACAAAAGGTCTCAAAATGATAACAGTGTAAGACAATTAACAATGATTTTAACTTATTATTATTGCACATACTAAAAATAATTTAGTTGTCTTAACAAAATATGTCAACATGACACCCGCCTACTAGGTAAATCAAAGTTTGATTAAAATTCCACACTATGAGAATCGTGCCATATACATGTGAGTAAATTATTTTTCTTCTCAGAAATCTTCAATTTTTCTATAAAATTACAGGAGAACTTTTTTGTTCAGAATGGAACAAGCTACCTAAAATAAATTTTTAATTGGCAATATACACATAAGAGAAAAAGTTAAGTGAAAAACAAGTTTTAGGGGTGGTTATTTCTACCTCTTACAAACATGGTGGAAAACCAGCAACTCAGTTATTGGATGCCTTCTTAATAGCAAATGATGTGTGCTCAATTTCATTTTTGTAACTTTTTGGATTTAGAAGATAAAAATAAAAAACTATTTTTTTGGGGCCATATTTAACATTAGGGGGTCAAATGATTTTTTTTATATGAAAGACCCACCTTATTTTTCAACAAAGGATCATCCCCTGAATTTTTTCGCAGTTATTTATTTACACCCTGTATATTCTATTGTCTGGGTCATATTTGTCAATTTAATGAAAAACGGACACATTCGAGAGTTCATGAATACTTTTAGTTTTTGAGAAATTAAAATGATAGGCCTCCCTGGAATCGACTCTTCCAACCGCGTATTTAAATCGTGTGCAGCCATAATATTCGATTATGAGGATGAGGTCTGGCGGCTCGTCTTCTGTTTCGCTTCACTCCACCACGCATATATTTGAATCGAGTCTAATAAAATATTGATATCACGCGATGCGAGAGACACAGATTCGCATTTGCTCTCGAACATTGACGTAAATGCTATGATTTAAAGCGTAAGAGAGGTTCTAGGATTGATATTTAATTGTATGTGAGGCATTGAATCGTTACTAACCAATTCGATTTCAGCAGTGCTTTCAGGATTCTCATGTTATGAATTTCATGGTAGAATAACGCCTTTGATATTATCAAGTAAATAAGAAATATTCATCGTTACCCACTAAAAATACTCTTAAAGTACTCAGAACCTTTCGGCTACTAAATAGCCATCATCAGAGTAAACTAAATTATGAATCAAAATGTGCTTGTTTAAATGAGGATAATGATGCAAACAGGGTTTCGTTTATACATTTCCAACCCTTCCAAATTCAACTGGGAATTTAACAGCGTCCTAATTATGACGCTTCCAGGTAAAGGGGGCTGTCCGCAGCAAGTACAGAAACCTTGTTCGGAAGATTTGGTCTTCCGAACTTTCGAGTGAGAACAAGGCGTCTGCACCAAATATGCTTCCGTTCCAGTCCTGCTCAATTGTTTTGGAGTGGTGAAATGAACGGTCGATGAGCTGCATAGACTCGACAAAGACACCCGGAAAATGATGCATATCCTTCACAGTTTGCATTCTAGGTCATCCGTTTCCCGCATTTATCTTCTACTTCACCGGGGAGATAGCGGACTTTTTAGTCCAGATGGTCTGCATCGAAGTGTGGTTCTGAGTATAGCTTATGCAGTTCTTAGAAGTTTGGACTCCCTCATGTGCTTTGCCAAAAGTGACGAATTGGCCGGAGTGGGGTAATTTATCGTTAAGGAAGCACAGAAAGCTTCGAAAGAACTTGGTCTCGAATTTCACATCAGTCGAGAAAGCCAACTAGAGGGCAAACTCGAGTTTCAACGTTCTCGCCTGAAGACCGAAATAAATGCCGCGGAGCAAGATCTTATGCTCAGGCGGCATGTTAACAAGCCGATACACGGTGTTTTCTATCGAAACATCGAAACGCTCGGCTTGTCAACCAGGCTGACCTCCGGCTACCTGAGGTCAGCCTTACATACGAGACCGAGGGACTTACCGCAGCTTGCCAAAATGGCGTAATCAACACCTTGGTCTATCGCCGCCACTTGATGTGTGTGCAGGTACCTGATGTCAGCTGCAGGGTCTGTTGAAAGCCGTTCGAGATTCTTTTTCACCTGTTGTCAGATCCTGTTAGAGCTCCACACGCTATGCCTAGGTCACAAGGTCGTATTGGTGGTTCTGATCATCGGTGTTTTGGGCGGAATTTGGTCTTCGCTGCGTTCGAACTTGAAGATCATTCCGGCCTGTAAGAATTCGGCTCAGATGTTGATAGACCGGATGCAGAATGCAGTCATTCTGGGTTCAATGAGACTATTTAGGGCACACGATTTAGGAACCTGAAGTTACTTACCGATCGGCGGGAAGGAGTAGTTTTGGTTATTCGGTTTTTCTGCCACGATAGTTGCGATGTCGTCGGAAGAAAATTATTCAATATATATCGTTAAATTCAATGTTTATTCAAAAATGTTCAAAATATAAAACAGTAATAAATATGGTACAAACGACGCCTTATACAGATATATAGATCGTGTTGACCAGCGCCTAAGTTATGGCTAACATGCCTTCTTTGTGTGTCTGTAGGTGGTAATGTACAGACCTCGGATCTTCCGAAGACCTCATCATACTATTTTCTCTTTAGTTATTTGATGACAAAGTCTTCTATCGATTATAGAGCCGAAATTAGATATTCAATTGCTGGAATACAATCGCATTTAAGTGTGCGAAAGCATTATGAAAACGAAGAATGAGTAATGTCTTGGGGGGTATTTAGCTGATTATATTTCATACCTTAGTTAATACTTTATACAAGAATTAGAACGGAACTCTTCCAATATTTTGATAACGACTTTCATTCCCATGAACAACACTGAAATAAACGAATGTGATTAGAATTGCAGCTAAAGGGAATTGATGTTTTCTGTTTGATCACATAACACGATTCCGCTTTATCTTTTCACATGGAAGGGATTTGTCAATAAAGTTGATGGGTAGCATGAAACTAGCACTTTTCTACAGTAAATCAAATTATCGTAAAAGCATTTAATCAAGCTGATTGGAAAAGATTGAAATCTGAATTACTGAAGCATTTGTACATTAGGTGGTTTTGTATCGTTAACTGCAATGACATCTTTTGTAACAACTTACGAAAAAGTTACAAGAAACAGATTAGTGTCATACATGAGCAGGATTATGGAAATTTATCTTGAAAAAGCAACAGGTACAGATTCCACAAACAATAATTTAACCGGATGAATACTTCATTTTACTTGTGATGAAATAAGTTAGAGAGGGATATTGATTATCCCAGATATTTCCAATGAGTATTCCACCGAAAACACGCTCGGGTGTATCGATTTCATTTTGTGGTTTTCCCAATTTTACAAAGTTTTTATTTTTTCCTCATCATCGCCTGTTATAGCTAAACATCAACTTTTTCAGATGGAAATATTTATCATTTTATACATTATTTAGACGGTGGTTTCATTCCGAACATTTCGTCCAATTTATAGAATATTTGTTCAAATTTCTATGTGTGATTTAGTTATTGCATTAGAAACAATTAAATCAAATGAGTGTCTCAGGAAAAAGGTGTTCAAATGTATCCTGTATAACTGCTACAAGCTATCAAGAAACTTGTTTTCATTGTCAAAATCAAAAACAAATGATTATTTCAGGAACTAGATGCTCTATTGTTTTCCTGAAACCTGATTCACATTCTGGAGAGATACACCAAACATTGGTACTGTTAACTTTGATCATAGCCTACTAGAATGGAAGGTCGGTATCTTGGCTTGTTGGAATCTAAAACATATGATCGTGTCTGTCTGACAGAGTTGTGTACGTTTAATATATTTCACTAAGTTCGAGTGCAGTAGAGAGTTCGTTAGTCAGTCGGTGAATCTGTTATTTACCGCAATATAATAAAACTCTAATGCATTATTTGAGTTGCAAACAATCAACAAAAGTATAGCTAAGAGATAGAGTGGAGTGATAACTGTGCCGATGAAATAGCGTGTTGTTCGTTAGGTACCAAGTGTCGTAAACGACCATTTTGATCATTAGACCGGCAGTGTTTTGTGTTATAAATAGTTTTTGTCATCGATCGTTCGGAAGGCTTCATCAATTTTCTTTAGGATATCTTGATCTTGATGACGAAATTTATTATTTTTAGTTTGTATCGCTTTATATCAGCATGCCAGAGTGTTTAATGTAACGAACTACAAATTCAACTATGCCAGTAATCCAAATAAGCTGCCTTTAATAGGAATGATGTTGGACTATTGAGGCGGATTGCTAAAGTATTCCGCCCTATTAGTCTAACCTCATTCCTATCAAAGGCAATGGAGAGTTTGAATGACAGACATTTGAGAGATGACCCACTGAACGCCTATTCCTCACACTGTCATCAACACACCTACCAAGCTGGCCTCTCGACTTAATGGCCTTTCATCATCTCGTCATACGAATAAGACCTGGGTCTTATGCCAAAGCCTATGCCGATGATTTGCTTGTCGTCACCTTTGGGCGGCTTCCGTTTTGGTTGCATCAAACTCTACTAGATTATCAGATCCCCATTTCAAAATCGTTGCCAGATCTTCATTAATTGAGTCAACCTGTCTCTGTTTCGATCCGATTCTGGCTTCATTGTATAGTATAGGGGCTCTAGATGAGAAAGCAGGATGAAGTGTACCATCTGCAAAACTGTGGACGAGAAAGATCACATCCAGCAGCATCGTTAATATGAAGCAGAAGCAAAGTTGATGGCAAGACAGATCCCCGTGGTGCCAAGACATATGTGTATTGGAAGATACGCCGTCAACCACCACATGTAGTGATCTATAGGAGGGAAAACTCGATAGTAAGCAAGAAAGTTGAAGGGCAAACCATGTGACTGAAGTATCCCAAGAAAGCTTTAGTGCCAAATGCTTTGGAGATATCCAATACTACAGCTAGAAATTTCTCATGTTTTACGTAGGCAAGCAGGTCTCCTGTTGATCTCTGCTGACAAAAACCTTTTGCCGGTCATTGACGATTCTGGAACTCTCTAGGTATTGGATGATATCTATATTGATTGCTTTCTCTATCACTTTAGAGATCACAGATAATAATGCAATGGGTCTATAATTATTAGGAAGTATCTTCTTTCCTTTTTTTGCAAATGATGTGATATGAGAAGGAGACTCTAACTGTCTTTCAGCTGTAAGGAAACACACCAAGTCTATATGAGCAGAAAACTGCTGGTAATTCAGGCGCACACACCTTGAGAGCGACAGGTGTAATTTCGTCTAGACCCATGAACTTTTGGTATTGAGGTCTAGCAGAATGTACCTGATTGTGCGCTGATGAAAGATTCTTCCCTTGTGGATCCAAAGTGGAATTAGCTGCAAACATTCCAGCGAAAAAGTTTTTACTATAGTGTAGTAGTCAGTGTGCTATCATCTTTGGTTAGGGAAAGGAATGAACTGGAAGTGATTATGATAGCGATGAGAAAATCACGAAACTTTGAAGATACAGCCGAAACTGAAACTTTGAGAATAGCAAAATTAACCTATGTTTTATATTAAAAAAATACCTTGTATGTCACTTGCAATATTCGCTGTACAGATTTATAAGAATGTTGAATTTCTAGATGGAACTCCAAATTAAATTTGCGAAATTGAATTCATCTATAGCAGATCTACTTAAGTATAACAATCCAAGAATGGTTTTGTTCTAGTCCTAAACTAACATAGATCGTCTTATGGCATCGCGATTCGGTTTAAAATGTCTTTCTTGTATATTTCTGTATAATTTTGTTTAAAGAAGAGCCTAAAGCGAATAAAACATTCGTTTGTAAGTTAAGTAGATATATTTTATTTACCGTATAGCCGGATAGAGCCTTCTGTTTCCCCCAGAGAGTTCTTGGAGATGCATCGATAGTTACCGAAGTCTCCAGTCTGGAGGTTTCGCACCGTCAATTTCATGTGCGCTCTGTAGCTATTTTCCATAGTCTCCGTCCCGTACTTCTTCGTAGGCAAAAGCATGACGTTGTCGTACACCCAATAGCTAATGGCCCTGGGATAAGCTTCTGTATGACAGTCTATTGTGACGTCAGTGCCTGCTGGGGCGCCGACTAACTGGTTTGGAACCCAAATCATTGGAGAAACTGTAACAAAACATATTCATAGTCAGATAAGTTCTAAGAAAATGTACGTGAAATATGCCTTTTGAAATTATTTTCACTACGTCTAGAAGAATAGCAGTGAATTATCAATAGTGATTACCCTATTTACGATTGTCACATCAATATAAAACTGCAATATAGACCTTATTTCTAAGAAATTGTATCATCAATGTATTACATTACATTCTATTCCAACATCGAAAAGAGTCACATGTATTAAAATTGTGAATTAAATAAAATAATTCATTTTTTTCAATGGCGTTTTAGGAAAGCCTCACAGAAATTTCCTCCTCAATCCATTACATCAAGGACTTTTAAATACTCGCAATGAAATATACGTTTACTCACTATTCACAACGAAAAATATCTGAGCACGCATCATCTAACCAGAATATGGAGGAATCCCTAAGGGGAAACTGAATATTGTTCCTTCGTTCTGAATCACGTTTATTGGCTCTCCAAAATGAGGGCATGCATGGTACAATTTCTCTGCCGTTGGATTACATCATCTTCGCAGAAAAATTGTAATCTATCAGTTCTATCAGAACCATTTTCAGTTTCCTTACAACATGCACGTTATTTTTTTATTCTGTGATGCATTGGACTACGAATCAAATCACAGTCTTTCTTCAAGGCAATATTATATTAATACATGATTATCTTTCTCATCTCGATGGAATCGATTCAGTTTAGGGGTATTGATAGAACAATTGTCGACGTGTTGCTGAGGTTTCACCCTTCATTAATAATGTACAATCCAATCAATTTCTATCTCCCTTTTTACATTATTTTTTATGGTATGCAACCTATATAATTCAGTTGTGACAGTTGTCGACTTGTAGTTCCATACACCAATATGCTTGGCTGGAGAGGATGGGTAAAGCTTAGCCATAGAATTATAATGAGACAGGTAGATTCTCAACTATCACCAACTTTAACTCACACACTTTTATGCTTTGGGCTGTACATGTTGGCGGTAGTAATATTTCGAACCATTCATGTATATCATACCGTGTGTTTCAATTGTAATCTGCCAACCTTCATGGGCGCATAGAACACATTAATCCGAGCAAAAAAGTTCGAATGAACATGCCCTTTCGCCTATTCAAAGATGTACAGAACATTCATGATTATTTTTTTTCATTTTTATCAATATCTCTTGGAAGAAATGAGCTATAAAGGCGAAATTTGCTCTCTAGGGAAGACTGAGAAGTTACCTAACAGAACAAGCTCGAAGACCTGGGCATTCTCTCCCTGTGAATCATCAGGATTGAGCGGGATCTTCCCAACCCTGCTATATAGGGATCTGGAGATCATAATCGTTCACTAGAAAAAATATTCAAGGCATGCATCTCATTAAGATGAAGCCCTGGTGGATGGAGAGGGGCCAAATCAATATTTATTTTGAAATCAGGTTGTAAATCATACCACCCGATTACCCTGACATCTTTTCTCCAGAGGACGATGGAAAATTATGGGAAAAATACTTCGGGAGACCGCCCTTTATAAGAACTCAAATCACACAAACCAATTTGCTTACACCCATGGAAGATCAACGGAGTTGGATCCCTGCGCAATAAAATATTCATTTTGGGTGCATTCATTGAAATTGAAAGTGCGTTTGGAAAATTACTTCGACCAAAATTGAAACTGATTTCTTCAAGCATGACCTAACCTGACATTGAGAGGATGATCGCAAACATGCTTGAACAAAGGGTGGTTATAGTAGGTGTAGGTAATTTCACGATCAAGGAGTCTGTTATTAGGGGATACCCACAGTGTACAGTTTTATTACCCCTGTTATAGAACATAGTAGTGGATTTCCTGCGACGTCATTATGGAGCGAGATTCTATACCATAGGATACGCAGATGACTTAACCCTCTTGCTCACAATAGTCGAACGTTGGTTTGAAGAGAACGGTAACCTGTCAGAACAGACTTGGTCCTTTTAAAAAAATAGGCAAGTTACGGCTACCTTAACTACTCAATACCACATCGGAAGTTGGATACCTTAGACAACAAGCTTATATGAGGATCTCCTCTCACAATGAGATGTAAAATGTACGCATCGCCCTCTAGCACTCTCTACACGGCAGTCATAAGGATAACACCTATGATAAAATACGCTGCACTAATCTGGTGGCACAGAACCAGACAGAAGAGCCCAATAAAACAACTAAAAGAGTTGAAGAGTCGCCCTACAGCAGCGATAGAACAAAGAGATGCGTCTCACCTATCGATATTTACGCAGAGGAAGTGGCCACAGCATCTTTAAATAGGCGGATATAGGTTATATCTATGTGAACGTTTTTCCCGGAGCAATGCGAAGTATACGCCAAAAAGGAGACATTCTCAATAACAATTCTGTACCTTCCACAATGGAACTCCAATCAATCAATCAAAACGGGTGCGGACAAATCCAGAACACTTATACGCTCGATTCGGTCCATCGTGCGCCTCTTGATGCAAGACTTAGTCCAGCGGGTCTAAGGCAGCGCCGAAGGCTAGATTTCTGCACAGACTGATGTTTTTTATGGTCTCAGGCGTCATATATGCGCTGTCAAGAGAAGTCACTGCAAGACATGCCTCTAGGATATGCTACAAGCTGTGTCATTAGCAATACCCATTAAGGGTAGATTTCTATTCAGATGGCAGCGTCCTGTGAGAAGTCCCGTCGCCAGTTTTCTGCTGGTTTTGCTCATAAGAGAAGAATTTTCTAGCGTTTGGGTGAGAAGTTTCACCTGCCTCATGCCGACGGCACCATGCCAATCCGAGAGCCACTGTCTATCCTGTAGCAACTAATGGCGTGGAGCCCGGTGGTTGATGAGATTCCGAACGTTGGATCGGGGTCAGGGGTGCCAGGAAACCCCGTTTGGCCAATTAATCAGCTACTCCGTTTCCTTTTATGCCAGAGTAGGCGGGTACTCATGCTAGCTGATGTACCTTCAGGCTATTTCAGCCAGGGTCTCCCTGCACTCAAGCCTAGAAGTTACTCTATGTGTTCATAGTATGTCCGATCGGCTGTTAGTGCAGATACAGCCTACCTAGGTATAATTAGTTTCAGGTTTTCCAGCGCTCAGATCCGGATTTCACAGGCCTGCCTGGGGAACGGTTACGTCAGCACCTGCAGGAACTGAAGGCACCTCTTCTAGGAGCTCCGCTAGACTCGCGGCCATCAGCCCAATCCCAAATTTTGCCATGACAGCGAGGCAAGTACGCACTGACCCACTAACTCAGACCAGCAAGTCGATTCGCAGTATCCGGAGCCACTGTTTTAATGTGGAGCTTTAGGGGGGCTATCCCCACCAGAGTCTCCAGAGACTTAGTGGGAGCGGTCCTCAAAGCTCCCTTTGAATTCCATAACAATGGAACTTATTGATGGATATAATATTTGATTCACTTCTTATCACGAATAAAATAAAATATATATCATTCCACATAGTAAATATTAGTTAAGCCCGTTCTCATTCCTTTTTGCGGCCGAATGATTAATTTTTGTTGGCGTTTTCATTCTATCATTAGAGAAATATGAATATAAAATAACCTTTGCTGCATATCCTGTTGCATATATTGATTGAGAAACAATTATAGCCTGGAAATGTGGATTTACTCTTATATTTTGATTGATGCTCTATCTTTGGAGCCTAGACATGATTAATTAGATTTCAGTTGGCAAGATTGTTATGGTGTTTCAGTAGCGTTCTAGATATCTTGGAATGTTTGACAATCCGTTATTGGATTTATATGAGTGAGCTAGTTCCAAACAGTTCTACTTCAATGTTGTTGAACATCGGTTGGATACAAGTGCATTATTCAAATAAGTGTGCGTTACGTCGTTATGAGATGGATATTCCAGAATATTTGAATAGTTGGAGGGAGAACTTTAGGATTATGTGCCACTCGGATTGTTTATTCACAAGCACAGAGGAAGTAGTCTTTGATAGATATGTACTCGGTATAAATTGAAAACACAACACAACCTTTATCCAGAATATAACCTCGTTTTATTCAAAACGGGTACTCGTTGAAGTCAAGTACTCACCTACTTTGTGAACTTTTACAACATATTATTTACTGAAGGAAGTCTCATAAATGTTTGTGCAACACCGGTAATATATTTACATCTAGTTTTCCCATAATCGTCTCGTTTCATGCTTTATTCTATGTACGGACAGAATGTGATACAACACTTCATTGCTCATAAGATCGGAGGCCACATTATCGATAAACAATAGAATATGATTTTTCTGTCCTTCCAGGATCAGATAACTTATTTGCTACATTGCTTATGACCCTACATATGCCATTCCCTTATTCATATAATGAAGACCTTCACGACTGAAGGCGTATTGCCGGCACCATCTAAAGTACAAGGCCTATAGACTGAGAACAAAAGTCAGTGTGACGTCATCAACGAAAGGCCTAGACATGAGATGAAGCTTACGGCAGTAACATTGGCAGGCAGTGAAAGTCGTGTTCATTTCAAAGGCGGGTAAAACTGATTATACTCAAGCTAAGGCATTCCGCCCTATAAGTCTAGCCTAATTCCTATTAAAGGCAATGAAGAGACTGATTGACAGACACTCGAGAGATGGCCCACTGAAGGCCTATCACTTACACTGTCGTCAACACGCCTATTAGGGTGGCCTCTCGACTGAAATGGCCTTGCATCATCTAGTCACAAGAGTAGATGGTGCTATGGCCCGTGAGGAACACACCCTGGATGTATGTATAGACTTCGAAGGGGCATTTGATAACACGTCCGTCGAGTCTACTTGCTCAGCCGCTAAGAAGCATAAAATCGGTTAAACATTGGTCCGGTGGATTGAAGCCAGGCTATATACGCGTGCGATGAAGGCGCAACATAACAGATGCGTTGTACAAACCACCGCTACCTAAAGCTGTCCACAGATCGGCTCCAACGGGAGCCTTTGGAACTCTCACCGGCTTACGACCTCTACACTTATACATAAAAACTGAGGCCATGAGAACGGCGTATAGGTTGAAGGGTCTCTACCACTGGACCAAAACGCACTACTCTCATGGACACTCATCGAATTTAAGTGAGGCAATCTCTAAATGACACATACTAAAAATTAAGGCAGAAAGCAGGATCCCAGCTATATGTCTCACTTCTCCCAAAATCTTCATTCCGAATAGAGGAGATTGGAGTAACGAAACTCTCACCCCACTGCCACCGAATGGGCTCGTATGGTTCACAGATAGGTCCGAGGTAGGTCAGGCTTCTGGGGCGGGAGTGTACCTCAGAAGGCCAAAGATCACTATCTCAGTGACTCCAAGCGTTTATTGCAAGGTTTTCAGGCAGAGGTCTACGCAAAATTGACATGTGCCATGGAAAACCTGCGAAGAAACACAGACAGCTTGTCGGCTCTGGAAGCTCTCAAATCACCCAGAGTCACATCAAGGCTTGTCAAAGAATGCAGAGATGCACTGGCTGAACTACCCAGGAGGAGTAAAGTTCAACTCATCTGGATCTCTGGGCACAGTCGTGTTGAAGGAAACGATGTGGCCAACTCTCTGGCTTGGCGATGGTCGTCTAGCGCCCCTGTCAGGCCGGAGCCAATGGTCACCTAATCGAATTGCGTGGGGGGTCTCGCCTTTCTGGGCCAACTGAATGAAAAGTGGTCTGAACTGTGGCGAGAATCACCACGCATGAGGCAGGACAAAGAGCCTGTGCCTAGGCTCTCAAAGAAACTGCTTTCTCCGAGCAGAAGGAACATCAGAGAGATGACTGGAATCCTAATCGGTCATTGTCAACTTAACAAACACCTTGACGCTATGAGCATCGCAGATGATCCAATAAAGAAAATTCAGAGAGGCCGGAGAAACTGCCTCTCACATCCTGTTGGAATGCTCAAGTTCAGCATCCCTCACACACCGACACTCCCGAGAATTGAAACTGCTCCCAGAAGAACTCATGGAAGCCAGCACTGGCAATATTCTGTCTTTCTGGCGGGCCACAAACTTGCTAGAATAGAATAGTCTTCTAACCACGGGGCGCACAATGGGCCAAAGTGCATCCGGTGGCTAAGCCTCCTCCCCTCAAACGATGACGACGATGAACGTTCATAATTAATGGCGCGTAGCCGCTACTGGGTGTGACAAGTGCTGAATATTACAATTTAACGAAGCTATATCTATTTTTTGTAGGAAATTATATGTTACACCTATTCCTTACGTGTTGTTCTCTGATTGGAAATGGTTTTTACCTGTAAATAAGCGTGTATAAAATTATGTGTTATGACTGAATTAAGTGCGTTGCAAAATGGATTCCTAAGTGAATGTTGGTTCTTCCTGCGTTTTGTGTTATACGTATAGTTCTCTGATGTTTGTTAGTTAATATGCCTAATAAATGTCCTCCTGGCTGTAAGGTGGATTATAACAACATGCCATAAGTACTACAGAAACAATGGATATCGGCTATCCCTGTGAAAGATTTCATAGTTACAACAATAACAGAACAAGATTCTCATAGTGTAAATTTTATCAATTATTTTGAAATCAGAACAAATTGGATACAAAATATACTGACAATCTGCGTCGAGTAGTTGGTAATAAGTTTTCAGTCGAACTTGAAATTTGTCAATTTAAATTAGCAAATCTGCAACTACTCAAACTAATTATCATTATTATTCATTAAGATACTGATGCCGATCCGTATGAACTACAGCAAAATAGATGTAGTTTATATTAAAAAACTTATTTATTTTCTTGTAAAAACTAATATCAAGATGGAACTCTTGTCTCTAAAGTTTTTCTTTACTTTCAGTTCCTATGAGGAAAGTGACCCGATGAGAAATGGCGCGCATTTGGACATGTCCTAGAATATTATACGTAAAACATGACAGGGGTGTTACGAAGAAAATGCGGATATATTTAAGGAGAAACACTATAAATCCTTCATATGAAAAATCATGCTTTTATTCTATGATACTTACATAGCATAGCGTCTTATATAAATGTTTTGTTTCATCAAAATATAAAAAAGAAGAGAGTTATATTATCACTTAGAAATTTATGTTTTGTCGTAAGGAAACTATCGTACAGGATGTGCCATGAGAACGGCTGCAAGAACCTATTAGGAACAATTCCATACCTATATCATAGTATTTGAGCAATTACAGGCTTGGTAATGCCCACCTCACCTATTATTATCAATGTGTTGGACAACTGGTGAAGTTCCTTTATGTCTGGCTCAAGGCTCTTAGCACCATATATCGTCTAGTGGAACGGTTCACCAATCTTTCGAAGTAGACGATCTGTCACCTACCCAAACAACCAGTCAAGACTGGATGCCGCGATAGGTGCTTGATGGCCTGAAGAGATCTAGCATCCTTCTTGTTTATAGTTTCTGGATGTCCCCAGTGCCGCCTAGTTCTACGGAGAGTGCTCTGCGTTTTGGGGCATTCAGTGTTCGCACCTGCACAATAAGTTCATTGTTTTGAGCTGAATCGCTCAAATTCATTCTGTGGAGATGTATGTTGAACGCTCCATACCCCGTTAGTACTGTGTCAGCAGTTTGGCATCGGTTTTAACTATCTTCTTCACTTACTGAGACAAATATGTCCTAGTCTGCGGTTCAATCAGTGCTTTAGAATGTCTGTAACCATTCAACTCTTGCCACTCTTTCGAGCGTCGTGATCTGACCCAGCAGTGGGTGGCCTCTTTAATGTTACTCTTCGGAATGGCCACCGTTGGTTCAGGGCCTGCTAGGGATTTTTTGGACACCAGTTTTGCAAGCTCATCGGATATTTCGTTTCACCTTATTTGACAATTTGACAGGAGAACCAGAATGGGCGAGTCTGCTTTCGTCTCTGCTAAGGTTGTTTACGTTTAGCGTGTTAACGCAATTCCCCATGAGTTTTGATGTTATTTTCATGCTATCCAGCCCAGCAGGAGCTACTTCGCTGTCTGTGTATATGATGATGTGGTTTTGCGTTCTTTCGTCAAGCGCATTATTGCCAGTATTTCCATTCGAAGAATGATGTTTACTCAGAGGTACTATAATATCTTCGCCTGGGCGTTTGCAGTGCCATGCTCCCATCTTTTCGTTTTTTCTGGCTCCATCTAATGCACTGATTTCACCATCGATCTTTGGGCTGACTGACTGTTATTGTTGAGCGAATCTTCTATGGGGGATACTTCTCATCGAAAATACATAGTGGTTCTCATTGAATAAATAGTTTTCCATTGATTAGTCGTGAGTCTACCTGTTGCCTTCCAAAGTCCTATTGACATTAGACAGCTTTGTTGCCTCTTCCAGTATCGTCACGAATCGTTTCATCCTCATTAGAACTCCAAGTGTATCCGTGGGAGTAGTGTTCATGACTCACATGATCTTTCTCAGATGCTCCAGACTTGATTCAGTAGCTTTGAGCTCCTTCTCCACCACACTACTGAGGCATATGTCAGTTTGGGATCAAATACGAAATCGAAGAATAATGGACAACCATCAGGCTGCAATGAATTTGCGGTACTGTTGTTCTAATTGTGTTGCCATAAGAGTTTCTTGTCTAAGATGAATCCTAGGTACTTGGCTTGGTCCCCTGACCTAATTGAGTCAGTTCTCTGGAGGTAGTGTCTTGAACTCCCTATTTGAAACGACAGTTGGTGTTTTTTATGTTAATGTTTAGCCTTTTTTACTGCACCTTGCACCATTTACTTCGTGCAATCTGGGCACATTCTGTCAAGTCCATCAGAGAGTTAAGATATTTCCTCTGTCGATTATGAGAATGTCATCGGCATACCCAATCACGTGACATCTTGGATGGCTACCTTCGTCAATCGACCATCGATTAATGTGTTACAATTTCGATTACTTGGATTTTGCTCGTTTCGGTGACAGCCAATTTCAATTGGAATTAGTGCGATAAGCACGCTTGTGCTTGATACAATTAGTCTTAAGAAATCCCGTTTTAGACAGTGATTACTTTTGATATGTCTTCTAATGATGGTCGTGAGACCGAAAAGTACGTAAAGACGAAAATAGCAAACCTATGTGTTAGTGTAATCTATTTCCCGAGAATTAATATTTATTTCATACCTGGGTCAAGAATCATTATTAATAATCTACAAAACACAGATTTGACCTGCCCTGAAGTAGTGTTCACATGTTTTCAGCTCAGCTCCCAGCCATACGCTGAAGCTCTTAGATGCTATTCCACTAACTATTATCAACGTATAATAAAGTTTGTCAAGTAATTTCAAATGCTTTTGCTAAGTCGATGAAATATCCAACAGCGAGTACATTTCCATCCGTAACTTGCCAATTGCATCTGCAGAGATTTAACTTTGTAAACTACGGACCGATTCTCAGAAATAACATTACGTTTTTTGAGAAAATACTTTTTAAACTATTCTCGATACGTTGATAGCATGACAGATGAGTACGTAATATTAAGCGAGCAAATTGGCGATCAACAGAATATATAATATTGGAAGGTCCCTTCAACCGATCTCGTGGATATAATAGAATAAAGTTCATTACTGCCATATCAGATAGAGCTCAAATTGATGGCATTCCAGGATTATTGATAAACATTGCACATGATATTGGCACCATGGCAGCATTTGAACAAATATTATAGAGACGCTGTTAATCAATCACATATTTGGAATTCTGTGCGTATTTCAAATTTGACCGCCATTATGGAATTTATGTTGTCAACATTTATCGATTGTTTGAAATTGCTTGCTTCAATCACATGATTAAAACTCAAACATTCTCAGAAAAATATAGAACTGAAGGGCAAGGAAATATTGAGATAATTTGTGATTTAAAATTCAGTGCTGTACAGGCTGTGATATATCAACCTCAATCATAGACCTTTTAACTTTTAGAGTGCGCTCCAAAATATCAGATCCAATTGCTTGCGTCAGATCCATCATGATGGTGTTCTACACAATAAAAAAGTCGCTACTACCAGCTTTGACTAAGAATCGCTTCATTTGCGGCGAGTCATAGGTGAAATATCACTAAATTAGATTTTTGACTTTCGCATTGCAGTTAACTGAAACACCCTACGTAATGAAAAGTATTTGCAAATATGAGAATAAAAACAATTGCTTGTGCAATAGAATGCTAGGATGCATACCAACAAATACTTGCCATATTTTGTTGGTTTTTCTAAGATCAAGACAAAATAGAGAGGTGAATCAATTTTTTTGGCATTCCATCAGATTCAGTAGCAGATACTTCCAAATTATCTACTAATTTTCCAAGATGAGGAAAAACAAAAAAAATCCCCTTGTTGATACTAATCCTTCAATAACACTCATAGAACGTGATTTATATTGATAAAATGATTCAAAAAATAGGTTGTGTTTCATTTCATTAACGTGAATCTTGATTCTTTCAACAATTGAATTTTCCGTAAGCGATTGCATCTTCACGACTTGCCGAATCGGACGGAAAGATAGAAACATTCTGCTATCAATAATAATAATGATCAGCACGGATCAACAGGAGACCTGCTTGCCTACATTGAAAAATATGGGGAATCTCTAGCTGTGGCATTCTATATCTCCAAAGCATTTGACCGAGTCTGAAACCAGAGCCTTCTTGAGAAACTTCCGTCCTAAATTGTATCATTTAATATCCAGTTTTCTCTCATATAGTTTACTCTCTGTGAACAAGGACAGAATCTCTTTCCATACAGAAACTATTAATGCTGGGGTTTCACAAGGATCTGTCTATGCACTAACTGTGTTTCTGCTCCATATCAACGATCTGTTGCAAGTGACCTCCTGTCCCGTCCAAAACTCTGCAGATGATGGTACACTTTATACCACTTCATCATCCAATGAGGCCAGAGGAACGATGTGGTGGTTAACGGAGTATCTTCCGATACAATGACTATCAACGCTGGTGTTCCACAGGGATCTGTCTTGGGGACAACTTTGTTTCTGCTCCATATAAATAACCTGTTGGAAATGACCATTTATCCATTCTACAGCTTTGTAGATGATGGTACATTTCATACTGGTTCCTCATCTAGAGCCCCTATACCATCCGAAGCCAGAGGAGCGAGACACAGACAGATTGACGCAATCAATGAAGATCTGGCAAAGATCTTGAAATCGGGATATGATAATCTCCAGCTCCAAAACATACGCTGAACTTCTATTCTATTCTGGTTTCATTCAGAAGATTGTTATTAGTCTGATTGGTGTTTAATTGGCCTCTATAGAACATCCAAGATAGTTGCGCGATCTCTCCCTTTTCTATAGATATCTCTATGATCGGTGTTCATCAGAAATATCCTCAATAATTCCCTTACGAGAGAGTCCAAGTGTTCGGATTGGACGAGGTCAAGCTAGTCACTAATCCATTGTCAAGGTCGATACCTGCCGAACTTCATTTTTCTATCGAACGGCGAAGCTATGGAACTCTTTGGCAAGTGATATTTTTTCTTATGCCTATAACGTCCAAACTTTCGAGAAAAATGCCTATCTCCTTCCAATATTCCACCGCTAGCCACACGATGTTCTCCGAATATTGTAGGTTCTCCTCTGGAGTCTAGTGTACTCAAAGTATATAAAAAAAAATTGAAATCAAAGTCAGGCGATCCCTAATATGATGATGTCTTCAATATCTATGCTCAGTATCACCACCAAGAGCACTCTCTCATGGGATGTTCATAGGTTCATTACGAAATCTGCTATACAACAAATTAAAAGCAATTTGTTACAACTAAGATGATTGAAGATATGTTAAAATGAACTTCTTGGGGTCATGGTAACGCAATCTGTCTATCTTGTCGCAATTATATCGATAATAATTGGAGTCGAATACCGACGTCTAATGTATAATGATTCTATGACTCCGTTTAAATGAACTGTATAACAAATTAACGTCTAACTGGATGCTGCACAAGATATGATGTTAGTGGTAACAGCAGGAAAGCGTTAATTGACAAAATTAGTTAAAGCACACGTTTTCCCTGCAACGCTCATTGAGAACTGAAGCAATATTGCAGGAGAATGCATGTACAACATATCTAAAGTAATTAGCCTAGACTCAGCGGTTGTAACCAATTGAATTAGGAACTTTATTCTACCGATTAATTTATAAACCGCAACAGCGCATTAGAGTTCCAATATCGCAATAAAAATTTAATTGAACTCACATAAATGTATCTGTTTTACTTTAAACCTAGAAAAAGGCTCTGGGAGAAGGGCTTTGATAGATGAGGTTTATGGACGTCTCCATTAGATGGCGTCACAAACTACGAATATTTGCTACCGCAATCAGTCCAATCCTCCCATTGGTCTGACTTATGTGCCTGGAAATAAACTGCAATGGGTGGCTAATTCAAAAAAGAGATACTTTCTCCTTTCAATCAACTTTTGGTTGGAAACTATGACAGTTCGAATTCAAAAACCAAACAATTTATTTCCAATGCCATACCAAATAGCTGATGATGATGAATGTTCAGCCATGTTTCAATGACAACGCCATGAACATACCATGAATTCCGAATTGGAGTACTATTGTTTCGAACTTCCATATTGTTTCAAATTAACGTCAACAACATTTTGGAAATATTGATAGTGTGTTACCATAATTTCGATAGGAAATTCAATACTGTTCTAGTTAACCGTTAACATAGTTTCAAAAGTGATGTTAATATTGACATAGTTTCAGTTTTAATCAAAACTTCAACATATTATTCGACAGTTAACTCAGTCATTATTGGCTAAAACTTCAATGATGTGTTCAGTAAAACCATTGACATAGTTTTAGTGAAAACGTTAACGTTTATCTTTGAACGTTAACAAAAAGTTCGCTGGGAACATGAACAACAATACTTCAGTTTAAGTTGGAATATTGGCATAATTTCAGCTAAGATTTCAATGACGCGATTGTTGTAATTTTAGCATAGTTCCAGCTAGAGTTAGAGAGATTTACATGAACTGATGATATAATGACAGTTGTGGTTAAAATTTATAAATGGTTCAAGTTGAAAATCAACAGTTTCAATTGGAAACATCATACATGTTTAATTCGAATGTTGTAAGCCATATAGCCTCTAATGATTGTTTTAAGCCATGTTTCAATGAAAAAACCCTGAGCATAACATGAATTAGGATGTTGAGATATTATTAGTTCAAACCTACATATTGTTTTGAATTAATGTTAACATCACGTTGATATATTGATAGTGTAATAGTTGAGATATTAGCATATTTCCGATTAGAAACTCAATACAGTTGTAGTTAACCGTTAACATGGTTGACTTAAAGAAAGTGATGTTAATATTGACATAGACTTAGTTTCAGTCAAAATTTTCTTATAAGTTAGCTCAATTCTTGATGGTTGAAACTTTTATAATGTATTCAGTGGAAGCGTTAACATAGTTTTAACAGAAACGCTAACACTAACCATCAAACGTTAACACAAGTTATGACAACACCATGAATGTACCATGAATTTCGATTTGGAATAGTATCAGTTCAAACTTCCATATTGTTTAAAATTAACTTCCACAAACATTTCGGATATACTGACAGCGTGTTAGCACATTTTCAATAGGAAACTCAATACAGTTATAGTTAACCGTTAACATAGTTGATTTGAAAAAAGTAATGTTAATATTGACGTTTCTCAGTTTTAATTAAAACTTCAACATATTGTTTCACAGTTCACTCAGTCATCATTGGCTAAAGCTTTAGTGATGTATTCAGTAAATCCATAAACACAGTTTTAGCGGAAACGTTAATGTTAATCGTTGAACGTTAACATACATTTTACTAGGAAGTTGAACAATTAATACTTCATCGAAACATTAATACAATTCAAATATTAGTCATTATTTGACAAAAACTATTTGAACATCGTATGAATGGTATTGCTGAGATAAAATGAGTTTGAGCACGAATCTGGTTCTAATTGAACGATACTTCAGCTCAAGTAGGAGTATTGGGATAATTTCAGCTAAGATTCTAATAACGTGATTGTTGTAATTCTAGCATAGTTTCAGCTAGAGCTAGAGAGATTTAGATGAACTGATGGTATGGTGACAGTTGTGGTTAAAATTTATAAATGGCTTATGTTGGAAATCAACAGTTTCAATTGGAAAACTCATACTTGTTTAATTCGAATGTTGTATGCCATATAGCCTCTAATGATTGTCTCAAGCCATGTTTCAATAACAAAAACCTGAACAAACCGTGAATTAGGTTGTTGGGATAGTATTAGTTAAAACCTGCATATTGTCTTGAATTAATGTCAACACCACGTTGATATATTGATAGTGTGTTAGTTCAGATATCAGCATATTTCCGATGAGAAACTCAATACAGTTCTAGTTAACCGTTACTATAGTTGATTTGGAAAAAGTAAAGGTAATACTGACATAATTTTAGTTTTAATCAAAACTTCAACATTTTTAGAAGCTAGCTCAATTCTTGATGGTTGAAACTTTGATAATGTGTTCAGTGGAAGCGTTAACATAGCTTTAAGTGAAACACTAACACTAACCAATAAACGTTAACACAAGTTATGACAACACCATGAACATACCATGAATTCCGATTCGGAGTACTATTGTTTCAAACTTCCATATTGTTTCAAATAACATCAACAACATTTTGGATATATTGATGGCATATTTTCAATAGGAAACTCAATACAGCTCTAGTTAACCGTTAACATAATTTCAACAGTGATATTAATATTGACATATTTTCAATTTTAATCAAAACTTCAACATATTATCTGAGAATTAACTCAGCTATTATTGGCTCAAACTTTAATAATATGTTCAGTAAAACCATTAACATAGTTTCAGCGGAAACGTTAACGTTAATAGTTGAACGTTAACAATAATTTCACTGGGAAGTTGAACATGGTCTTTATTGTTAATTATTGTAGTTTCAATTAAAACATTAATACAATTCAAATACTGATGTTATTAATCCATAACTGTTTAATATGAACTGATGATATAATCGTAGTATGAATTGAAACTTCTGCCTACATGGCTTCTGTAAGAACCAGAAAAGTTAAACAGAATGCTGAATTATACCGTTGTCAGAGTTTTCAATTTATTAGTTTTAATTAGATGTTAACATAGTTGCAGTAGAATGTTAACATTGTTAACGTTGAAACGTCAACGTAATTTTAATTCTAGAATTTATGAGAATAATAAAATGTGAATAAAACATAAAATTTAATATTCACGATTGATATTGAATTTGTCTTCTATTCGGATTTTATTATACAACGTGATATCAAAAGTTACAATAAAGTTTTAATCAAGACGATAATTCGTTTCGAATGGAATAGTTTAGAGAGCTATTGTTCCAACAGCAGTTGATGACGTTGACCAATTGGAAGTACCTATGAAATGTTACCTGTTCATCGAACTGGAAAATTTGTTCTCTAAACAAATTTGAAAACATTTTTTCTACAATCTGCACGTCGCGAGTTCATAGTTATTCCAGCAGAAATGCTGCAATAAATAATTCCGTCAAAATATCGGCGAGCTGGGAATTGGCAAAAGGAACAAAAGATATAAACCGGAAAATGCATCATACAGACAAAATAATGTATCACTCCATTGAAGCTTTGCGAAACTTTATGTGAGAATACTTACAATAGTGGAACAGAGCTGCATTTTATATACTCACAAAATATGGTTTAGTCAATAATTTTCAAATTAAATTTTAGGGGGTGCATATAAAACACATAAAGTATTTTAGCTTACGTCGATATGAAACAGGAAGACAATGAATTCTTGCTCAACTATTTCCACGTAGATATTTAAACATAGTGAGTTAAATTTTAAGGATTCTTTTATAAGCTTTCTTCGTGAAATACGATTATTCCGTTGCATTATTTGCTTTATGTTATCAGAACGCTTATTTTAAAAGACGGTTCCGAGAATTTTTCCAATATTCAACCACAATACTACAGCTTGCTACACTCAAATTTTCATGTTATAACTATAATATTATTCAACCACATAAAGTTTGTGTTAGTAATCATAGATAATAGTTAAGCATAAATTTACTGAAATTTCCAAATGTAACGCGAATATCCCTCAGCAAGATGGAAGGTTCCATTTCCAGATATTATCTCTGGATATAGTTATGTATCACTGAGGAAGTCTGGGAATATTCTAGTTCCATTCATATGGTACGAATTCCTTGAATAAGGTATAATTCAACTGATCCTACTACTTGCCAAAAAAACAAGAGAGGAGTTCCACATGAGAACCATCATTGCCTCCGGTTGTAATCCTAAATTACTGCAGCTGATCAGGAGATTCTTTACAATAGAAATATTCTTCATGGTGATGAAGAGCGTCGCCACTCTCATACTTGGTACATTTTGTAGCAAAGAGCACCAAAATATCAAAATCAGCTAATGATGAAAACAATTGTCATGAACCATCAATTCGATTACAAAAATGTTGATATTTCAACTCTGAAGAAACCATTTATTATGGACGATTCATTCGTGGAATGATTCACATAAAACATGAATATAAGACTGTAAATCATAGAACAGACGTTCAATCATTGAATCAAATTTATACTATTTCATTTAATTAAGACCTTCGCAAATTCCTAAATTGGTCTTTATAATGTTAAAATTATATTTTAGGTACAATGCTGGAATAGCAATATTTTGGTTTGATGAACTACTACCTCAGAAATCTTTAACATATGGTTCGAAAGTGAATACTTGAGCGTATTATAGTCTGGGTTTTTATTCAAACATTGCATGAAATGACTTCGAATATTAGAAATAGATTGCTATGCAGTGGCTTCTTGATACATATTCATATAGTTGGAACATTAATGTGTTACAATTTCGATTACTCGTGTTTCTGTTTGTATCGGCAACGTGCACATTTTCAATTGAAACTAATGTGATAAGGACGCTTTGTGTTTGGAACAATCAGTTTTGAGAAATCCTGTTTTAGAGATTAATACGTCTTCTGATGACGGTGTGACCTATTTCTCGAGAATTTAAATTTCATGCAAATGTACTGCAAATATCCCTTAGCGAGTACTTCCATGAAAGATGAAGGTTTCGTTTCCAAAAATTATCTCTAGATTTGAATATGTATCATTAGGGAAAATTCTGGTTCCATTCAACTGGTACGAATTCTTCGAATGATGGATGATTCAACTGACCCTACTACTTAAACAAAAAGCAAGCGAAGAATTCCATACGAGAACCATCATTGCTTCCGGTCGTAATTCTGGATTATTACAGTAGATTCTTGTCAATAGAAATATTCTTTGTGGTGATGAAGAGCTTCGCCCCTGTCATACTTGGTATACTTTGTAACAAAGCGCAACTATCAAAACAGCCAACGATGCAATTCGAGCATTGCTCTATTTCAGTAATTGTTTCTGATGAAGAAAATACAGTAGGGTACTTAGACCCAAAATGAAAAGGCTGGAACCACCCGTCCACCACTAATCATGAAACAACAACAACAGAGGTTGGAGTATTCTATACATGAAATATTAGGAAAGGGACTGAAAATGATAATTCCCTATAATCCGGAAAGTTAAAACTGCTGAATGTTTGAAACACCAAAGATGATGGGCTCACATCAAAACTGTGTTGAGCAAAAGAGCTGATTGGAAATTCTCTACCTGAATTGAGTCCATACCCAGAAAAGATCCGATAAAATCGCTATCAAGGCTGGTGTTCCACAGTGACCTGTCTTGGCACCAACTTTATTTCTGCTCCATATAAACGACCTGCTGGAAGTGACCACCTGTCTCTTCCACAGCTTTGCAGATGATGGTACACTTCATACCGCTTTCTCATCAAGAGTCGCTATACCATCCAATGAAGCTAGAGGAACGAGGCAGAGACAAATTGACGCAATCAATGGAGATCTGGCAAAGATTCTGAAATGGGGATCTGATAATGTAACCAAAACTCAAGTTTGCGTCTTCTCCAGCAAGGCGGATTTTACAATCCCTAATATGACGATGTCAGGTACAACCATTTCTATGAAGTCTTCCGTAATCATTCTCGGGATCATGACCGACAGCACCCTCTCATGGGGAAAACCGCTTCACAAAAACTTGATTTTCTATTCCGTGCCAAGGGCTACTTTACATCCCAGCAGCACCTCATAATCTACAAGGCACAGATTCGACCTGTCCTGGAGTCCTCAAATGTTTGGAGCTCGGCTCCCAAACATACGCTCTTTGATTCTATCCTGTAGAGAGCTATTCGTTTGATTGATAATGTCACACTCACAAGTTCATTGGCCTCTCTAGAACATCGTATAAAGGTGGGAGATCTATCCCTTTTCTATAGATATTTCCATGGTTAGAAATCTCGTATGCTGCTCCACCCCGAGTGATTTCAGATAGGCGGACTAGACTAGCTCAAACTAGTCACCCATTCATTGTCAAGCTCGATACCTGCCGAACTTCTTCCTACCAGACTCCATTTTTTCATCGAACAGCGAAGTTGTGGAACTCTTTACCTAGTGAGCTCTTTCCTATGCTTCTAACCTTCAAACCTTCAAGAAAAATTTGAATGCCTATCTCCTCTCTCTACTTTCCACCACTGGCTGACATGACGTTCTTCGAACATTATAGGTTTCCCTCTCGTGTAGTCAAAGTTTGAAAAAAAACAATCCTATCAGGGCAGTGTAGTGAATTCAATATCGTGAAGTAAAATATTTTCCATCCGGTTATCATTCCAAAGATAAACCATGATGAACCATGAAGAAACTATTAAATCAAATAGTTCTTAAAAATACGGTTGACAATACCTGTTTAAACAATTAAGATTCCTAACCGGCTTGAACACGCTTTCCAATGTTTGAGATAATTGATCAATCTACCCTCCAATTAACCTATATTCAAAGAACCCGATGTAATTCCTCAAATTTGATCAACGACAATGAATGTACATTTTCAGCTTCAGACAGATGAGTTACTCCGACGTATTTCTACTGCATGAGAACATAAATGTCGATTGAAAATTCAAGAACGTTTAAACCATAGTAGCCGTGGCATTTTTGCAGCCTGGATTTGGTTGATAACTCGTTGAAATAATTTGTTTTCCACAGAGGAAATGAATGCAAGGGATTAATTCCGCTAAAGGTTTTAGATTATTAGGTTTTCATTATCACACATACTCAAATTAAATTTCATTAATATACACCCACTCGTTCAGCTGGGAATATAACGAGATTATATCTTTCCCTATTGCTTGAAAATATTCGCTAATAACAGAAATGATTCCTTGTCTAGAAAGTAGATTATAACATCAGATTATTCGCATTGAATGATGGAATGTATTTGGATTGGGGCCAGGCGGAATTTCACCTGTCGTTCTCAAGGAAATTGTGCCAGAATTAACACCAGTTTTTTTACAGGTTGTTTACCCAAGAAGTCCAAGAAAAGGGAAGTAGACCTTTCCTACTGCCCACTGCACTATTATCTGTTATCTCTAAAGTGATGGAGAAACCAATCAACATCGAGCTCATCCAATACCTAGAGTCGTCAAAAATCGTGAATGACCAACACTATGGCTTTCGTCAGCAGAGATCAACAGACTTGCCTACTTAACACATGTATGACACAAATCTATTGAAAAATATGGGGAACCTCTAACTGTAACATTGTATATTTCCGAATTATTTGACCGAGTCTGGCACCAAGGCCTTCTTGGGAAACTTCCGCCATACGGTTTGCCACCTCAACTTTGTCGCTTACTATCGAGTTTTCTCTCAGATAGATTACACCATGTGGTATACGGAGTATGCCCTCCCTGCAATGGCTATCAACTCTGGTGTTCTACAGGGATCTGTCTTGGCACTATGTACGTTTCTGCTCCATATCAACGATCTATTTGAAGTGACCAACTGTTCCGTACACAGTTTTGCAGATGATGGTCTTCATAGTGATTTCTCATTTGAAGATCTGGCAACAATTTTGAAATGGGTTGCTCAACCTTTCATACATAACTTGGGGTGTTTCCCTCCAACCAATTGCAAGGAAAGAGAAGAAACCCTTCCTAATAATAATAGACGCATTGCACTATTACTTGTGATCTCTAAAGTGATGAAGAAAGCAACCAACATCGAGCTCATCCAATACCTAGACAGTTCCAAAATCGTGAATGACCAGCAATATGGCTTTCGTCAGCAGATATCAACAAGATACCTGATCGCCTACTTAACACATGTATGGCAGAAATCTATTAGAAAATATGAGGAAGGTCTAGCTGTAGCATTCGATATCTTCAAAGCATTTGACCGAGTCTGACACCAAGGCCTTCTTGGGAAACTTCCGTCATATGGTTTGCCTCATCAACTTTGTCGCTTACTATCCAGTTTTCGTCCAGATAGATCACTTCATGTGGTGGTGGACGGAGTCATCCGTTACAATTACTATCAACGAGGATGTTCCACAGGGATTTGTCTTGCCACCAATTTTGTTTCTGCTACATATCAACGATCTGTTGGAAGCGACCACCTGTCCAGTCCGCAGCCTTGCAGACTATGGTACACTTCATACCGCTTTCTCATTTAGAGCCCCCATACCATACGATGAAGTCAGAGAAGCGAGACAGAACAGATTGACATAATCAATGGAGATCTATCCAGGATTTGGAAATGGGTATCTCATAATCTAGTAGATTTTAATGCAACCAAAACTCAAGCTTACATATTCTAATGGGAAAACCGCTGCAGAGAAATTTGGTTTTCTATTCCGTGCCAAGTGTTATTTTACTTCCCAGCAGCTCCTCATAATCTACAAAGCACAGATTCGACCTGTCTTGGAATATTGTTGACATGTTTCGAGTTCGGTTCCTAAGCATACGCTGACGCTCCAGAATTCAGATTGATGATCGTCTGAATGCTGATGTCATTGATCGCTCTAGAGCACCGTTGAAAGGTGGGCGATCTCTCCCTTTTCATCAGAAATCTCGTCTGACTTCATTTTATCATCGAACGGCAAAGTTGTGATACTCTTAGACTAGTGAGGTCCCTCGTTATGCCTATAACCTCAACACCTTCAAGAAAAAAATCGAGTGCCAATTTCCTGTCCCAACATTCCCACGCTGGCTCACACCATGTTGTTCTAACATTATAGGTTTTTCTTCCGGGTAGTCAAACTGTAGAAAACGAAATGAATAAAATATTAGTTTATAAATATTGTGTTTTTTTTCATTTATTCCGTATAATCCACCCAACCCAAGCCATAGTATATGAACCTATTGCACCTTACAATAGACCTGCATAAGAAGAATCAAAGTGAAAAAAGCCACGGTATCATGGCCGATGCAGAAGATGTCCACTGGTGGCCTAGTGGCGCTTAATGAGCTAAACTTTTCTTTTCCGAATTGAAATACTTCGTATATAACAGCTTTGTGTCTCTCAAGTTATTAGGATTTATCGATTTCTCAGAAGCATTACCGAGAAGTATTCATTTGACAAGATTGGCTTTGCTCGTATACAAATCAGTTCCGCTTTGATGTTGGGAGTACTTTAACAAGTAGGCTTTTATATAGTGGTTGTAAACGAAAACAGTAAACAGTGTTTCGAATTGGATCAAAAATACGGGGTATTTTATGAAATGCTGTGGGATGGAGCGAAGCAGATCCGAACAAATACCAGCCTACTTGTTAATGTTTATTTTATCTAGCGAATTGTTAGATACTTGATAATGCCGCGTCAGTATTTGAACATTCTGATTCTAGAAATGAGCGCCAATTCAATGTTCTGAAACGTGGAACGGTAAAAGATCATTTTATTTTGTTTAGAGGAAAGAGGGGCCATATTACAGTGGTATTTTAAGTGTTCAAACATTGTAACACGATGCGTAAAAGGGGAGACGCTCCGGTAAATTAAGACAAAGTTGACAATCATTGTTCCCAACGTACATTTTCAAGTAATATAATAAATTCTATATTACGAGAGACTGGCGGAGTTTGTTTACCTTCGGAACAGCTCTAGTGGGCATAAATGTATAATGTACAGATTCACTGAAGTGATTGGTTATGAACGAATTTGATCTATAAATGAACTGAGAAATTACTAACTTATCTACATATTGTTTTATCCTCAAATGAGGCGTATGATTTTTCAATATGGACTTAAGCCAATAGCTTTCACGTCCCATCTCCACTACTCTCCTGCTGATGACATGGTCGACTTCACATTTGGGCGGTATCTGGGAACAATTTTCGAGATACAAAATACAATGCTTAGCATACTGGCTCACTGTAGTCGCGCTGAGGAGCTTGGGGTCAAGTCTGACAAGACGGAATTACGGAAGTTTACCAGAAAACGCAAGCTGGGTGCACTGCTGGAGGCTACTTTCTCCGGTAGAACCGCGTAATTTCTGAGAGGAATCCTAGATTCTGAATTGGTCTGGAGTTAACATTTCGAATACCGAGTGAGGAAAGCTTCTGCATCCTATTGATCTTGTGGAAGAGCTCTTGGTATCACATGGAGGATCAAAGCCATAGATCCTTTACTGGATCGGAATAAATAATATAAGATTTTGACTTCTTCCCCCTTCTTTAACATTATTAATTTTAAGAAGAATTAGAGAAAGAGGAGTCGGAATAAGACATATGCTGCTGTTGTGTGGTGGCCAAGGACGAGGTCCGAATGTCCCTTGGTTCGGCTGCATCGTAACGTCTACGTACGTGTCACAAGTGGTATGACGTCAGCTCCAATAAAAGCTCTCGAAGCTCTGTCTGGATTATCACCTCTACACCTATTCATCAAGGCTGAAACCATGAGAACGACGATCAGTTATCTAGACTGAGGCTACCATATCAGGAATGATATGAGATAGCATAATTCCAGCTATCTGTCTTGTTTGTATCAAAATACTCAACACTGATAGAGGAGATTGGAATGATAAAACTCTCGCCCTGATTCCACCAGTTGGGCTATTACGGTATATAGACGGGCAAGGAAGTTAAATTAAATAGAGAAAATTACTAACTTATCTACATTTTGTTTTATCTTCAAACGAGGCATATGATTTTTCAATATTGACTTATGCTAATAGTTCTCACGTATTCACATTTGGGCGGTACCTGAGTACAATTTTCGATATACAAAACGTTGCTCTCGTGGCTGAGGTTGGATGTGTCATGGTGGGTGTATGAACTGTCATGGCCGACGTTGGGGTTGTCAACGCTTTGGCGTTTCTATGAATGAAGTATCAGATGTTGTACCCATATCTTCATCTATTAATGAACCGATGAACTATCATAACTCAACCCTTCAAGTCAGAAATTTTTAAATTAACAAAAAGAACATATTTGCATAAATTATATTATTGCTTTTGGTAGATGGTGGCTTAAATATTAATTTTTGCATGTTCTGTATTTTATTTTTGAAGAATTCAAAAGTTACCATATGGTAACGCTAGTACTTGCTTGGGTGACTGACATAAAACTTCGAGGTGCAAAAGTTTTTAAAAACGAATGAATATAATCGATTTTCTCGTATTTCATTACAAAAGAATATTAGTTTACAATAAAATTAACAGCTACGGAGTATGGAATGTAGCATTGCATTCAATACAAAAGCCGACATTGCATTTGCAGCACATGGTTCTGATGCTAGAATCACAGCCTTCTCCGGCACATCGCCTCCTTTTTTATTAGAGGTATGAGTGATAAGATAATTTCGCTGATCGTACCTTACTTCATCGCTTACGTGATTGCACGAAACACTTTTTTTCGCAGTATCTTTCCGTCTATTTTGGTATTATCAGCACAATGAATAAATTTCATTATCTGAAAAAATCTGTCGCGTCGCATAGCACCACTAATTGCAGAATTATTCATATCAATCTCAGATACCCAATAAAATGTCTTCCCCGGCAATCCATTATAACAGCTCACAATAAGTATACCTATAACATTTCAGTTCTTCTAAAGTAACTTTTTGATCTAAACAGTTCAAAAACAGAGCGTAGCGAGTCATTTCATCTAACAACATCAAAAATATTTCATTGTCGAAAAAGCATTCAAACAATTCTGTAGCTGTCATGTTTTTATACGCTGAATAATCATCAACAGGAATTTTTTTTGCTATCTATCGAATCTCCGTTTATCCACTCAATATTGCGAGTATTTAGTTTATCATCATAAATATAAATTTTGTGATTTTTGTCGTCTAGGGTAGAATTACCATCAGTCTCTTCATTCTTATTATTTTCTATTTATTCCTCATTTTCAGGTTCGTTATCCATATCAATAGTATTCTTTAGCCTTATTTTTGCTTCAGATAATAGCTGTGGCCTTGGTAGATTATCCGGTACAGATTCCATTTCATCCCCATAGTCTACGTCACTAAGAACGTGAGCATCTGGAGGTGTAATAAATATATCTGCTGCCTCATTATCATCCACATATGCCATTTCTAGTGCTTTTTGCAGAGTAAGTCCGCCACTGCAATAATATATGTATTTACATGCGAAGATACTAGCGTTACCATATGGTAACTTAGAAATAAAATTATTTATCACTGACCATAGAAATAGGTTATGGCCTTATACAATATATAGAGACATTTTATGAAGTCTCCAAAATTATTATTCCACGTATCAATAAAAAACGATTGAAAATACGTTACTTATTTGTACTTACGTCAAGCGAGAATCGATTACTTCCGACATTTTTAGGAGAACACTTCTTAAATGGTCACAACTGATATAAAAACACAAGTGCTAGGCATTACGTCAAATGCATGGCTAGCTTGACATAATATGGACACATTTCGGGCGCCATTTGGCAATTTTAGTTCTAATTTATTTTAAAAACAAATAATGAAACCTGTCATATCTGCGTTACTGTATGGTAACGTTAGCGCTTGAAGGGTTTGTCAATGTCAGAAAAGTTAACAAAGTACGACATATCTGAGGCTCCAACTCAAAATATAACTGATGTTGTAGCTACATTGCCATCTTTCAATGAACCGATGAACTACCATAGCTAAATGTCAATGTCAGAACAGTTAACTTCCAAGTACGACATCTATAAATGAATCGCTGAACCGTTATGTTTACCTGTCAACGTCAGAATCTACGAGGTGTTTTAGTAACGTTTGCGTGAAAAACCACACCCTAAATATCACTCAGAATATTACTGATGTATCGCCATCGGAGAAAATCATCCAATGTTCAGTTTTATAATAATTGAAAAACCTGAATCGAATTCGAAATGATATCAAAGAATCATACAATCAATAATTTAGTTTATATTTGTAGTCAATTGTGTAACACCAACAAGCTTTTGTAATAACACGAATTCAATATTGGTCAACTATCCAATATTGGATACATAAATAATATATAATCACGTAAAATGGGTCCTATTTCTATAAATCATAATTATAAATTCTCTGGTTTGTGAATCCACATTTATTTCAAATCATAGGCAAATGATAATAATATGCAAATACAGAACATAAAATTTAAAACATAAAATTTATTGATTCAATAATAATGGAAACGAATTTAATAATTCCGTGCACAGGTATCTTTAGGATCCATGATGGAAATGTTATTTATAAATGCAATACCAGCTAGTACTAATTGAATACGATAAAAATGCTTACATCAGATTTCATTTAGCTTAGTCATGAATATTTAATATACCAAGACCAATTATAGATTAAATTCGTGGAACGGCAAGAATTTATGATTTCCATTCACGACATTTCTAGCTGAATTAAGTTTTCCAAAGAATGGGATATGCCATGTGTTTCAATATGTCTTACATCATTTTATATACAGGTTTGTAATCTGCCAAATTTCACCTATAGTACATCGACCTGCATAATTTAACGTTTTTCAGAAACCTGACTTCCTGATACAGCCCTTCAAAGTTCGGATTTATTTGACATCAGAAATAATTTTCAAAATTGTCCAGTAACTTAGCTATAGGTGGCTGTTTCTCTTTTGACACTCTATTACAATGTTTCCATTATACTATATTCAACGTATAGGGAGGGGAGAGAATTGGCTGTTCGTCTTAAAACTGAGCTAATGTCAGTTGTAAAGAAGCTCTAAAATCTTGAATAATTATTTGATGGGAAATACGTATATTGGTCATACATTTTAGATTTCGTTTATATTAGTATATAGAATTCATAATTCTGAATGATTATATTGTTGTATAGGAATTTAGATAGTCTCGGGTATAGACATCCGTGTAGTATGAGGATTAGGTTTGCATTCATTTCAATTCATAAACCGCGTATATTTCATTTCATTCAAAACAGTGCATATTCAATATCAACTTAAGATAACAAAATATACGTAAGCATAAGAGCCATGACACAGAATTAAGGAACTGGTGAATCATCATTCGGGCAAAACGAGTAAGCAAGGGGTCGTCTGGAGCTGGTGTAGGTGACTTGACCGGGACCTCCATTGACATAAAAGAACGACTCGCAAGTTAAATTTATAGTCAGTCAGTTAGACATCTTGAGTGTCCCTGGCCCGATTCAACGATTGAAATTTCATCGGTCACCGGGCTCCACGCCCTCGAGGTAGCTCTCGGTCTGGCGTAGTGCTCCCGACATGAGGCAAGCTAAGTTCCACACTAGGCAGTTTTCGCCTGAACTCTCTAAAACTCTTTTCTTCATGAGCAGGAGATACCCAAAACTGGTGACAGGTCTCCTCACAGGACGCTGTCATCTGAATAAACATCTACACACAATGGGCATTGTTGAAGACTCAGCTTCTAGTATATGTGAAGAGAAGGATGAAACTGGCTTTCACATCCTAGCAGAATGTCCAGCATTTGGCTTCTCTTAGGCTACAACACCTCGGCAGTACACATATGCTGCTTGTTAAGAGATATCAGTTCATGCAAAATCTCTTAGTCTTCGGCACTGCCTTAGGCCTGCTGGACTGATTCTTGTATCGAGGGGCGCATGATGAACCCAATCAAGCAGTCTAAGTGCTCTGTACTTGTCCGCCCCCGATTTGATTGATTGATTGATTGATAGCTTGATCTAGTCAGTCAGATAGACAGCTCGTAATAATAAGTCAGTGACATAGCCTGAGGGGATGAGCCAGTCAGATAGTCAAAGTGAGTCTTCCGAAGTGGGTGTAAGCAATCGTTTGGCCTCCAAAAATATGTGTTCGCCAGTTACCATTGAAGTATTAGGTAAATAGTAATTTTGCTAGTAATTAGTGCATGAATAACCATTCTTAATAATACTCACATAACTATTCGTTTTCAAGAGTTCAAGACCATACTAAGGAAATAGTCTGCTTGGACAGCTTTCTTCGCGATTATTGCTTCTGAGCCTCCTTATGCTTCCCCCGGATTAGTCGAGGAAATAAATCACTAAAATAGGCCAAATCTGGGAAAGTTGGCGCAGTTGGATGGATTGAGATGCGGTTTTCTGCATTCGATTCAGAAACTTTGTCCGGTATTTTTGTTTTGCGGAAAAAATTTGTTGCATTTCTACAGCCAAAAATGCATTCTTCAAAGATGCACTTTTTGAGGTAAATAAAAAAATTAACTCGAATTGGTCGAATTGGTTTCTTGGGAGTTTTTGGGGTCGCTGAACACGAATATGATATTTTAAAAAATTCCCTGAGGTTCCCTTGGACCTCCCCGGGGGTATACTACCGTCCTGACGTCCTGGATATTGATGAAATTAATGAAAAAATTATTTTTAATGTTTGTCAACTGTTCGAAAGGTGATATGAAGGTTGCTAGTGATGATAACGACATGAAAAAACTCTTCTGCAATACCTGGTGTACCCTGCGTCCGGGTAACGACGTCATCTTCTAGGAATTTGCTAATTTTTCTTTATAAAAGGTAACAAATTCTAGCTCTCGGGGGTTCTTAAAGTCGCCGATCACGACTGTGACACTCACAATGTTCTGCAAATTACCTGGGGTATTTCCGGGACACTCCAGCCCTCTGTATCCACGTCATCTCCTAGAAATTTCTTGTTTTTTTCTGAATTAAATGTAATAAATTCTAGTTCTCGGGGGTTTGCAAAGTCGCTGATCACTACTATGACACTCACAATGTTCTGCTAATTACCTTAGTGTGTTCCCGGGTCCCTGGAGCCCTCTGTATCAACGTCAATTCTAGGAATTTGTTAATTTTTCGTCATTAAAGGTAACAAATTCTGGCTCTCGGGGATTCCCAAAGTCACCGATCACGACTATGACACTCGCAATGTGCTGCAAGTCAATTTTTCTTCATAGAATGTAACATGTTCTGGCTCTCGGTGGTTTTTATTATCGTCGATCACGATTATGATACTCACAATGTTGTCCAAATTCCTAGAAGATGACGTAGATACACAGGGCTCGAGTGTCCCGGAAATACCCCTAGGTAATTTTCAGAACATTGTGCGTGTCACAGTCGTGATCAGCGACTTTGAAAACCCTCGAGAGCTAGAATATATTACATTTAATTTGAAAAAAACAAGAAATTCCTAGAAGATGACGTGGATACACAGGGCTCGAGTGTCCCGGAAATACCCCTAGGTAATTTGCAGAACATTGTAAGTGTCACAGTCGTGATCGGCGACTTTAAAAACCCCCGAGAGCTAGAATTTGTTACCTTTTATGAAGAAAAATTAGCAAATTCCTAGAAGATGACGTCTTTACCCGGACGCAGGGTACACGAGGTATTGCAGACGAGTTTTTTCATGTCGTTATCATCACTAGCAACCTTCATATCACCTTTCGAACAGTTGACAAACATTAAAAATATTTTTTTCATTAATTTCGTCGATATCCAGTACGTCAGGACGCTAGTATACCCCCGGGGAGGTCCAAGGGGACCTCAGGGAATTTTTTAAATATCATATTCGTGTTCAGCGACCCAAAAAACCCCCAAGAAACCAATTCGAGCCCATTTTTTTATTTACCTCAAAAAGTGCATCTTTGAAACATGCATTTTTGGCTGTAGAAATGCAACAAATTTTTTCCGCAAAACAAAAATACCGGACAAAGTTTCTGAATCACTTTCTGAATCGAATGCAGAAAACCGCATCTCAATCCATCCAACTGCGCCAACTTTCCCAGGTTCAATGCTTTATTTCCTCGACTAGATCGGGATACATTATTATCATATAGAGAGAGTCAAATATTTATCGATGTTAAAGCTATAAATAAACTTATTATTGGGAAGTTCAGTGTTTGTTTCGGCAACATCATTTAAGTAGCCAAGAAGTAACCAAGTAATAATTGAAATTAAAGTCTGCAATTCTAATAATATTCAGTCACTTTTTCCTGCCTGAATATCATATCAACCTGGTAGCTGTTACCCCAAAAAAATTCTCCAAAGCTCAACAGAGATTGAACGTTGGTATAATAGAAGAATTTTAATGTATTTTCCTCAAGTTGTGGTTTCATGACACGTAAACTATAAATGATAGAACTCAGTCTTTTACATCGTTGTTCGATTCCTTTACACCAGTTGAGGTTTTTATCTATATTTATTTCAAGACATTTCGAATAATCATTTCCAAAATGTAATTATTCAAATTCAGTGTTTCTGAAATTTGCAGTCTACTATTGCTTGACGTAAAGATGATGCAGTTTTTCTTACTTTTGTTCAATGTGAGCTTGTTATTCATTTACTGCGGAGATGAGAAAATATATGTATTTCGCCGCCTAATAGGTCAAGATCTTGGACACCCTTGTTCAAAAAACTGACCACGCCTTTGGAAATACCCCACATAATTATTTGACACCATATATTGCAAGTATGTACATTCAAGAAAATATGTTTGGTTCACTCTGGTAATATAGAACACTGTACTTCATATAGTGGAGTCATTCTACGGAAAAATAGGACGAGGTTCGTAAAAATTTGATAGAGGTTATCGACCTGGAAAAATGGGGTCTTATGATAAAAATAATAAGATCCTAAAATTTATATTACCAATATTGGGTGGAACCATGTCTAACTTCCAAAAAACTGTTTTTTTGCCCTTTTTTTAATTTTAGGATCTTATTACTTTCATCATAAGGTACCATTTTTCCCAGGTCGCTAACCTCTATCAAATTTTTACGAACCTCGTCCTATTTTTTTAAGATTGACTCCACTAATATGGAAATAATTTTCAAATATGAAGTTTACAGATGTCTACAATCTCATTTCATTTGGTATCTTCTATAGTAACGAATATATTGAACTTATGCCGCACCCTATAAATACTCATTCCCTTCGGAAGATGTACTTGTTTGCAGTACAAAAAAACACGTTCAGTAGACATCTATTACGGATATATCTCTAGTATTCTGATACATTGGGTGTAATCGTTCTATTGTCACAATCGAATAATAGCGGTGTTTCTCATAATGTTGTAAAATAAACAAAACTTATATATTCAGTGGTAACGACTAAGGAATGTAATGGATGAAAGATGAATACAGTGATACGTAACGCGTGTAATGGTTTGTAAACGATAAGTGATATTCTAAATCGATTTGCTGTATTTGGCCCACCTACCTTCCCATTCAAAATCGCTTCTTATACATAATTTTATTTTTCACTCTAGATTGCTTCCACATAATACAAGAAAGGATTCACCTTGAATTTATTGATGGAAATTTTTTTCAACATATGAAAAACATTGGCTAATATTGCAACTTTTTACATTTAATATAGCAATATGATGAATGTTTTTAAATTTGATGCATTTGAATTTATTCCAAAGAGACAATGAGATGAGATATCAAAATGTCTCAATCTATAGTCATCTGGTCCAAACTGTGTGAAGGCAGCAAATAGAAACAGAAAAAATTATACTCGGCTAAAAGCGTCGTATTTTATTTATTATCTTGACATCATAACCATTATTTTTAGTGATATCTATGATTCTCTTTAATTTTGAATGGGACTTATCTTATTTAACGTGATATTAGCTAATCTATGTATTGAGAATTACGCGTCACAATAGCACGACTTGATGCCGACGTTTTGCCAACCATTACAGGTGGCATCTTCAGGGCAGGCTTATGGCTTGAACTGAAACTGATTCTTCTGGTTCCTGTAGAGGTATATATTCACACACAGTTCACTGCCTTCATTCCGTTGGTTAACTCCGTTCTGGCCTCTGACTCTGACGTTGTTTGATCATGTGCGAAGGAGAATTTTCGAGAATGGGTTTCCAAATATTGGGGAGGTTTAGATTATTTGAATGTTTCAGGATTTCTGTCACTTCAAGAATTTTTCGGTGATGGAAGTTTTTTCTTCCTGATCCAGATAAGAAATGTCTTATTCCTCATTGTTCAAAAAGTCCCCGATTATATGGTTTGCCTAAAATTCATAAGCCCTCAGTTCCCCTAAGACCAATTGTAAGAACTATCGGATTCCCTACTTATAAACTCTCTCGATATCTGTCATCTATTCTCAAACCTCTTGTACTTAATCCCAACCGTTTTATCCTAAATTTCTTTCATTTAGTTGGAAAGCATGAAACGCTAAAAGTCGACTCAAGCGATTTGCTCGTCAGCTTTGACATCGAATCACTCTTTACCAATGTTCCCATTCCAGACACTCTTTTTTCATAATTTCTGAACTGTTACCTGTCAAAAACATTTCAATGGACCGATTTTTGTGGATCTTCCACATATTTTCTGTACGCCATGGTACAGAAGTTTCACGAGCAGTCCTCGGGAGCTGCCATGGGATCCCCACTTCCTCCGGTGATAACTAATATCTTCATGGAAACTTTTGAGGAAGATGATATTGACTCATCTGGTCTCAAAGCGAAATGTTGGTTAAGATATGTCGATGACGCTTTTGTTAATTGGCAACATGTCGCAAAAATCTTGTTCCCTTTCTCAATCATTCAAATTCATTACAAATCTTTTTCACCATGACAGTTGAATGAAGGTTCCCATTCCTAGATTAGTTAGCCGACAGACTGACGATACTTTGGGACATTCTGTGTACCACACCGATAGCCTTTCCCAGTACCATCCTACTCAAAAGCAATCTACCATAAGCTCCTTGGTCCACAGAGCTGTCAATATATCCCAATCCTTAAAACCTGAATCAAACAACCTTTCTTCTGTCTAATTATCAAATAATTTCTTCCCTTATAACATTCAAAAAGCCATAAAGGAATACACTTCGCCTAAATCCCTCACACCTCTTTATGCACTGTCTATCTTCCATATATTGAAAACATAAGAAATCGAATTTCCAAAATCCTTAAAAAGCACAAATTTCTACTCGTTTTTGCACACTTATAAAACTATCTCAGTTTTACAAACCTATCAAAGATCCCCTTCTTTCTATTCATTCAGAAGGCGTTTATAGCATTTACTGTTCTTGCGGTAAAGTCTACATTGGTGAAACAGGTAGTGCAATAGCTACTCGTGTAAAAGAACATGACCGTTGTACAAGGCTTCGTGATGAAAATACTAAAATCCTAGCCAGAGCCCCAATCTTCTATCCGCGAAAAATGATTGAAACGCTAGAAATTCTAAATCATCCAAATATTCTAAGCCGTGACTCAGGATATTACCTTCCCAACAATGAGAAACCCATCCTCGAAAGTTCCATTCCGCACATGATCACACAACGGCAGGGTCAGGTGCCAGAACCGAATTAACCACCAGAATAACTGTGAACTGTGTAGTGTGAAGGTTTTTTCCCACAATAAATACCGCTACAGAAACCAGAAGAATCAGTTTCAGTTCAAGACTCAAGCTTGTAACGAGTTGCGTTACGATATTGTATAGAACTTGGTAATGAACAGATTAGATTTCTTTTCGGCTAGGAAACTTGTCATATGGTTAATTAAAGACATCTGCCGGTCAATAAAACATCGACTAATGAAACCAGCATTCCTGATGTGTGATGTCGTTTAATATCGCAGAGTGGGGAGGTAGGATAACGGAAGTCAAAGAGAAGGCATTGTAGTGTTAACCTTTAACAGGGTAAGTCGAGATTTATAATTCATTGTCTTTAGATACATTTTCTTAATTTTTGCTTCCGAAATATGATGCACATCAGGCTACATATAATTTGATTTAAATTTGTGATTAAACTTCTGGATGTACAGTACCTGATTGTGATCATATTTCGGAGGAAGTTTCACTCGACTTACCCTAGGTCACCCAATCAAATCTGCATTTAGCATGATCCCATGAATATCTTTTTCATCATTACAGGGATTGTTGTAGTCGTTGTATGAAATTACTCTAACGAGACGTGGGCAGTTTATACAGACAATATTTGATTTCCACCTTTGTAGTTGACCCCGCAAATTGTGCACATGGTATTTGCGCGATTTTGTAAATCGCAATTTTGTTATCCTAGTACAAGATACATAGGATGGTCTTATTAGACAAACGTGCAGTAAAGATTGATAAGGGTGAACACAAAACAAATAACCTAATTACTGCTTATTAGGTATACATATATTTATTACGCTGTCACGCCGTTTGGAGTTAATACAATTTACATTATCAATCCACGTTTGCAATTCATTTCAAGCAAACCAGCATCTTATGCTAACTGGCAAATTTCAACATTTCAGATAATATTCTTTCAGATACAATTTAATTATTATTCTTTCAAGTCACATTTTTATTATTATTAATTCAGTCACATGTTAACTATTTGCTAATTTAAATATCCATTGTAATCGTTTAATTCTTTCAGATTGAATAAAATTTTTGCCTAAATTGATATCTCGTCAAGATATCGATTTTGTAATAGTGTTTTTACAATTTGGGAAAGATAACATTATCGGTTGTGGAATCACATGGTTATTCCAACCGACGTGTGTTGCTTGTCCTTTTGATCTCAAGTCAGGTACTGTTCGTTCTTTGAAATTACTGGGTTTGAACGTCTGAGGTTCCTCACCCCTTCACTCCAAGACGGTTTAGTGACTTTCCTGACAGGACCGACTTCCAGTTCCTACGAGTGCTAAGGAGGGTAACATTTTCTTGTTTGAATGACCATAATTTCATTCTCTGATTTTATTGTTTATCCGAAGTTGTATTCCACTAATTTTTATAGAATCATTCGAGGTCTACTTTAGTTCCTCTTATTGGATATTTCGTTCTTTTCAATTTAATAATTGATTTAATTTTATAATTGTTTTCTTAAAATTCAATTTATGTTACAAATTGATTTAATTTTATAATTGTTCTTCTACGAATTCAATATTATTTATGTTTCCAATTGGTATTCTACAAAAATTGTAATTTAATTTTCTTTATAACTCAAATTCTGACGGAATAAATCGAATTGTTAAGTTGAACTTGTATTGTTTTTCTGAATTTCCATCGACTGTTAAACCATCTCGTAGTGCTTGTATTCTTGACTTTGAATTCATTTAGTTTTATAGTTTTTTTTAAGCAGTTGGCGCTCAGGCAATTCACCAGTCTTGAATCACACGGCACGTTCCACTACGAGCCCTGAGATTAATTAATTTAAATTAAGCTAGTTGAGCCAATTAAAACCGACCCAAAGCGGGTCCGTTTCAAGCCTGCCCTGAAGATGCTACCTGTAATGGTTGGCGAAACGACGGCATTAAGTCGTACTATTGTGACGCTGAATCCATCCGGAAGCCGAGAATTTTCAAGGTTATCTATAAGCGGAAGTCCACAATTCAAGATAATCTATGTATTAGAAGGTGCTAACTTGTATCATTGCGGCTGTAAAGAAGAGTTGTGTATGGTACTATCTGTGTCGGTGGGTTTGTGATAAATCGCGAACGAAAGATAATTATTTGTGTGTGAAATGGTCAGATCTAAGATGTTTAAGGGTTGTTCTCTAAGGTGAATTCTATATCTGGATATAAGTTTTCAATATGGGTAAGTAACAAACTAGCGAAAAAGAATAATACAAGGGCTTTATTAAATGAACAGCTTTATGAGGAGTGTTAAGAGAAGAGATTGATCTTTTCTTTTGATTTTAAGGACAATAATTACAAATTAAAGGATCGACGTTACAAGATTTCATACGTCAGAGATAGAATTGATCAAAATTCGAGAAATTCGTTCTGTCTGTGATGAATTGATGAAAATCGAAGCCATTAGAACGTCGCTAAATAACATAAAATCAACTGGTGACGAGGAAAAACCGATGATTCCAATAAAACATGTTGCACTAAACTAGCACCAATTATTTCACACATTGTAACTTCGATGTTTCAGATTGGATTCCTTTCTGAAGCTGTGGAAATAGCGCAAGTTATGGCCCTTTTACAAAAAGGGAAACAAACGCAGTATTGGAAATTATCGTCCAATCTCGCTGTTATTTAACCTTACCGGAGTATTTGGTAGAAGCAAACACACGATAACGAATTCTGGACCTAGATTTTGAACTTCTCTGAAACGTTATTTGAATAACAACATTGATAGAGGGAAATTCAATGTTGCAAGTCATACTTCTACTTACACAAGTATAGGAGTTCAAACAATGGAAGATAGCGTTCTCAATATTTTCTAGTAGCTCTACTTCTGCTTCAATTGTTTGTTCAGAGAAAATTAGCCCATTTCCGCCCAACGCACGCACCCTCAATTGTTTTGTACTAGTTATTTTATTTTTCAAAACCAAAAGAAATTTCATCCTTTTTTACTCAGTGAAGATAGGGTGAAAGGATGAACAGATGATTTTAAGTATTTTATGGATATATTACGACTAGAAATTTGATGCTATTGTAATTTTGATTCTTATTTTAAGTTATATTCAATTATATTATTTGTTCATTTACTGACACATACAAAAGTTACTTCATTGTAACATTAAGGTGTAACTCATTATTCATATGAGATATACTATTATAATATGTATTATTATTTTCGTCTTCACGTACGTTTCCGTCTCACGACCACCATCAGAAGACGTATCACTGTATAAAACGTGATATGTGTATATGAATTGAGAATCCGCTGCTTAGCAATATTCTTATAAACTCTAAATTCATATCGAATCACAGTATGTAATACGACTGAAGGACTGCACTAAAAATATACCACTTTCGAACCAGATGTTGAAGATTTATGAGTTAACAGAAAAAGGTTGTCAGACCTTATTATAAATATTGCTATTTGAGCATTCTACCTTAAACATACTTTTAACATAATAAAGATGCATGTAGGAATTTGCAAGGGTTTTAATTGATCAAATTAGTACGAATCTGACTTGATGATTGAATATCTGTTCTATCATTTACAGACTTGGAGTCACACTTATGTGAATCATCTCCAGAATAGATCTTTTATAATGATTGGTTTCCTTAGTTAAAATAATAACATTTTTGTAATCGAATTGATGGTTATAAACAAAATAGTGTTTAGCGAAGGCGGTGGAATTATCTGTTTTCTCCTTGTACTATACTTATGACCATACATTCTTTTTTGTAAATATTGTTTCGAGATTTCCTGTATAAGTCCCATCGCAATCTAAACAATTTAATTTGTATACTGTGTGGGCTTGTTTATCTTTGTGTATTGAAGTTTTTAAATGTGAAAAATATTTCCCAACATAGTTAATAGGCTTATGCGCAACATATGTATCATATTTTTTTAAACATTTCTTAATTTTTTTAAGGATATTTATATATGACGTTCCATTATAGATTTTGTTTATTCTTTCTTCAATGATGGGATTGAAAGATGTTTTTGGGTAGCCATTTATTTCCAGTGTATTACGAACAATTTTAAAATTTTCGGGACGGTCCTCTGGGTGTGACAATTCAATCGCGGGATCTGTAAGGCTGTTTATAACACTTTTTTTATAACTTGCTGGTGCAACGGAATTGAAGTGAAGATAACGTTGATACCAAACTTCTTTAGTACACCACAAAGTTTTCATTTTTCCATCTGCATCATGCCTAATGTTCATATCGAGGAAATTTATATTTTTGTTCACTTCTATTTCACACGTAAATTGAAGTTTACAGTGGAAATTGTTAAATTTATTGATCACGTAGTGAATTTTATCATTGGAAACACACATTAGGCAATCATCTACATACCGTTTAAATAATACGGATTGAAAATCTAGTGAATTTATTATTATTACAGATTCCTCTAGTCATTCCATAACTAGGGTAGCAATGGTAGCTGAAATAGGAGATCCCATTGCTGTGCCGAATATTTGCCCAAAATATTGCTCACCGTATTGAAAATAAGTGCATTCTAAACAAAACTTCACAGCATTTATAAATTCAGATTGATCTAGAGATGTGTGGTTTTTAAACTCTGCCCAAGGTTTTTTAATGCTATTCAACGCCAAAACGACTGGTATATTTGTAACAACGTCCAAGGAAATTAATAGATGATCTACGGGTACGGATTGATTTTTTATAAATTCGTTATAATGCCATGAGTCTTTCAAATAGAATTAATTTTTTTCAATTATATTGTTGATAGATAAAAATATTGATAAATTGTAGGTAGGCGCTCCAATATTACATACAATGAGTCTTGAACGATTACTTGCTCAAGATTTCTTGGTTCGAGCGGCCGTTTCGACCCAAAGGCGTTTCGATGCCGGTCGTTTTGATGCCAAATTGTGATATAGACCGGTCAGAATACTTAGGGAGTATTTCTCGAAGGGTTCATAATGAAAGCTTTAGAAGGGGCTAAGATTTGCTCCCTGAATAGAAAGTCTGCTGCCTCATTTCCCTCAATGCCCGAATGACCGCGTATCCAGATCAGAGTTACTATGTTTTTGTTGCCTAGGCATGCGAGAGCCTTTTGACAGTTACATGCTGTTTTTTGAGTTACAAGGATAGGAGTCAATCGCTTTGAGAGTCAGATAAACGATCTGCGAGCACGTTGCCTTTGTTCCAGCTCTCTTGCACATAACTCGATGGCATGTATTTCTGGTTGAAAAATAGTTGCATGAGCGTTGGAACCAACAGATAGTTGTATATTCCGGCTACTTGGGGAGTCTTAGAGCCGTCTATGAACAAGCGGATCTTCATTCATCTCGTTCTGGGATGTTGATGTTGAAATTGAGGTTAACATTCGTCGTTTTTGGTATGATACATGAGGTCATTCCTAGAATAATAAGCCTTTCCAGCAGCCCAGTCCGCTCCATAATTCCCCCTTGTGGCCTAGCAACGATTACTTGCTCAAGATTTCTTGGTTCAAGCGGCAGTTTCGACCCAAAGACGTTTCGATGCCGGTCGTTTTGATGCCCGAATGACCGAGTATCCAGATCAGAGTTACTATGTTTTTGTTGCCTAGGCATGCGAGAGCCTTTTGACAGTTACATGCTGTTTTTGAGTTACAAGGATAGGAGTCAATCGCTTTGAGAGTCAGATAAACGATCTGCAAGCACGTTGCCTTTGTTCTAGCTCTCTTGCACATAACTCGATGGCATGTATTTCTGGTTGAAAAATAGTAGCATGAGCGTCGAAACTAACAGATAGTTGTATATTCCGGCTCCTTGGGGAGTCTTAGAGCCGTCTATGAACAAACGGATCTCCATTCATCTCGTTCTGGGATGTTGACGTTGAAGTTGAGGTTAACCTTCGTCGTTTTTGGTATCATACGTGAGGTCATTCCTAGAATAATGTGCCTTTCCAGCAGATTAGTCCGCTCCATAATTCCCCCTTGTGGCCTAGCAGCGATTACTTGCTCAAGATTTCTTGGTTCGAGCGACCGTTTTGACCCAAAGACGTTTCGATGCCGGTCGTTTTGATGCCAAATTGTGATATAGACCGGTCAGAATACTTAAGGAGTATTTCTCGAAGGGTTCATAATGGAAGCTTTAGAGGGGGCTAAGATTTGCTCCCTGGAAAGAAAGTCCATGTAGTTTTGGAAGCCCATATTGCTTGCCCATTATGGCGAATTAATTAATTTTTCAATTTAATAGGAATTATCTTATTTTTGTACCATTAATTTATTAATTTATTCATGTCATTTTGTACTGATTATGTAGGGTCACATTTCTATTTTTTGTAAATTGTTTCATCATTTCATAGATTTCCTATTTTAATTTAATAGTCATTTCTATGAATTATGGCGATTTCATTACATTTACAAATTTCGGACCCAAGTTTAACATGTGCTGCACCTCATCCGGAATTTTTGTGTCTGTTAGGTTTTTTAACCATTGTTCATTGATATTTTGTTTTCAAGGCTGAGCAATACGGACCTGTGCCCTGAGAGACCTGGGATTAAAATACCGAAGTAGGCGAATTTACATCTGCACTGACAGCCAAGTGTCCCTGGACGCACTTCGCGCCCACAGAGTGACTTCTAGGCTTGTCTTGGAGGGCAGGGATACTCTGGCTGAATTAGCCAGAAGGAACAAAATCCAGCTAGTGAGGGTACCCGCCCACTCGGCGTGGGAAGAAACGAAGTGGCCGATGAATTGGCCAAACGGGGTCCTTGAGTGCCCATGGACCGATTCAACGATCGAAATTTTATCGACCACCGGGCTCCACGCCCTCAAGGAGCTACTGGATAGACAGTGGCTCTCGATCTGGCATGGTGCCCCCGGCATGAGGCAAGCGAAACTCCACATTAGGGAGTTCTCGCCTAAGCTCTCTAAAACCCTAACCTCTATGAGCACGAGAGGCAACAGGACACTGTCATCTGAATAAAACTCTACACCCAATGGGTATTTTGACTGATTGGTTGATTGCTTGGATGTCAAGGTACTTACCATTACCAACAGAAATTATTTCAAAACTAATAGTAGTTTTATTTTGTATCTCCACGTCTGTATATAACGGAAATTCGGAATTTTCCGATGCAAAGGTTACATACGCTGTTTTTTCTGAGCTAAGAATTGAAAACAGTGAGTAAAACCAACTTTTAACAATAGTAAAATCGTTTTCTGCTCTTCCTTCACTGTCCCCCAATTTTCGCCTCCAAAAGTAATTGAAACGTCATCTGCAAAATCTTTAATGTTGATTTAGACGTTAAGTTCGATGATATTGCTTACATAGATAATGAACAAAATGACACCCAGCGCTGTCCCTTGAGGAACCTCCTGATAACAGTTTTGGAACTGCTGAGGTCATTATGTAGAGCAACATATTGCTGTTGATCGTGAAGATAACTTGCAATCAGTTTTTGTGGGATACTTTTGATTCCAACATTATCTAAAACGTCTAATAGAATTTTTGGCAGGCAGTATCAAAATCCTTCGCCATGTCTAAAAATATGTATAGCATGGGTTATCTATTGAATTTACATGACATTCATGGTTTTCATCCACTTTTGAAGAATGTGATCTGAGCGATAATATCTTCATCAGATACTTGTACCAGTACCAATGGGTATTTTGACTGATTGGTTGATTGCTTGGATGTCAAGGTACTTACCATTACCAACAGAAATTATTTCAAAACTGATAGTAGTTTTATTTTGTATCTCCACGTCTGTATATAACGGAAATTCGGAATTTTCCGATGCAACGGTTACATACGCTGTTTTTTCTGAGCTAAGAATTGAAAACAGTGAGTAAAACAACTTTTAACAATAGTAAAATCGTTTTCTGCTCTTCCTTCACTGTCCCCAATTTTCACCTCCAAAAGTAATTGAAACGTCATCTGCAAAATCTTTAATGTTGATTTAGACGTTAAGTTCGATGATATTGCTTACATAGATAATGAACAAAATGACACCCAGCGCTGTCCCTTGAGGAACCTCCTGATAACAGTTTTGGAACTGCTGAGGTCATTATGTAGAGCAATATAATGCTGTTGATCGTGAAGATAACTTGCAATCAGTTTTTGTGGGATACTTTTGATTCCAACATTATCTAAAACGTCTAATAGAATTTTTGGCAGGCAGTATCAAAATCCTTCGCCATGTCTAAAAATATGTATAGCATGGGTTATCTATTAAATGTACATGACATTCATGGTTTTCATCCACTTTTGAAGAATGTGATCTGAGCGATAATATCTTCATCAGATACTTGTACCAGTACCAATGGGTATTTTGACTGATTGGTTGATTGCTTGGATGTCAAGGTACTTACCATTACCAACAGAAATTATTTCAAAACTGATAGTAGTTTTATTTTGTATCTCCACGTCTGTATATAACGGAAATTCGGAATTTTCCGATGCAAAGGTTACATACGCTGTTTTTTCTGAGCTAAGAATTGAAAACAGTGAGTAAAACAACTTTTAACAATAGTAAAATCGTTTTCTGCTCTTCCTTCACTGTCCCCAATTTTCACCTCCAAAAGTAATTGAAACGTCATCTGCAAAATCTTTAATGTTGATTTAGACGTTAAGTTCGATGATATTGCTTACATAGATAATGAACAAAATGACACCCAGCGCTGTCCCTTGAGGAACCTCCTGATAACAGTTTTGGAACTGCTGAGGTCATTATGTAGAGCAATATAATGCTGTTGATCGTGAAGATAACTTGCAATCAGTTTTTGTGGGATACTTTTGATTCCAACATTATCTAAAACGTCTAATAGAATTTTTGGCAGGCAGTATCAAAATCCTTCGCCATGTCTAAAAATATGTATAGCATGGGTTATCTATTAAATGTACATGACATTCATGGTTTTCATCCACTTTTGAAGAATGTGATCTGAGCGATAATATCTTCATCAGATACTTGTACCAGTACCAATGGGTATTTTGACTGATTGGTTGATTGCTTGGATGTCAAGGTACTTACCATTACCAACAGAAATTATTTCAAAACTGATAGTAGTTTTATTTTGTATCTCCACGTCTGTATATAACGGAAATTCGGAATTTTCCGATGCAAAGGTTACATACGCTGTTTTTTCTGAGCTAAGAATTGAAAACAGTGAGTAAAACAACTTTTAACAATAGTAAAATCGTTTTCTGCTCTTCCTTCACTGTCCCCAATTTTCACCTCCAAAAGTAATTGAAACGTCATCTGCAAAATCTTTAATGTTGATTTAGACGTTAAGTTCGATGATATTGCTTACATAGATAATGAACAAAATGACACCCAGCGCTGTCCCTTGAGGAACCTCCTGATAACAGTTTTGGAACTGCTGAGGTCATTATGTAGAGCAATATAATGCTGTTGATCGTGAAGATAACTTGCAATCAGTTTTTGTGGGATACTTTTGATTCCAACATTATCTAAAACGTCTAATAGAATTTTTGGCAGGCAGTATCAAAATCCTTCGCCATGTCTAAAAATATGTATAGCATGGGTTATCTATTAAATGTACATGACATTCATGGTTTTCATCCACTTTTGAAGAATGTGATCTGAGCGATAATATCTTCATCAGATACTTGTACCAGTACCAATGGGTATTTTGACTGATTGGTTGATTGCTTGGATGTCAAGGTACTTACCATTACCAACAGAAATTATTTCAAAACTGATAGTAGTTTTATTTTGTATCTCCACGTCTGTATATAACGGAAATTCGGAATTTTCCGATGCAAAGGTTACATACGCTGTTTTTTCTGAGCTAAGAATTGAAAACAGTGAGTAAAACCAACTTTTAACAATAGTAAAATCGTTTTCTGCTCTTCCTTCACTGTCCCCCAATTTTCGCCTCCAAAAGTAATTGAAACGTCATCTGCAAAATCTTTAATGTTGATTTAGACGTTAAGTTCGATGATATTGCTTACATAGATAATGAACAAAATGACACCCAGCGCTGTCCCTTGAGGAACCTCCTGATAACAGTTTTGGAACTGCTGAGGTCATTATGTAGAGCAACATATTGCTGTTGATCGTGAAGATAACTTGCAATCAGTTTTTGTGGGATACTTTTGATTCCAACATTATCTAAAACGTCTAATAGAATTTTTGGCAGGCAGTATCAAAATCCTTCGCAATGTCTAAAAATATGTATAGCATGGGTTATCTATTAAATAAACATGACATTCATGGTTTTCATCCACTTTTGAAGAATGTGATCTGAGCGATAATAACTTCATCAGATACTTGTACCAGTACCAATGGGTATTTTGACTGATTGGTTGATTGCTTGGATGTCAAGGTACTTACCATTACCAACAGAAATTATTTCAAAACTGATAGTAGTTTTATTTTGTATCTCCACGTCTGTATATAACGGAAATTCGGAATTTTCCGATGCAAAGGTTAAATACGCTGTTTTTTCTGAGCTAAGAATTGAAAACAGTGAGTAAAACCAACTTTTAACAATAGTAAAATCGTTTTCTGCTCTTCCTTCACTGTCCCCAATTTTCGCCTCCAAAAGTAATTGAAACGTCATTTGCAAAATCTTTAATGTTGATTTAGACGTTAAGTTCGATGATATTGCTTACATAGATAATGAACAAAATGACACCCAGTGCTGTCCCTTGAGGAACCTCCTGATAACAGTTTTGGAACTGCTGAGGTCATTATGTAGAGCAATATATTGCTGTTGATCGTGAAGATAACTTGCAATCAGTTTTTGTGGGATACTTTTGATTCCAACATTATCTAAAACGTCTAATAGAATTTTTGGCAGGCAGTATCAAAATCCTTCGCAATGTCTAAAAATATGTATAGCATGGGTTATCTATTAAATAAACATGACATTCATGGTTTTCATCCACTTTTGAAGAATGTGATCTGAGCGATAATAACTTCATCAGATACTTGTACCAGGGAAGATCAATATGTAGAACGAAGATTAATTGAACCTTGTAGATCTTGTTGAGTTTATTCAACTATTTACTTTGAGGAATGTACAATTACATGCACATTACACAATTTCAATAAATATTACCAGATTTCACGGTTTTCCTGAAGTACAGAACTGCATTATTCGCAGCAATTAAGAGGGAGATGTCCTACCAAGTATATTGAATACGGTATATTGTGTGTTTATTGAATTTGACTACATTCAACGTTAGGCGACAATGGTAATCAGCGCGAAGCGAGACCGTTTCTTACGTAGTACGAGTATGCTAATGTCATCATCGCAGCCAAAAGTAACATTTATGAATCCAATTCTCAAGCTAATGGCTTTTCTTCCATTGCTTTTTACTTCTATTTAATGTAAAATCACATATGCATTATTCTTATATGTAGATGCAGACCCGGTTACAATATTTTATCAAGAATTTAGTCCTTTTCCAGCTTTTTCACTACGTCAAAATATTGAAACACTCAGTCAGAATACGGTAATATTAAAAGGAGCAAGATTTATTATATCATCAATATAACAGCGGACTTACTTCAAACGAAGACATGTTATTGTCTTCAATTAATGAAATGTAATGCGATATATTTGTTATATTCACTGATCAAAGTCTTGAGATCTTTCACCCAAGCAATTGGTTGAAATTTCAGTTCCAGTTCAATCCCTCCCCTAAGACAACCTTTTTGCTGGAATGTTTGCAGCAAATTCCACTTTGATTCTACGAGGGAATGACTTCCTAATTTCGCTGCCATCGATAGCCATAAGCCTTAAATTGTCTTCTGCAAGCACTCGATCTCAATACCAAAATAGTCTATGAGGCCAGACGGAATTCCACCGTTCGTTCTCAAGGAATGTGCGCCTAAATTAACACCAGTTCTCTGCAGGTTGCTTGCCCATTCATCCAAACTTGGTGTGTTTCCTTCCAGCTGGTAGACAGCTAGAGGCCAACCAATTACAAACGAGCGAGACAACGACAGGTTGACGCAATTAATGGATATCTGACAAAGATTTTGAAATGGGGATCTGGTAATCTAGTAGAGTTTAATGAAACCAAAACTCATGCTTGCGTCTTCTCCAGGAAAGCTGATCCCACAATCCCTGATATGATGATGTTAGGTACAACTATTCCTAGGAAGTCTTCCATATCCATGCCCGAGATTACCACCAACAGCACCCTCTCATGAGATACTCATGTGAAGACCATTGCGAAAACCAAGACAACAGCTACTTTACATCTCAGCAGATCCTCATTGTCTACAAAGCACAGATTCGACCTGTCCTGAGGTACTGTTCACATGTTTGGAGTTCGGCTCAAAAACATACGCTGGAGCTCTATTCGGACGGCTCCCAGCTCGAGATCACCACCAACAGCACCCTCTCATGGGATGGTCATGTGAGGTCCATCACGAGAACCAAGACAAGAGCTACATTACATCCCAGCAACTCTTCATAATCTTCAAAGAACAGATTCGACCTGTCCTGGAGTACTGTTAACATGTTTGGAGTTCGGCTCAAAAACTTACGCTTGAACTCTTGGATCATATCCAGAAGAGAGCTATTCGGATGGCTTCCAGCTCGAGATCACCACCAACAGCACGATCTCATGAGAAAGTGATGTGAGGTTCATTGCGAAAACCAAAACAAGAGCTACATTACATCCCAGCAGCTCCTTATGATCTACAAAGCACAGATAATTGGAGTACTGTTCACATGTTTGGAGTTTGGCTCCAAAACATACGTTGAAGCAATTCAATTCTATTTAGAAGAGAGCTATTTGGACGGCTTCCAGCACCCACCTACTGGCCCAGACCAATAAGCTCACATTCAGTTGTCTAGAAGGAACAAGTTTCACCAAAACATCCAGAGTCGTAGTGGAAGCGGTCCTCACAGCCCTTTTATATTCTCATGTAAGGCATGTCATTGGGCATTGTCCAGCACCAAACAGCCCAAAGAATGCAACAACTCTCTCCATCTGGGTTCCAGCTCAATTTTTCAGTTTACTTTGATATCAAGGTAAACTTCCCTGAGCCTTCAGACTCTCTATGAGTTGTATAGTTGGATGCAACCTTGCCAATGAATCGCATGTTTTTCTCAGGTCGTGAGGCATATTTCTGTACTCTTCGGTATAGCTAGACTAAATTATAGTCCAGTGTTATGTTTCTAATACCTCCTCTCAGTCTTAATACACCAGCAGCAGGTATATAATATCATAATGGTTAAACAGAGGATTTGGAAGCAACCCAGTTGGGTACTATATGGAAATCTGGATTGCTTAAAGTGCTATACAAATGCGCAAACGACCTACAGAACAGTGATTTGCATTGTCTGTATCATTGGCATCGTTTTTGATTCACATTAAATAATAATGAAGATTGTTGAATAATATAAAGCAGCTCGATTCTCCTCCAAGTTCAGCTCAATAGCTACACATAAAAGTATGATTCCTCGATGTATATAATTTTAGAAGTGAATAAGAAATGAAATATGCTTAATACATGATTCAATAGATTTTGATGTTGTAAAAAATATGACACCAGGTTGAATTGTCATTCCAGAGAATCTGGCATTAATCGAAACAAAATTTTAAAAGGTTGATACGTGCTTCTTTTATCTGAACAATGATAAGCTACGATAGCACATGATAATACAGCTGGAAGCTATTCTTGGAAGCCCAACATATTACAGAATACTGACAATTTACATAACGAGAAACTCACGTGTTGTTTGTCGAGATACGTGATCGTTGTTCACGGAGCTAGAATCTAAAACAATAAGATTGTGATGCGTGTAAGAAAGTCGTCCTTACTTACGTTATTTTTCGAGCCAATATTTGCTTATATCAACTGACAAGAATCTCCGAGAGTAATATTCCACTTACCATTGCAAAATATATCTAGTTACCGCATGTTCATCTTTTCAATCGCGATCTTCACAAAGATGAGATTTATGATCACCAACATCCCCAACCATTCGTTATCCTGCACACATTTCTATAATAATCTAGTAAACAAGCCGGGAAAAAGTGCCGAAAATCTAAAAATGGGGAAGTAGCTCGAATTTGAAAAATTCTTCATGCGTCGTGTTTTTTGGACTCCCAAAAAGATTCTTCACCCTTGCGGACGGCCAAAAAGTTAGGAGCGGTTTAAGCCCCCGATCTGCCTCCGAAATTAAGCTTTAAATTTGTTTTTCGAAATGACAATTTTTCTTTGAAAATCTTCACTCGTGTGTTTTCGAGGTCGCTGATCACGAATCCGAGATCCGACTTAGGAAATTCAACATGGCGGACCGGAAGTCGAGCTATTTCTTAAATAAAATTACACTTTTTTTAGAACGAACCTTTTGCCTTGAAAATACAGGGTGTCCTCGAACTGCGTGGCTAAAATAAAACCGAAAATTCTTTGATTCGAAAAAAATTGGATGAGCCTTTTTACTTTCGCCTCAAGTGTCTTGTTTAGCCGGTAGAGGGCTTCAAAGTTGCAAAAATTATTATAACTTGAGAACGTGATGGAGGACTTTTACAATATTTGGCAGGTGAGTTACTGTCAATATAGCCGTTTTTGAGAGCGGAGCATAGAGCCTTAGAGACCATAGAAATGGCTCAAACTTGAGGATGTATGGGAAAAGTGTCCAGAACTTTTTTGTGGTTGATGTAATTCACTCTATATTTTTTACGTAGATAGCTTATCTAATTTGAAAACTTTTCTTACTCTTAGAAAATTTTGATAAAATCAACGGATTAGCTTGAAAAAAATAATTTTCGAGTCTCTGCAATTTTGGCTTACTAATTTTACTTGATTAAAATACCTTAGTTGCCTTTGCTTTTCTAATGTCATTTTGGCATTTGGAGAATTTATTCTTAAAACTGTCAGTTTTTACTTTGCTTTCCGTAAAAATTTTATAAAATTATGGCTCAAAATTTCACTAGCACTGAAATGGTTAATATCTCGGGAAACACGAATAAGAAAAACAATAGAAATGGGGAAACGATGTGATTATTTAGGAAAAACAAATGCTAAATTAAAAGAAACAACAAAACTTTTTGGGAAATCGCTAAGGCATCAATTGTTCGAAATGTTGCCCATTTTCCTGAATACACAAATTAATTCGTTTCAAGAAATTGGATTGAACTCTGGCTAGTACTTCAGGATCATTCTTCAATAAATCCACTTCATGATTAATTCGTAGCAACATTTACTCTCGTGTGTTTACTGGAGCTGCATAAACTTTCGACTTCAAAGCGCCCCATAGAAAGAAGTCGCAGGGCGTCAAATCAGGGGAGCGGGCCGGCCAGTTCACTGGTGCATCGTTTCCTCTACCTATCCAGCTATCTGGATATTCCGCATTCAAATGTCGCCTCACAGCTAATGTGAAATGAGGAGGTGCACCATCATGGATAAACCAGGCCACGACGAATGTGTAAGGGCAAGTCTTCCAACAGTTCAAGTAGCCTTTGTTCCAAAAAGTTCAAGTAGTTCTCCCCGTTCAATCGATCGGGTATAACGGTAAGGCCAATAATAAAGTTATCCACAATTCCAACCCAAACATTGATTTTAGTTTGATTCTGAAAATATGTAACTTCCGTTTCATGAGGATTTTCATCAGCATAGAAATGTTCATTATGGAGGTTAAAAAGACCACATCTCGTGAAAGTATCTTCGTCCGTGAACAGAATTCTTCTACAAAAATTGGGGTTTGCGTTTTGTCTTTGGACAATAAGCCGACAGAAATCTAGCCGATGACCTGGATCCATGGGCAATAAGTCTTGAACTGTTTTAATATGATAGGGATACAACAGTTCTTCTTTCAGTACATTATGAACTGATCATTTTGAGGCTCCAATACGAAGTCCCAAACGTAGTGTGCTTATCCCAGGTTCAGTTTCAACCGCTTCCAGTATCGCTTCTTCGAGCTCTAACGTCCTTCTTGTCCGTCTGCGTCCAGTTTCTCTGCGATTTGCTTCAAATTTGCCAGTTTCGCGAAGGTTTGCCGATTTGGAATTCTGCGATGCGGATTTCTTTCCCTTCTCCGGCCATTGCAACGACAAAGTCCATAAATCAATAATATATCAACCATTTCAGTGTTAGTGAAATTTTGAGACATAATTTTATAAAATTTTTACGAAAGCAAAGTTAAAACTGACTGTTTTGAGAATGAATTTTTCAAATGCCAAAATGACATTAGAAAAGCAAAGGCAACTAAGGTATCTTAATCAAGTAAAATTAGTAAGCCAAAATTGCAGAGACTCGAAAATTAATTTTTTCAAGCTAATCCCTTGATTTTATCAAAATTTTCTAAGAGTAAGAAAAGTTTTCAAATTAGATAAGCTATCTACATAAAAAATATCGAGTGAATTACATTGACCACAAAAAAGTTCTGGACACTTTTCCCGTTACATCCTCAAGTTTGAGCCATTTCTATGGTCTCTAAGGCTCTGTGCTCCACTCTCAAAAATGGCCATTATTGACAGTAACTTACCTGCTGAATATTGTAAAAGTTCTTCATCACGTTCTCAAGTTATACCGAAAAAACAAAATTATTTTTGCAATTTTGAAGCCATCTACCGGGTAAACAAGACTCTTGAGGCAAAAGTAAAAAAGCCCACCAACTTTTTTTCAAATCAAAGAATCATCGGCTCTATTTTGGCCACGCAGTTCGAGGACACCCTGTATATACCTACTCGGGGGTTTCCGAGGTCGCTGATTACGAATCTGAGGTCTAATTAGGTAAATTCAAAATGACGAACCGGAAGTAGAGTAATTTTCTCATGGAAAACTTGTTTGTTTCTTAGTTTTTGGCTGAAAATTGCTACTTTGGGGTTTTCGAGGTAGCTCATTACGAATTTAAGGTCTGAATTTGTTTTGTTTCTTAGTTTTTGGCTGAAAATTGCTACTTTGGGGTTTTCGAGGTAGCTCATTACGAACCTAAGGTCTGAATTTGTAAATCTGAAATGGCGGACCGGAAGTAAAATCATTTTCAAATAAAAATTCTGTTTTTTGGTTTCGGGCTGAAAATGCATACTTGGTGGTTTTGTAGGTTGCTGATGTTTTGTGAACATATAATGCACATACGCCAAGCTTGACTAAACACAAATTCCTAAGTTACGATCAAACTGAAACAAAAAATATTGTAAATGCTATCATTTAGAAGAATTTACTTTCTCCTTGAATTATTATATCTAGATGGTAGCATGCAAATAACGATGCAATTGATATGACGATTTCAAAAAAAATATGTCTTTAATTCAATAAATACATCAACAAAAATTTGTAATATATGACATAAATTACCTCTTCTTATATCGGATATATATGGGATAAATAATAAAAACAAATGTAACAGTCATATTTTGATAAAAAATAATATTTATTCTGTTTGTAGAAGAAATTCGTATTTATATTCAATAAAATTATCATCTAATTTTGACATATAATTAACAAATGTTCTATTAATCATAATCTGACTCGTATTCAAGAATGGGTGTTCCTTAAAACACAAGATTTTCATCTGAAACCTACTCTACTTCCGATCCGCCATTTTGAATTTACCAACCTAGACCTCAGATTCGTAATCTGTGACCTCGAAAACCCCCGAGTATATATTTTCAAAGCAAAATGTCCATTCTAGAAAAAAGTGTAATTTTTATGGAAAATAGCTTTATTTCCGGTTCGGCATGTTGGATTTCCTAAATCGGACCTCGGATTCGTGATCAGCGACCTCGAAAACCCTCAAGTAACCGCCCCTAACTTAGTCATTCAGGCTGTCTGCAAACGAGTTAGGTGTAATGAATACTCCTGGGGGTCCAAGAAACATGATGCAGAAAGAATTATTCAAATCCGAGCTACATCCCCACTTTTACACGTAGCCCGGCTTATTCACCGGACTATAAGCTCAACCAAGAAATGAACATCATTCGGGTAAATAGAAAACAGAGTAGTAGTCATCGAACAATGTATCGTAAGTTGGACTGGATTGTAGACTGGGACGTGCTATTGTTATGATATTATTGGAATGTACAATGGTATCTATCAAGTGAGAAGGATGAATCAAAATAAGATGAGATTTCTAATGTTTACTGCACCTAACAGGATTTGTAAATTGATATAAACCTTCCCTGGAATTGTGATTCACGAAATAATTACTCAAATGCAGAGAAAAACTATAGTCTGTATAATCTTAAGCTTATTAAGTAAAATCCATTATCAGCCTCATATTTCGCACTGCCCTTCTACATTGTGGAAATAATACCGAGTAAACCCAGATTATAATGTTAGGGCTAGAATCATTCATTTCCCACGTCTCTTACACATTACGTGGTTTTGAATATTGTTATATTTATTTGTATCCGATTCAATCGCGACATTTCTTATGATTGAAAATCTAATTTTATCTGCTACATGATTCAATGATACTCGAATCTCCAGTTTGAAGAGATAATTATGGAGGAGTTACTGCCCATCTGTTGACTAAAATATACCGATTATTGGGAAATGTGCATACGGTCTAGCTTTGGAAGATGTGAGAATGAAGTCTTTCATATCCATGCTCGGAATCACCACCAACAGCACCATCTCATGGGATGATCATGTGAGGCTCATTGCGAAAACCGCTTCACATAAACTTAGTTTTCTATACCGCGCCAATAGCTACTTTACATTCCAGCAGCTCCTCATAATCTACAAGGCATAGATTTGACCTGTCCTGGAGTACTGTTCACATTTTTGGGGTTGACTCCCAAACATACGATGAAGCTCTTGGATTCTAGTAGTACAAGAATAATACAGCTAAGTGAACTTCAAGTTTGAATGTTACATCTTTATTATGTTGAATAAGGAAGTGATTCATAGAGGTGTTTCGAAGTGAATTACAAAAATGTGTTGTTAGGACGTAATATCTTTGAAATCCTTAATTTTACCGAATGTCTATGGGGCCAGACGGAATTCCACCTGTCGTCCTCAAGGAATATACTCCTGAAGTAACACTAGTTTGCTGCAGGTTGTTCACCATTTCGTATAAAGTTGGTGTGTTCCCTTCCAGCTGGAGCCTAACCAATTCCAAAAAGAAAAAGAGACTCTTCCTAATAATTATAGACCCATTGCACTATTATCTGTGATCTCTAGAGTGATGGAAAAAGCAATCAACATCAATCTCATCCAATACCTAGAGAGCTCCAAAATCGTGAATGACCGCCAATATGGCTTTCGCCAGAGATCAACAGGAGACCTGCTTGCCTACCGAACAGATATATGGAAGAAATCTACTTAAAAACACGGGGAATCTTTATCTGTATCATTGGATATTTCCAAAGCATACCGAGTCTGGTACCAAAGCGAAAGGAACTCTTCACCTAGAGAGGTCTCTCTCTATGCCTTCAACCTCCAAACCTTCAAGAAAAATTCGAAAGTATAAAAAATCGTCTTTTTGAAAATAATTAGGAGGAATTGGTGCAAAAGAGAAATACCTATATTCGGATATTGCATGAAACTGGGCAGGTCAATTGGGAACATACAATATTCATACGAGTACTAGATAGTGATTTCAACCTTCATAGGAAAAACAACGTGTAAGGTGATAAAAGTGAATCAAGAAAGTTGCAAGTCCAAAATAGTCCTCTGATGAGATAAGCGCTGTAGAACAAATATAACAGACAATACGAATTATCTTACTATAAAGTGAATGTTTTATTTTTCTCAAAAAAAAAAATGTGCTGCTGATCGGGATCTGTCAATTATCGAGTTAACGATTCCTGGGATTCTCTATCCTATCTTTATGTGCAGCAAATGTACTTAAGCTTGCAACCGGTTAACTGCATACTTCAACATTTTATGTCCATGTTAATTGCTTCTCTTTAAACCTTCCGAAGGGTTAGATGCAATTTAAACCTTTCTCAACTAATAAATATGTAGAACGGGTTATAGACTCTTGCTATGCCCTAATTACTTTAGTTTGACAGATAGGTTGAAGCAATATAAACTTGATAAGAATGTAGGAGAAAGTTATTACCATTTGAAGTTTTATATGGTAATTATTAATTAATCACAAAGATATACTCTTATTCATGATGAATAATAATTCACTACCAACTTATGTAGGGTAATGAAGGATAGAGTTATTGTGGTGAATCAGAATTAATAATACGGATTTGAATGCGGTTTTTTACATTCGATTCGTTAGAGCTTCAGGAAACTGTGTGACCTAAATTGATCTATAAGAAATTAAAAATATGCAATTTGCATAAATAATATGCATTTTATAATTGCATTTTGAATTGACCGTAAATACTAAACTCACAATTCGGTTAATAGTGATGAAAATGATCCCAAACTCGTTACTCGGGGGTTTTGGGGTCGCCGAACACGAATATCGCGACAGAATTGGTCTCTGAGGTACCTGGTGCCGAGGGTGAACGGTATCCCCGTCGTCTCTTGGAGTCTTCGGGAAATTCGTTATATAATCAGTCCAAACTCGTTACTCAGGGGGTTTTTGGGGTCACTGAACACGAATATCGCGACAGAATTGGTCTCCGAGGTACCTGGTGCCCAGAGTGAACGATATCCTCGTTGTCCCCCTAAATGAATGCTATTATTACATGATTTTTACTGAAACTTTGTACATGCTTGTAAATTATGCACTCAAAGGTTATATAAAATGTGTAAATTCTGGTGACCAGTCGTACAAAATGTATCTACTGAAGCTCATTTTTTTTTAATTTGGCGCTTTAAATACAGTTGGTAGCAGTGATACGATACATGAGAATGCGGTTCTGTGGTGTCTTGCGAGGGTAAAACACAATGCAAACTCTCCGTGAGGGGCTGCAGGTTAGAAGTTCTTCATCTTCTTCTACAGTGTGCGTGCACTATATCAATACCGTGCACGTGTATTTTCTTTACGGGGACAACGAGGACACCATTCACTATGGGCACCAGGTACCTCAGAGACCGATTCTGTCGCGATATTCGTGTTCAGCGACCCCAGAAACCCCCCGAGTAACGAGTTTGGACTGATTATATAACGAATTTCCCGAAAACTCCAGGAGACGACGGGGATACCGTTCACCCTGGGCACCAGGTACCTCGGAAACCAATTCTGTCGCGATATTCGTGTTCATTTTCATCACTATTAACCGAATTGTGAATTTAGTATTTATGGTCAATTTAAAATGCATATTATTTATGCAAATTGCATATTTTTAGTTTCTTATGAATCAATGCAGGTCACAAAGTTTTCTAAAGCTCTAACGAATCGAATGCAAAAAACCGCATTCAAATCCGTCTTACTGTTCAAATTTTTCGAACTCCAGTGCTTCGTTTCCGCGACTATAAGGAGCGTAAGTCGACGTGGCAGTGATTGTCATTTGGAATTGTGGGCAAGTTTGGAAATTAATCTGGTAATGTGAAAAATGAACTCATGAATAACCTGCTAACCTTGAATTATCTCTTGGAGGTAGTATGTGCTCTTTTGTGTTCAGTTGCATCCACGGTCGTATACACAGGTCTGGAAACTCGAGGTTGTTTCCTATGTGAGCAGTGAGTCCTTTACGCGTCGAATTTCGCGTAGTACCAAAAGACGCCACGTAGAGGAATCATAAAAGGCGTCACGTAAGAGTATCATCTTGATCTCTATGGAGAGTATTCTGTGACAAGTGTCAGTTGACTTGTAAACACAATTTTATACGAAAGTTTTAACGTTCAGATCTCGATAGCGCTTCCGGCTCCGGGATTTTCACGTGGCCTATCGGAATTAAAAGGTTTGAATTGTATAAAAATACAAGTGCATGAACGAAATACGACCTATGTAATTAGCTACGAACGTAATCATTTTGACATATGCCTCGAGGAGCTCGCTACGCGTCAGTTAGAGTTTATACTTTTTACGTTGATCTTGTTAATTCGGGGCCGTTTTATGCCCCGTGCGGCCGGAGCCAGTTGTAATAAAGTGTTTTCGGCTATAGGCCGCTAGCTTTTACCCGCTTTGAGTACATTTTAGTGGCTAGAAAATTCCCTTTGGTACATCGCACGTCAGACGCTAGTAGCTGACAGCTGAGAATACCTCAAACTGTTTTAATTTAATTTTCCTATTTAATCGACATTTTGGGCCCGAGACTATGCTATTAGTTGGCCCCGTTCATAAACTAACGACATGGAGCGAAAACCGCATGCGAAAAGTCCTCGTTAAGACGTTCTATGTACCGTAAATTTGCACTTTTCTAACTCGCGAGCTACGCGCTCCTCACGTGAACGTCATTCGATTTATCGAAAATTAACCAATTCAAAACAGTTTTCAGTTTGGGGCTATCACGACCTTTTAAAAGGTTCAAAGTTAACATTTCGACAATTTTAAGCTATGCTTAAACGGTGCAAATGGGCATTAGTAACACTGCTTGCGATTCTGGAAGGAAACCGTTTTACCTCCTCTTGATCCAAGCGCCACCTGGTGGCTGAGCGAGGGACTACGAGTTTCACAACGCGTAAATGACTCAAGTCAACCATAGAGTTTCCAGACCTGTGTATACGACCGTGGTTGCAGCTGAAGCTAATCTGACATAAGACTGCACTATTATCTGTGATCTCTTGCATTTTCTCCAGGAAGGCGGATCCCACAATCCCTAATATGATGATGTTATGTACACTATTCCTATGAAGTCTCCCATATCCATGCTCGGGATCATCACCGACAGCACCCTCTCATGGGATGATCATTTGATATCTATTGCGAAAACCGCTTCACAAAAACGATTTTCTATTCCGTGGCAAGAGCTACTTTACATCCCAGCAACTCCTCTTAATCTACAAAGCACAAATTAAACTTGTCCTGGACTACTGTTCACATGTTTGGTGTTCGGCTACCAAATATACGCTGAAGCTCTTGGATTTGATCCAGACGGGAGCTATTCGTCTGGTTGATCAGGTCATACTCACGAATTCATTAACTTCTCTAGGACATCGTAGGGAGATGGGCGATGTCTCTCTTTACTATAGATATTTCCATTGTCGCAGTTCATCAGAAATCTCGTCTGTTATTCCACCACGAAAGATTCCAGATAGGCTTACCAGAGAGCACAAGCTACTCACCCCTTTTTTCTCAAGCTCGAGACCTGCAGATCTTCTCCCTACCAGGTTTCGTTTTTCTATCGAACAGCGAAGTTGTGGAATTCTTCACCTAGTAAGGTCTTTGCCTATACCTTCAAACCTCCAAGAAAATTCGAATGCCTATCTCCTCTCTCAACATTCCATCGCTGGAATACACGATGTTTTTGGAATAGTACATTATAGGTTTTCCTCTCGTGTCAAAGTCAAAGTTTGGAAAAGAGATGCACGCGCCGATAGGGGCGGCTAGTATCGTGTTTCTTCAACGAAAAGCACCGCCGTGTCGCATGTGCTTTTCACTGAAGTTTAACAATACGTTTCCGAAATACATAACGATCAAAAAAATTGTGCTCTTTTATAAAAAGAGAACAAATTCAACGTGTACTTGATTCAATAATTGACAATTTGCTCTAGGGAGAATCATTACAAATATGTGAATTATGATACCGCACGTGATCTGTCTTTTGTGTAAATTATATATATATATATATAAAAATTCTCGGGAAATAGGTCACATTAACACTTTGCTTTAAATATTCGTCTTTACGTACGTTTCGGTCTCACGACCATCATCAGAAGACTCACTATGTCTAAAAAGGGGTTTATTAAAACTAATTATAGCACAAGCGTCCAAATCGCACAATTTAACTTCAATCAAAAGAGCTCACGCCGTCGAAACGAACAGAACTACGAATAATCGAAATTGTATCGTCAGTATTAAAGTATAAACATTTTTTTTGTAGTAAGAACTCGCTATTCAGTAATATTATTAAAATATATGAGTGCATATTGGTATTCTCACAACAACTGAGAGAACGAAGTTATTTGTCGAGTATCTACTTTTGAAACCAGATGTGTAGGATTTATGAGTAGGTACTTAAGAAAGGTTTCAGACCTGTATAGGAAAATTACTATTACGCATTCTTCCTAAAAACGTTTTCAACAATTATAAAGACGTATGTAAGAATTTGCAAGAGATTATTTAATCAAATTAGTATAAATATGACTTAGATTTTGTGTGTCTGCACTATGATTTACAGATTTGGGGTCCCGTTTTATGTGAATCATCTCCAGGATAGATCTTTTATAATAATTGGTTTCCTTAGTTAAGATATTAACATTTTTGTAATCAAATTGATGGTTATAATCAAAGCAGTGCTTAGCAAGGGCGGTGGAATTTTCTAAGTTGTTATTTCTTGTGCTATATTTATGGCCGTACATTCTTTTTACTAAATATTGTTCAGAGATTCCAGTATAGATTCCATCACAATCTACAGGTTTTAGATTTGAGAAATATTTCCCAACACAGTTAGTAGGTTTATGCGCAACATTTATATCATACTTTTTCAAAGATTTTTTGATTTTCTCTGAGGTCTCCGGAATTTAAGGTAGAGTTATAAAATTGTCTGTATCACCTTTTATGTGATTTTTATACGACAAATCATTATAGATTTTGTTTATTCTTTCTTCAAAGATAGGATTGAAAAAAGTTTTTGGGTAGCCATTCAATTTTAGTGTATTACGAACAATCTTTAAACTTTTGGGGCGGTCATCTGCGTGGGACAATCTTATCGCGCGATCTGTAAGGCTGTTCATGACACTTTTTTTATAACACGCTGGTGCAATGGAATTGAAGTGAAGATAACGTTGAGACCATACTTCTTCAGTAAACCAAGAGGTTTTTATTTTTCCATCTGCATCATGCCTAATGTTCATATCTAGGAAATTTATGTTATTGTGTCATTCTATTCCACAAGTGAATTGAAGTTTACAGTGAATTTATCAATTACATATTGAATTTTATCGTTGGGAACACACATAAGGCAATCACATAAAACGGGACCCCAAATCTGTGAATCATAGGGTAGACACACAAAATCTAAGTCATATTTATACTAATTTGATTAAACAATCTCTTGCAAATTCTTACATACGTCTTTATAATTGTTGAAAATGTTTTTAGGAAGAATGCGTAATAGTATTTTTCCAGTACAGGTCTAAAACCTTTCTTAAGTACCTACTCATAAATCCTACACATCTGGTTTCGAAAGTAGATACTCGACAAATAATTTCGTTCTTCTCAGTTGTTGTGAGAATACCAATATGCACTCATATATTTTAATAATATTACTGAATAGCGGATTCTTACTACAAAAAATTTTTTTATACTTTAATACTGACGATACAATTTAGATTATTCGTAGTTCTGTTCGTTTCGACGGCGTGAGCTCTTTTGATTGAAGTTAAATTGTGCGATTTGGACGCTTGTGCTATAATTAGTTTTAATAAACCCCTTTTTAGACATAGTGAGTCTTCTGATGATGGTCGTGAGATCGAAACGTACGTAAAGACGAATATTTAAAGCAAAGTGTTAATGTGACCTATTTCCCGAGAATTTTTATATATAATTCATACTGGGTCAAGAATCTTATTATTGTAAATTATATAGTATGATATTGTCTGTCGTATCATTCCCATTAGTTAGTTTCATCGATACCTATGTAAATGATTGTGAATGAAACTGGATTCACATTGGTATAGAATGGATACAAACATAATATACATGATTCAATTAATATCACTGAGAATACCGAATTCATTCGGTAGATGGCACAATAAATTCCTATAGTAAAGTAAACTGTAATTTAGTGGTGCATTTCAATTGATAAAACTACATTTTTATGAAAATAATTGTTTTGATATCTCATTATGTTGTGAATTCATGAAAGAGATTACCTATGACAAGTTCCGTTATTAGTGCAATAATACTGTTTGCGGTTTTTCTGTTTATTAATTAATTCAATTAGAGATGCTTCGTTAGGTTATTTGTAATATTCCATAAACATTCATTAATTCAGTATGTGGAGTCTTTTTTCTGTAATTCACCCTCTTCACTCAATTGTTTCATCCTAACATCCTGCAAATCCCGTACGAAATAATTATATTCTTCACCTTTCAAAGTAAATCTTTTCTAATTCGAACTAGCTTCATTCATATAGTTTCCTTGAGTTCTGTATTTTTACAGGGGCCATGATCTAGCCTCCATGTAGTGGTCATTCTCCACGATAAGGCTCACCATCCAGCATCCATCGAGGAGGCATCGTCTAGCCCTCATATATTGATTTCACTGAAGTTTCCATCCAGCTCATACCGTCTAACCTCTATATATTGATCCTATTCTAGCATCCATCGAGGAGCCATGGTGTAGCCCTTATATATTGAACCCATTCCAGCCAACATCACAATGAAGCCGCATCTAGGAGCAAAGATTCAGCCCTTACACAGTGACCATGATCCAAGCTTTCTTCATGTAGAGGTCACTCTTCATTTTCCTAAGTTATTGCCCATGTCTTCATCTTGGGTCCACACTTCAAGAGAGGTGACCATTACATGTCATCCTTCCTGGAAAGGGAAACAATCCAATAGCCAATATCTAGCATTCATACATTAGTTAGTGGCTACGTTATAGCCTCCATCCAGAAAACCAATCTTGCCTCCATCCAGGAGCCATGACCTAGCTTCCAAACAAAGGCAACTATCTATCCTCCATTCGGCAATCACAATCTTGTCTCCATCCAGGAGTCGAGATGTAGCTTCCATACAGAAGCAACTCTCTAGTCTCCTCATAGGTTTGTGCCCAAGTCTCCATTCTGAAACCATGTTCTAGCGGCCATCAACAATTTCACGATGTAGCCTCTCAGCAAGTGTATCCGAATCATACAACCGAGTGAACTGATGCAGAAGACAAATACCTATATTTAAGTATTGTATGGTACTGGTCAAATCAGTTTTTTGGGACATACAGTGTTCATACGAGTACCAGAAATTGAAAATAGCCTCCATCCGGAAATCGCGATTCTGCCTCTATCCAGGAGTCAAGATCCAGCTTCCATACAGAGGTCACTCTCTAGCTAGTCTCCTCAAAGGTTTGTGCCGAAGCTCCATCCTGGTACTATGTTCTCGCCGCCATCCAGAATTTCACGCTTCTCAGCAAGTGTACCAGAATCATACAACCGGGTGAACTGATGCAGTAGACAAATATCTATATTTGAGTATTGTATGCTACTGGTCAGGTCAGTTTTTGAACATACAGTCTTCATACGAATACTAGAAATTGAAAAGGAGTGATTGCTCGTGATACGTTAGACCTCTATTTTATGACAATTATGCTAGTATTTTGTATTATATAAAGTAATGCGAAAGGAAACAATTATGTGGATCGATCAGTATGCTAGTTTATATTGTATTAAGGAAATGGTGTACATAATATCCGCTTCTAGAATAGGATTTAATTTATAGTTAGCTCTGATGAAATTTATGCCGTTTTCTCAAGACAGCAGAATGGTTTCTTAATACTTTTGAAAAATACACAAAACATTAGGTTTTCATCCCCATTCAACATGCAATTTCAAATGTTCCGCTTTCTCTACCAGAAAACAAACAAAATTAGTCGAGTACTTTGTGAAATAAATTGTTCTGTCTGGTGAAACGCCAAGTTGACTAATGAATATATGGTGGACTGTAGAAAATTTTAAGTAGGGAATACAATTTATGACAGAAAAGAAATATTATTAAATACACGCGTAAGATTCTCTTCCATTTTATGACATGCATCGGCTGGATGCTGAATAGCATAAAAGCATAAAAGCAATAGTGACCATTATTTTGAATATGACAAATGGCAGTCTTTATTTGATTTCACTGGGGGAATGCAACTTGTGGGTGTATTAGGGAATGCAATCTTGATATAACATTCTGCAAGTCACAATGCTTCGCAATATCTTCGAAAACATAACATAGCTACAATTTGTTTCATCTGAACTTTTATCATTTCTCTTTTCACTATGTGATATTTCAAAATTAAACACTATTGATATGACTTTTATTTGTAACTTCCATTACTCGAGTTTCAACGTTATTACGGCATTCAAATACAATTAACATACATAAATAACTTCAATAGTGTTGAATACATCAGGTCTGTTTGATCATGAAGAAGTAGAGTATTGTTTTTGTGTTTGTAAGTTTCCAAAGTTTCCAGCAAGTTTTATTCAAGCCGTATGCAAAATATGTAAGCTGTCTGTTTCAGGGAAGATGAAGTCTGGTAGGAAGAAGTTCGGCAGGTCTCGAGCTTGACAATGAAGGGGTGATTAGATTGAGCTCATCTAGTCAGCCTATCTGGAATCTCTCTCTCCTGGTGGAACAACAGACGAAATTTCTGAACATCGACCATGGGAATATGTATAGAAAAGGGAGATGTTCTAGGGAGGCAAGTGTGACATCATCAATCAGACGAATAGCTCTCTTCTGGATAGAATCCAAGAGCGTCAGCGTACGTTTGGGAGCCGAACTCCATGTGAATAGTACTCCAGAACAGGTCGAATCTGTGCATTATAGATTATAAGTTGCTGCTGGGATGTGAGGTAGCTCTTGGCACGGAATAGAAAACCAAGTTTTAGTGGAGCGGTTTTCGTAATGGAACTCACATGCTCATCCCATTAGAGGGTGCTGTTGATGGTGATCCCGAGCATGAACATGGAAGATTTCATAGGAATAGTTGTACCTGACATCATCATATTAGGTATTGTAGAATCTGCCTTCCTGGAGGAGACTCAAGCTTGAGTTTTTCTTAAATTGAGATCTACTAGATTATCAGATCCCCATTTCAAAATCTTTCCCAGATCTCCATTAATTGCGTCAAAATCTCTCTGTCTCGCTCCTCTGGCTTCATTGGATGGCAAAGGGGCTCTAGATAAGAAAGCGGTATAAAGTGTACCATCATCTGCAAATTTGTGGACGGCACAGGTGGTCACTTCCAGATCGTTTATATGGAGTAGAAACAAAGTTGGTGCCAAGACAGATCTCAGTATCCGACTTTACTCCATCAACCACCATATGGAGTGATCTATCTGGGAGGAAACTCGATAGTAGGCGACAATGTTGAGGCGGCAAATGATATAACGGAAGATTCCCAAGCAGAGATTGGTGCCAGAATTGATCAAATGCTTTGGAGATATCCAATGCTACAGCTAGAGATTCCCCATATTTTCCAATAGATGTGTTACGTAGGCAAGCAGCTCTCCTGTTGATCTCTCCTGATGGAAGTTATACTGCGATTTTGGAGCTCTCTTGGTATTGGATGAGCTCGATGTTGATTACTCTTCCATCACTCCAGAGATCCCAGATAATAGTGCAATGGATGGGTCTACAATCTTCAGGAGAGTCTCCTTCCATTTTTTTGGAATTGGATGGACTCTAGCTGTCTTCCAGCTGGAAGGAAACACGAGTCAAGCATATTGGCATAATGATAGTTGTTATCAGGGATCCGTGTTAATTCATTGATTAACTGCTAAAGACCGTAGGTGATGACGAAGGCCTCAGCCTGTCGCCCTGCATCATCTGTCTTGTTTATGAACTTGAGCCAAGTGGAGTTGTGAAAGTTGGAATCTCCATGATGATAATTTCATTTCCCGGACAGTTCTACTGTATGAGGTTTCCGAGGAAGAAATTCAAAGAGATCACCACAAGGTGGTTCATTTGATGAGAAATTTTGTCTGTTTGTGATTATCAAGCTTGAACCATATTACATCGAATTCTTATGGTTCTAGTTTCTCCCCTCCGTGGCATGAGAGATCATTGCTGGAATAGAGACAGATATCTCATTTGTTTCTGAAACGAGTGTGGAGCTCGTAGCCAGGGCAGAGCATATAGATCGTATTGGTGGATGGATTGACCTGCGTCTTAGTTGAGGCTGGTTTGTCTGTTTGAAAGTGGTAATGAACATGACTTATTTTTTTGCTAAGCTGCATTTTGGCAAGAAAAAAGCTCTATTTTAGTCGAAATTCAAGTCATAAAGGTTCATTGTATTAACTGAATCATAGTATATTACATTCCAGTCGTGCATCATATACTATTCAATAATTTCAAAATTTCTCCAATATGTGCATCGTTTGTAAGTTTCTCATGATGACCACACTTTCACTGCTCTGTAGTTCGGTATAGTCCAGGCAATAAGCCAAGAAAACGGCCAGAATAAAAAAATATATATAGTAAGCTAGAGTTTCAAATTTTTTTTTGCATTCTGTTCCTAATACCCCACAGATCATTCATGACTATCAAGACAGGGGGTCGACCTTTCTACTTCCCCAAAACGGGGTTTCTACCACTCAGAGGAGCATTCTTATAAAAACAATCCAAAAGTTCAGAAAATCAATTAATTGAGAGCCGAAAATGACCCCTAGTATGTTTTTTGGGTAGCTGATCACGATTCCGCAGTTAGTTTTCTCGGAAAACTCCCTCCATATGGGAAATTTGAAAAATTTATACATAATATACAATCTATCATTTTGTTGCAAAAATGACCTCTGATAGGTTTTTTGGGTCGCTGATCACGATTCCGCTGTTATTTTTCCCAAAAAAACTTTCTCCAGATGGAAAATTCGGGAAATTTGAGATTTTCCTGAGACGGTGATGCATAATAAAGTATAATTTTGTTACAAAAATGACACCTAGTATGTTTTTTGGGTCGCTGACAACGATTCCGCTGTTATTTTTCCCGAAAAAACTTTCTCCAGATGGACAATTCGGAAAATTTGAGATTTTCCTGAGACGGTTGTGAATAATAAAGTATGATTCTGTTACAAAATGATACCTAGTATGTTTTCTAGGTCGCTGATCACTATTCCGCTGTTATTTTTCTCAAAAAACTCTCCAGATGGAATATTCGGAAAATTTGAGATTTTCCTGAGCCGGTTATGAATAATAAAGTATAATTTTGTTTCAAAAATGACTAGAGGTAATTATTAACTCTATTATTCATAACCGTCTCAGGAAAATTCTAAATTTCTCCAATTTTCCCAAAAAACCTGCTAGAGGTCATTTTTGCTACAAAATTATACTTTATTATTCATAACCGTCTCAGGAAAATCTCAAATTTCCCGAATTTTCCATCTGCAGAGAGTTTTTTTGGGAAAAATAATAGCGGAATCGTGACCAGCGAGTTCAAAAACCTAAAAAATTATAAATTATATATTATATATAAATTTTCCAAATTTCCCATCTGGAGGGAGTTTTTTTCCGAGAAAACTAACTACGGAATCGTGATCAGCGACTCAAAAAACATACTAGGGGTAATTTTTGGCTCTTAATTCATTAATTTTCTGAACTTTTGGATTGTTTTTATAAGAATGCTCCTCTGAGGGATTGAAACCCCGTTTTGGGGGGGGGGGGGTAGAAAGGTCGACCCCCGCGGTCTTGATAGTCATGAATGATCTATGGTATATTAGGAACAAAATGCAAGAAAAAATTTGAAATTCTAGCTTACTATATTTATTTTTTTATTTTCCGGTTCGTTGCCTGGACTAGTAACTAGTAACTATAGGCCGTGGAAACGTATTCCTGATTGTCAATAACTGTTTCAACTAGATATTTTAAAAGTGTTTATTCGCTCATTTAAGTCGCTAATATCCTTGAATCAACTGAAAGAAAAATCAGTATCCTATATTTCAGCTTTATTGCATATCCAACTACAATACAGCCAAAATAAAATACAAAATCAATGCATTAGTATTGAAAATGTTCTGAAATGATCATGCTTGAAATAGCTATTTCGATATAATCTTTTGGTGAATAATGAGAAAAAACAGTCTATCTAATTCAATCGAGACCTACTGATGATGATGATCTGACTGTCGGAATGTCTAATTTACAAATGTTTTAATGAATATTCTAATGTTGTTATCATCTCTTGAACATTTCACTTATGATACATCGAGAGAAATAGTGAAATTATACAGGAGCACATCAACGGCATCATATGACATTTGTCACATAATTATCATTCAAAAATTCAATTATGAAATAAGGCTGCTAATGTCAGTTATCAACAATTGAGGTTGCTCTGGTTCAATTGTTTGAGAATTCGTTAATACGAAATGAAATGTACAAAATTACTCACATTCTACGTCAACGATTATTCGTTTGCTCACAGATGGGGGAATCCCATTTGTGGCTATGCACAGATAGGCGCCCATTTCCGTTCGACTGATGCGGGTAAGATTCAGTTTCTCTCCATCGTATACATTCACTGGAACATAAAGTCATATTAATTAACCTGTACCCTTTATATTAACTTCGAGTTAATCCAGTTCAAAATATTTAAGTTAGTCTCAAATGGCAAAACACCAGTCAATTGTTATTATCAACTTGCTGTTCGGAAGTATTCCAGTCACCAGAATCACCTCTATTATACCACACTCAATAACAGTACTAGTATGAGCTCAGCAATTCCCTTTAGAGAATACTCGTACCAATAAATTATTTTCCATGCTGCTCGTAACTATGTAACAATTTAAAACTATCACCTTGTCTATGTTTGGCTCCATAACTACGGACATAATAATGTCCGCTGTACATCTGCGTTTCTATCTTTATGCTTATGTTTTTATACCGATTGACAATCTTCTTGAACCTATCCTCTAATTGGCCTGATTTGAGTTAACTCTTTATTGTATTACAGGAAATAAATATTGTTTGCATCAGTTAAACAGTTCCATGAAATCTAAAACCTACGTATAATGTTCTTCCATGTTACTCAAAGCGATTTTACCATCTCCATGAAACAATATCCGTATGGGCACGGACTAAAGAATTTCCCCATGATGAATCCTGCATGACATAAAAGGATAACCGTAGGTGGCAGATGTTTTCCTCATCGCCCGGTGGATTACCACCACCTGTTTCAGTGTTTGGTCGATGCTTTATACGATTATATTCCAGGTTTATTATAAAAATACTAATGATGGAGTCTCCTAGAATAGAATACTCCGGAAGAAATATACCTCTCCATTAGTGTTGCCCAAAATCGGTCTTGGTCTTGCAGTCTTGGTCTTGTTCTTGCATTTTTGCAACACCAAGACCAATACCAAGACCGCGTAATTTTAGCAAGACCAAGACCAAGACTGACCGTGCAAGATTTGAGCAAGAACAAGACTATGTCTGCGAGACTCTTGCGTCTTGCAGTTAGGACTGAGTGTCGTTTCAGGGAGAGAACAGGCTCAATTCATAATACAATAAATTGACACATAGAAAACAAACGAAACAAAATAGAAGAAAGTACTAGTACATAAAATTTAGAAAATAGGCAGAAAATAGGAAGACGTAAAGTACAGATATAAATGACTATCAGTGTATTTTCGTTGAAGGGGGAATTTACGCAGTTCGAATAAGTAAATAAGAAATAATATATTAAATATAGTATGAAAATAAATAGATATATGGAAATAATAAGAACGAAAAATAAACTATATGGAATAAAGCGTAATAAAATTATATCTAGTATGTTACCGAGAAAATGTTTATTTTCTTAATATTTCAAAAGTCACAGGCCGAAAAAGAGATCTTACAAACTAATTTGAAATCTAACTCATAATAATAAGGTACGTATAAAGCGAAAAGCAGGACGCTACAATGTCATGCGTCTGTACGCCGCATGCGGCGTCCTTCGATTTGCGGCGACACTATCTAAGCGAATGGACTATAAATAATAGTATTTATTTCAATTTCAGTCATTCCCAATTGAGCTTTGCTTCGAGTATAATGAAATAATTGTTTTTACTCTAATTTTTGTTGTTCTCGGAAAACTTATCACGTTTACAATTTGACATGAGTGACGAAGATTCAAATAGTTCTAGTCGGAGTAGTGAGAGTTGAAGTTATAGATCTAAAAGACCTAAAAGCAAATTTGATGAGTTTTTCGAAATAATTCATGCATTCCAAATTGCTTTGTGTAAATTGTGCCAACATTGTTGAAACAAAAATGAAAAACAGAAACACTAATAGGTAATTGTGAGACTTGCGAGACTCTTGCTGCAAGACCAAGACCAAGACTGGGAGCGCAATACCAAGACCAAGACCAAGACCAGGTGTATTGGCGCAAGACCAAGACCAAGACTGGCTGAGTCTCGTCTTGTTCTTGCATTTGGGCAACACTACTCTCCATTCGGATGTCCGGGCGAAGGGTACTCGAGGGGGTTCTATATTGAAAAATATAAACATGAAGATAGACTTCTGTAACATCCGAGGTCTTAGCTAAAATATAAACGATGTTCATTACCAACTACAGACAGACAAACCAGAAATACTGGCCTCAACTGAGATGCAGGTAAATACATCCACCAACGCGACCTATATGCTCTGCTCTGGCTATGAGCACCAAACTCGTTTCATATTCAGAGGAGGTAGCTGTCTCTATTCCAAAAATGATCTCTGATTCCACTGAGAGGAGAATCTAGAACAACAAGAATTCGATGTAATGTGGTTCAAGCTTGATAATTACAAAATACAAAATTTCTCTGTTGTCTTCATTTATCACCAAATGAACCAGCTTATGGTGAATTTCTTTCTATGAAACTTGACTTCATTCACCAGAAGTATCCAGTAGCAGAAGTAGGTTCTCAAAGAAGACGGATGACGCATGGCGACAGACAGAGGCCTTCGCCATCACCTATGGCTTTTAGCAGTTAATCAATGAACTAACACGGATCCCTGATAACAACTATCATTATGCCAATACGATTGACTTATCCCTCAGTAGCAATCCAATCTAACACCTCCACGCACATTTCGGCATTACAACTGGGACGGTCTTGGCATGTTTTTCTCCGACGTCCCTTGGAGAAGGGTATGTTTTGAATCTGATGATTCAACGCAATGTGCCACAGACATCCCGGATATTATCAGGCTAGGAATGGAAACTTACATACCCCAAACCACCGTCATCTAGTCAACGATGGTTCAATAAAATCTGTTCTAGGGCCGTCGCTTCAAAACAAACTTCACACCGTCGTCGGCGCGGTAACTTATGTCTGGAGACCAGAAAAGAATCTATTGAAGCCAGAAAAAAATTTAATCTAGACAATATTCCATGAACATTGTGTTGGGTCTTTTCAAAAATGCTTTTTGAAAAGATTAATCATTTTATCCAATCGACCATTTTAATACATGTGAGTCTTGTCGATGTTGTAACAACACTGAATCTAATCTAAAATGTGTCCTGTTGATCTGACAACTCTAACTTACAAGAAGTCCCACCAAACTGCCTTTGTAACAAGAATAGCTGAACACGTTAATTATAAGGAAAACTGTGAAGGTGTATCGAACGTGGCTGTTTAGAAAAGTGGGAAAAATCGAGAACATTTAGTAGGATGCTCCCTTCTTTCCTGCCGAACTTCCTTCCTTACTTTTGAATGTAAATGGGAATACATATGTCGGGAGTTGTGAAAACGTTACGGTATTTAGTAAGGGAAATTTTGACAAAATAAAACGATAAATTCAAAGCATATGTTAATTTTGGGTAGCCATTGTTGCCTTTATTATGTGCCGCATGACAAAGTACGTGTAAAACAGTTATATCTAGCACCGTACGTGAGCACATATATGCTCGTCGCATTTTATAAAACTAATTAAGGCAAACACAACATCAGACCCAACATTCTGTTCGAACTCACTGTGTAATTTTCGCATGCATTCGGTTGTCATACATTATATATTCCTTTAGTATTCATGAACTTTTTTTAATGTTTCTCCTCGTCTAATTTGCCTTAGAATACTTGAAGATGAACTCCACAAATAGAACATAAATTTCAGGATCATCGACAGGATTTGCTATAGTCTAGTAGTTTCACTATCAATTGTGTGTTTTCACTCATGGTCCACACACATGTCTTGATGTGGTGACCGAAAGACTATAAATAAGAAATAATGACCCTTATTCACGAAAAATACTGTTAACGTACTGAGGACCTTTCGGCTACCAAGTAGCCATCATCAGAGAAAACCAAATTATAAATCAAAATGTGCCTGTTTAAATACTATTTGGGCGATAATAATGTAAAAAAGAGGTTACCCTCAGCTGGAGATAATCGGAATTTAATGAATTCCATTTTCGTTCATACATTTCCGTTCCTTCTAAGTTACCTAGATATCTATCCCTACTATTTTTAAAAGTGACACACTTTCTTTAGAAATGGTGTGACCTATATTCAAAATATGTCCGGTTAACGCTCAACTTTCCATTATTTCGCAAAATGTTCTTTATACCGAGTTAAAATGTTCCTTCTAGTTTGACCCACATAACATTTTGAACACGACTCACAATAGATTTTGTAAATTCTGGATTTGTCGAAGTCGGAAACTTTATGGAAGGTGTTTATTTAGAGAACAAATTATGGAATTTATCAATTACTGAAGGATGATAACTGAAACTTTTGAATTTTATTGAACTACTAGCAGACCCGACAGACGTTGTCCTGCACGACGGTTCTGGACTAATTGTGAATTCCGTGTCTGTCGACCAATATTTCCTCCTCGTCCACGAAGACGTGGCATTGTTTTATGTACGTAACTTATATGTGAATATAATACACTTAATATCCAGTGAAATGAGACACCTGAAATATCAAAAGACACTGTAAAAAAAAATTGAAATGTCAAAATAACGAAACACTTAATATAATACACTCAAATTAAAATGTCGAAAAATAAACGAAATCCTATGCACGCAACTTATATCGGAATATAATACTCTCAATACTTACGTAAATGCGATACATATAATATCAAAACACAGCGTACAAAAAAATTAAATGCATTGAATGAATACATACACAAAATGAATGGAATGAATGAATGAACGAATGAATGCATACACAAAAATTCAATGAAGTCGATCCAGCCGTTTAGTTGCAGTATAGATAAATAGCCTAGATACCGACTGCAGCGCCATCTGCCGGGCTGATTTGTAAATCTAAACCATCCAGGGCGCCACCCAAAGGCATACAAAAACATTCATTCAAATCGGTCCAGCTATATAGATAAATAGCCTAGATACCCACTGCAGCGCCACCTGCCGGGCTGATTTGTGAATCTGAACCATCCAGGGGGCCACCCAAACGCATACAAAAAAATTCATTCAAATCGGTTCAGCTATATAGATAGATAACCTAAATACCGACTGCAGCGCCATCTGCCGGACTGATTTGTGAATCTAAACCATCCAGGGCGCCACCCGAACGCATAGAAAAAAATTCATTCAAATCGGTCCAGCTATATAGATAAATACCCTAGATACCGACTGCAGCGCCATCCACCGGGCTGATTTGTGAATCTAAACCATCCAGGGCACCACCCAAACGCATACAAAATAATTCATTCAAATCGGTCCAGCCGTTTAGGAGGAGTTCAATTACATACACACGTACAGTAGAATTATATATATAAAGATTTGAAGGTAGTGACTCTAATTTGGTTATTTGGTTGCGCTGCATTTTCCTTTTCTGTTTAGAAATTAAATTATTGATGAAAGATTTGTCGTAACAATTGCTCAACGCTATTTGCTGAAGTTTCTCAACTTCGTTATCATAATTTTTTCTGGCTCAAATGAACGTTCAATAATCTGTGAAATTGAGCTATTTTATAATTACATGGTGTAGCTGAATCATCCGGAGTATATTTATTTATTTCCAGCTGACGGTAACCCTTGTTAACATTATTGTCCTCAATTAGTATTTAAACAGACACTTTTTGATTTCTAATTTAGTTTATTCTGATGATGACTACATGATATCCGAAAGGTCCTCAGTATTCTAACAATATTTTTAGTGGATAAGGGTGTTTATTTCTTATTCATTGTGTTATAGTGTATCCACAGATGGGACTTTTTCGTTGTGTATCAAGTATTGGTTCTTTCTAATCCACAATGATGGTGCTCCTGCTTCACAATACAAGGCATCAATAGGGCTGGATCTGAAAGTGCCTAGAATTTCGTAGTTCAATTCTGAATGCTGTATAGTGACCTGTGGTCTGTTTTGAAGGCCTTAGAATACTGTCTAGTCTTGATCTATTATAAGTGTCCTGTATATTATCAGAAGTGTAACTCTTGTACTTCCTCCCCAGTGTTTATCAGGTCAATTTTTAAATTTCATACTTGAGTTGATATATTTTATTTTTATTTTGATATAATTTATCAATCTTGATTATATAATGAATTTTAGTTCATTCAATTTTGAAATAGTATATTTTCACCGTACGGTTATTATATGTATAGGGGTTGAAATTATCAAAATTAGGGGTTGAAAACTATATTTTCTCATGGGAAAATCCATATTTCAGCCTTGAATCGCATTTTTGGTCCAAGAAGGCTATGTGGGAACTTCCATTTTAAAATTTTTATTTTCTGCATCGGATTCGTGATCAGCGACTTCAAAAACCCCCTAGGTAATATTCTGCTCATCAAAACAAATTTATTTCCGAAATATTACATTTGTTGTAAATAATTGGCGAATCTGTTAATCTAACAATTAATAAGCCGTTTAAGCAAGTAGTAATCCCAAAAGAATTGCAAAAGGTTTCAGACATAAGTCACCGTTCACTCAGTCCTCTACCGTCAGAGACGACGTCTCCCACACAATCGACCACGGCGAAACTCTAGAGCTGGTACTCCACCGTCTTATGCCCTCCGATGATGCTGCGGAGGACACTCCAACGCACATCCTACTCCGTGAAAGGGCTCTGACGGCGACTGGTAACATGGGGGTCGATTCTATCTTCACTATTGCCGATCTCCGAAAATGTGTCCAGGAACTCCCAAATGGGAAAGCCCCTGGGGCGGACCATATACCTGGCACAGTTATCAAAATCATCTGCCCTGCCATCGAGTATTTCCTACTCGACCTATACAACGACTGCTTAAGCTTCGGATATTTCCCGACGAGCTGGAAACATGGCATCCTCAGAACAATCTTGAAGGCCCCTGATAAAGATCCTTCTGAACACAAATCTCTGCGTCCTATTACGCTTTTGCCTGAGTTGGGCAAACTCTTGGAACGTCTGATTCTAGCGACAATATACAAACATATCCCTGAGCACAGTCTTCTAAGTCAGAGGCAGTTCGGTTTCCGCAGGGGCAGGAGCACCATCGATGCGGTCTTACACCTGACCAACTCCATCGACAATCGTACCACCAAATACGCCGTGGCAATCTTTGTCGATATATCTGGTGCTTTTGACAATCTGTGGTGGCCGGCTGCTATTAATGCTCTAGACCTTAAAGGAATTCCCCACAAGGTCCTTACTCTCATTAAAGACTACCTCTCTGATCGCTCAGTGGAATATGGCTCACTTCATCACCTTCGTACGAAGTCGCTCTCCAAGGGCTATCCTCAAGGCTCAGTAATAGGACCTACTCTCTGGAACGTTGTCCTTTACACGTTCCTGGAACAGGAACCGCCAGATGGGTGTTCTTGGGATGCCTATGCGGATGACATTGTGGCAATGATATTCGCTGATTCTCGGCTCGAGCTCGAACGGCTTGGAGGTGAATGCTTACGTTTGCTCTCGGCGTGGACCTCTGATAACAAACTCTCTATCTCCGTCGAAAAGACGAAATATATTTTCTTTGGAGCCGAACTCGCCAGAGACCCGCTCTTCAAGTTCCAAGGTCGGAACATTCACAGGGTAGCGGATATAAGGCATCTCGGCATTGTTATTGACCAAAAACTGCATTTCGGACAACACATTGCCTACATTTGGGCCAAAGTCAAAACCATATTCCAGGCTCTGAGACGGCACATCAGACTTACGTATGGCAGGATCTCAAACTCCCTAAAGATCATCTATCACCGAGCCATTGTGCCTCTCGCGAGCTATGGGATATTGGTCTGGGGCCACAGAATCCGACTGGTGAAACATGTCGAGATGCTTGACTCTGCTCAAGCGAACTGCCTCCGCACAATTTGCAATCTCTACCGCACAGTCCCAAACGAGACGGCGTGTGTCCTTGCGAAGGAACCGCCTTTCCATTTTCTCCTTTCAGAACTCTACTCTATGGCATCGGCCAAGAGGTTTGAGACATGTAATCATATCGGAAACCCCTTGTCTCTGGCGCAGTTCAGGTTCTGGTCGGACTTCACTCGTCAACTCCGGGCCCTCACTCTTACACACTGGCAAGTTCTCCGGGACAACTCCGTGAAAGGCAGGGTGACACACTCTTTCATCCCTGTCATTGAGGAATGGCTCCCAATAGCGTCACCAATGCCTAACCGCGAAAATCGGGCGGTGTTCCACCTCTTAAGTGGACATGGTAACTTTGGGAGTCATCTCTTCAGGATCGGTAAGTCCTGGGATGGTCAGTGTGCTGAGTGTCTCGTCTTCGACGACCCTCTCCATAGGGTATTAACTTGTCGCAATTTTGATGTTATCAGAGCCGAACTTGTTGACGCAATTGGTTGGTTCCCCAATCGTGAGCAGGATCTGCCTCGCCTAATAGAGCATCTCGAGAGATATCAGGAGCTCATTGGTGCTTTCGCACCCCCTTAAATCCAGCACTATCCTGTCGATTGGCGTTTCTTTGGCTACCCCTTCCCTATTCAGACGGTTTGACGCGGCGGTCACTAGTATACTAGTATCTTTGATACTAGATATGTGTTTGTGACGTCTATGTGCCTGTGCCAACAAAGTGATTGCGTCTTATTTTTTTTTATGTTATATGTTATTTTCTGACACGCTTTTACACTTTTTTCCGCTTCAATAACTGATAAGCAAGTAAGAGGGTTAAGTCCAAGGAACCTCTGACCGTAATCCCGGTGGATGACTCTGCATCCCCACTTTGTGAGTATTCGTTTTCTAAGCTTAATCATATTGATGACAGCTGCACTTTACTGTTTGAGGCATCGCTCATCACAAAGGCGATGGGTGGAGGTGGGACCTCATTTTCACTTTTATAAAAGTACAAACATATTCTGGAACGAAATACTTGGTTGACTGGACTAAATATAAATCAGTCTGAGTGATTTTGCTCTGTAACGGAACCTAGTTCATACCATCCGTTAATCATCCGATTTTCCCTTTAATTTCAGTCATTAAGAAAGTCGTAAAGTTTCTATCACAACGTCATATGTTTTTTTATTATACATATTTCATGTATAGTTAAATATTGAGAGATAATAGCTCGCGCTCAAGTTTATTACTTTGCTTGACGATAGATGGAATTTACTGCAATCCCCTGAATAGTCATCTAAAGTTTTGGATTATAGCACTCTTGAGCGCTTTGTCTAAGTTCTATATTCAATATGATAAAATTATACAAAGCGAGTCAATAAAAATGCAGTCATAAATTGAAAGTTTTTTAATAAAACTATATCGAAGTGAAGTAAATAGATCCTTCTATTTTACATCATACAACTGATGCTGTAAAAATTGTAACAAAGGTGAGAATGATTCACAAACTTATGGGACTATATTGAATAAATTCAAACATGAAGAACAGGATCGGTGTCGGATCCTTTTCAATAGGATTAGGGTGAAAGCAGCAAGATGTACATTGGAATAGTGAACGTTTCCCTAGAATTGTTAACGTCATCTGGAACTCGAAAAGGATTATTTCTTCAAGCTGGTTAGTATTGCGTTGGAAATCTAGAATGCATTCAGAAATTCCGTTCATATTATATTATATCTTCTCGAACTCTCAAACTATCCTTTGAACGATCTAATATTTCCTAGTCTTATGTCCACATTCCATCCAGGTGCTGAGGTTGTACAAAATCTTTCACAGATACGATATTCGTTCGTTATTTTAAAATATTATAGCAGAACTGGGAACATGACAACGTGTTGCAGTGTTGTCAAGTCATGTTTGTCAAAATATTTTCGAAGGCAAATCACTATTTGAATACGTTGGTAGAATCTTAAAATCAATTGTTATGCGTTAAAAGTTGAAAGCTATTACTAGACGCTTAACCAACCGTTCCAAACCTAGTCCTAAATTAGTTTGAAATCGGTCCGAAGCTTCTTTGACAAAATAATTTGGAGCTATACTTCCGAAACTTGATTTCTCCACTGAAAATATTTTAAATCGATTGCAGTCAAAGTATAGCTTTCAGAGCTCTGCGAGGAAAGCGGAACGAATAGTGGTCTGACTTTATCGGTACTCAACAGGAATGAGACAGACCAAGAACTTTATCAAAGAGCCTGCGCGTAGCCTCTCATATGATAGAATACCCAGATTTGGCATTTCTCATGTATCGATACTTCGGCGAAGTAGAACTGCTTCCAGCGTCAGCAACACTATTCGACGGGCAACTAACTTGCTAGAATAGCAAAGCCCGATGTGCTTGCTGTGGACAAGTGATTTTTAATTAGTTCTGTAAGGCTCGAAACAAGCACTTGCTAATATCTTGTTCTATAATTTGAACAAGAAGCTTTGAAATTGGGCAAAATGCCTTTTAAACATCAAATGGGTTTTCAGAATGATTTTGTCGTCAGCACGATATTGCCTTCAAGAAAAAATAGTACGGTGAATCTGTTTGTTTTGAAGATGTCAAAAGTAGAAAAGAGAAGTCCAAAGAATGTGTTCAATGGAGATGAGATGGGTGTTCTTGGGAAAAAACTATAATACGATGTGTCAACAGAAAGTGCTGAATTGACCATCATCGACCATCGTCTGTGCCAGTTTGAGAGACACATTATTTGGTTAAAATGATAGCTTACTAGGGCTTCGTGTTATTGAACTGAACTGATATTTCCGAGTCCTTGAGACGGATTAAGTACCTAAATAGGTTCATAGTTATCCACACCTGTCCGATTTCCATGGTCAGTCGGCGTGCAGTTCGATGATGTTCGGCAAATTGTGGTAATTCCCCCGTTTATCAGAATGTAAGTTTCTAAGGTTTTGAAAGTCCCTAAGTATCATCTCGTGAAATAATGAGGCTTCTTCTTTGTCTCTATAGCTTCTCTGGTTATCATGGTTATAAACTAGAGATTGAATCTATATAATTATTTGGCTTACATTTAGACGAAATGCAATTCTACCATAAAGGATCCGTATCTATGACAAATAAATGAGTACTTCAATTTGCTTTTTTATAATGTCTGAACATCCTCAAGCGGTACGTTCCTTAGAATCATGGCAAATGCCGAGTCGTTTCTTGATACATCTATTGAGATGGATCAGTGCACTCATTCTTCGTCTTTTGGAGACTTAGCTATCTTCTTCATTTTCCTCCAATTCTTTACCCTCTGATTTACAGTATTTCATTCCCAATTCTCTTGTATCCTACTCCAGGGCGTCATTATATCGTCTTCTTCGTCTCCTTTCATTTCTGGGCCAAATGGAGATCCATTGTGATATTCTATTGACCATCTAGTAACCTTCCTCATAATATGTCGTCTATTGAATAAAAAACTCAACCCAAATTAAAACTTCACGATATCAGCGCTGCAATGCAACATGCAGGAATAACATGACCTCTATTATAAAGCCACAACAAACAGCGGCAACGGGCGAGAATGCCGTTCCAACTAATGTCTCTTATAGGCTCGGGTGGCATGTATGCACTACCGAGGTGTTGTAGCCTATGAGAAATCAGTACTGGATATTCTGCTTGAATAACAGAAGTAGTTTCGTCCGGTTCTCAGCATCTAATACTACCCAGATCATCAACAGTTCCCATTGAGTGTGGATGTCTGTCCAGGGGACAGTGACCTGTATGAAGTCCTGTCAACAGTTTTAGACTTCTCCTCTTCATGAAAAGGAGGGTCTTTAAACGTTTGAGCGAGCCCGCTTGCATCATAACAGGGGCACCGCGCAACTGCAAGAGTCACTTTCTGTGCAGTATCTCTCTGAGGGTGCGAAGCCCGGTGATATATGGAATTTAGATAGTTGGATGGGAGCCTAGGAATACCCAGGTAATCCACTTTGGCCACTTCATGTCCTTTCCGGCCAAAGTATACTGATTTGTTCACTCTGGCTAATTTAGCCAGGTCCTTCCTGCACTCCAGAGCATACCTGGGCGCGGAGCGAGCCCAGGGCCCAGTTTTCTCGATTGGCTGTCATATATAATTCTTCCTACCTTTTCCAGGAGACGGTTACATCAACACCTAGATGTGCACTCTTGGACCTGTCTGTGAAAAATACGAATCCCCTGGACAGAAGTGATCCGGAGTCCTTGTTCTCCCAGTCGGTCCTCTGGATTATGAGGACGACTGGCATTTGCAGACTGTCTGCAAAGGATCTAAATAAAGTTGACCTGATAGTCATTTTGACCTCACAAGTTCTCGTCAGAACTCTGTGAATCGATTCACATTTATGCATATAATATAGATATGAATTCAAGTTAGTCTAACATCATAATGCATTCATTATGGATTCACACATACTGAATGCCGGTATTATAGAATGTACATAGTTAAGTGCACAGTCGCGTCGCTTATATGTTTCAGAATATCAAAATCTGAATAAGGAATTTCCAATTAATTGTAAAATTAATTTAATTCCAAGACACTCATTCCTCCTGTCTGCCTTATGAGAGACAAATTTCTTCCATTAAAGCAGCAATTAGAAACGTCGCCTCAAAATAAAAGACAAACATCTTTCTACACTGTATCTGCATAACTGATAAAGCAGCAGAGAATTCTGTAGTGAGCATGCGTTGAAAGCGGCCCCAGCGCTAGATTAGCTGTTGCAATATTTAACAGGCAAAGCAAGCGAAGTTGTAAGCTTTGCACGATGCCACCTGATATCACCCCATTGTAGTTTGCTACAGGCACCAATGTCACATTATTTCTACAGCAACTCAATAAGTTGGAAACGATTCCGATTTCCTTGCTTTCTTCTTAATCGCCTAAATAAAGATCTATGTTATTCGAGATTAAAGAGCTTTGGCATTCTTACTTTAAAACGTAATGTCCGCAACTGGAATCTGGGATGAAAACAAATGCTCACTCTATTTGATAGTTTCTAGATACTCTATTTCGGAGGAATTAGAATGTGAGACTTTTAGGTATTGTCTTGGAACAACCCGAAAGTTATTATAGTCGCGTCAACTTATTCTCAGTCATTTCCAGGGAAAATATAGATATATAACTTATTCAACCTCTCATAAAAGTTCTAAAAGCCAATATGAATTATTCGTTGTGTGTGTACACTTTTTGGTATTTGAATAGAAGCATCTATCTTGAACAATTTCATACACTTTATGCTGTTTTGATAACAATTCTTAAATATGCATATTAGGGCGTCACTTAAGTTTTAAATTTCTAACGCATAGGTCTTAGTTTTGTTCATTTGCCTCTAAAACACTCGAAAATAAATTTTTACCTTATTTGGAGTACGATAACCCGTGCCTACTTGCATCGAATCATGCTCATACATGTTGGGCGGTAGTAGCGGGGCAGATTCACGACATTTGTCATTTTTTCTCAATTATTCTCGCGATTACCACGTATTGTTTTACATTTATAAGATGACAGTGGAATTAAGAAGCAAAAAAAAATGTGTTTTCTTAGTTGGTGACGTAAATTATAAAATAACAGGCGCAAAGTTACCATCTAATCCTCAAGTTCCTCCAGTACTTTTTTTAACACTCGCGAAGTTAAATTGACTGTTAGTGAAAGCGCTAATCTCGTCATTCGGGAGTGTATTATATTTTGGGAAAAAGCTAGAATCCCTACCAGAGCTATTCCTAACTGTGTAAAAAAACTTGTGGATCTTCACCATGATTGGAGGGAGTTGCAAAAAAATTCTAAAAAAATATACAAGATATTTACAAGCGCCGTGAGGAGGACTTTAAGAACAATTTAGATAATTTATCTGATATAGCACACGCTGATGCTCTGGAACGGATGAAAATTGAAGAAGATAAAATATTTTTACAAAAACAAAGAGAACCAGGGCGTCCAGGGTATTTAGCGGGTGTAGACGAAATGTTAGCCGAAAAACAAGGAAGGACAAGACAAAGGAAATTAAATGAAGAAAAAAAGATGTCAGCAAATGTGTTTCGGAGGTTTATCGTCATCTGTTACTACGCAAGATTTTCTATTCAAATGCAAGGACATCACTATCAACTTACCAGGTCCGATGAAAGCCTTGAGGAACCCTTGGCATCCACCTCTCAAATGGTAAGTTCTGAAACTACTACAAAAAGAGGAAGGAGAGACTTTATCACACCTGAGTTAGTTGCAGCTGCTTTAGATAGATGTCAATTAAGCATAAGGGATACTTAAGGCTGTAGTAGAAGCAATAGATCTTAGCTGTGATGATTTTCCGATGAACAAATCTTCTATTCAACGTATTGGCACACAGAGTCAGAAAGATATAGCGGAATCTATAAAATCAGATTTTCAGAATAATATGCCTGAAATGGTGACCGTTCACTGGGATGAGAAACTATTACCTGGACTTGACGTGAGAACTTCTAAGGAAGAACGCCTGCCAATTCTAATTTCATTTGGAGAAAAGGAACAACTTCTGGCTGTACCCAAACTGGAGAGCTCTTCCGGCCAGGATCAAGCTAAAGCTGTGTTGAACGTACTTTAAGACTGGAACCTCGATGACAAAGTACAAATAATGTGCTGTGACACAATTGCGTCTAATACAGGGCGATTGAAAGGAGCTTGTGTACTTTTGGAAAATAAACTAGACAGGGATTTACTACTTTTACTTGCCGCCATCACGTTTACGAACTGGTTTTGAAATGTGTGTTCGAAACAAAAATACACCAAGTCACAAGCAGCCCTGATATCCCACTGTTCAAAAAGTTTAGAGTCAACTGGAAAACTATTAATCCTGCTGCCATTGAAACATATACCCATATCGTCACACGACATTTTTTTAATACAACAATAGAAGATTTGTTGACTGTTTATAATCAAGAACTGCAAAAAACTATTGGACGTAACGATTATCGGGAACTGATTGAACTATCTATTATTTTCTTAGGAGGAGACAGTGAAAAAAAAATTAAAATTAGACCTCCTGAACCGATGCATCAAGCAAGGTGGATGGCTAGAGCTATTTACTCTTTAAAGAAATGTTTGTTGCAATCTCAATTCAAAATTAGCGCTAAGGATAAGGGAGCACTTCAAGACGTCTGTTTATTCATTGCGGTTTTATATGTATGGATGTAGTTTGGGGGTGAAGGCACCTAATCAAGATTTGTGTTTCTAAAGAGGCTTAAGGAATATGAAACTGTTGACAAATTAATCTCCAAAGCAGCCCTGAGCAAGTTTAGTAATAGTACTATTTTTATACTGTTTTCAATAAATTGTTAATAATTGCCTTATTTATTGTTGCTGGAAAATCATTAAGTAATTTTGTGTCTGTCAAGAGCGCAAATTTATATAAGAATTTCTACCAGAGACCCGTTTGTACATGGGATGAAGATGTTGCCTATTCAGAGGAGAGAAGGAAAGTGCTTTCTTTAAGGGCAGCTAATGATACGGCTGAAAGAGCTGTGCAAGATTTTCATGGTTCGATCACTGCAAAGGAAGAGCAAAAGCAAAATAAATATTTCATAAGAATTGTAATATTTGAATTGATTAAGCTATATAACGGAAAGGGTTAAAAACATAAATTTTTAAAATATTCGGAGTTCTGTCGGCACGGGTTAACGTTGACGTAGGAAGATGAAATTTTGTATTTAAGTAAATCTGGGCAATTTAAAAAGAAATAGGAGGTATGCATTTCGATATCTGAAAAAAAAAATGTTTTCACCCATTTAAGGGACACCCTGAAACATTTGACTCACTTAGTATATCTTTCCGAAGGTACAAATTCTTGCCTCCCTTAAGCCTATAATGAAAACCACATCAAAGGCAGCCATGGAAGTACTGTCGGACCTAGCTCCAATTTTTGTTATGAGCATAGGGGAGTCAAGAATGGAACTTTTGAGACTACAATCAACGGATATGATCGGGTCATAATAGAATTAATGAAATCGTGAGAGGTAAAATTCTTGAAATAAAATCAAGGGACCACATAACATAATTGGCTCACAGCCTCATATATTGGCCAAAACTTATACTTAGACAAAAGCTGCTGTTCAAGGATGCATACAGAACTCTGTAAAACAACAAAAAAGCGAGCGCTGGAATGAAGCTCATATGCCCCACAAACGAAAATTTATTAAAGCACCGTCGACGAACAGGATCGGAAAACTACTTAACATGAGCAGGAAGCGGGTCCGAACAATATCAGGCCACAGCAGGATGAGAAGAAAGCTTCACAACATTAGGCTGAATGGAGGAGATCCATCCTGCAGACAATGCAGCAAAGGAGAAACTGTCAAACACATACTGTAAGTATGCGAGACAAGCTATATTCGGGGAGTCTAGGCAATCATCTGAAGAGTACAGGCTGTCCCATTTTGGGTACTTTTGCGGGGTATCTCCTTTATTTTTAAAGATAGAGAGTTGCGGTTTTCGCGACACTGTGCTACTTTTTCGTAAAACTCAAGATGCCGTCAACAGAATTTTCATAGCCCTTTTAGTTTTTAAGATACAGGGCATTTCTGAAAATGTTGCATTTTGTGACCCCCCTCGTATCTCCGTTATCCTTCAACTTATCGAAAAGGTAGAATAACATTCTAATAGACTTTTTTCCGTAGAATGCAGTGGTGTAGATAACTTTTGTTACATATTTACTGTTTTTGAGTTATAAAGTAAACTTATGTTTTTTTAAATGGAACATCCTGTATATTTATAGACTATAAAATTTGTCTTTTTTTTACCTTTTCAAAAATATATGATAGTATAAACTTTTTTTCAGAAACACGCAAATAATTGACAATTTTCAGAAATTAAATACATATTTTAATAGTAGGCTATGGATAACAATAATAAACAAGTGCAACGTACATATTACTAACAAATAATTGGATACCTTGTATATAGGTATCTATTAAAAAAAATTCCCATAGATCTTTTTTCTAACAGTAAGTTTGTAACAACAGTTTTGTGGCGTAAAGTGACAATATAACAAAAACACAAAAAAATAACATTATTAAAAAAAATTAAATGTGATGTTCAAATTGACCACCATTTTCTCTAATGCAAAATTGGCACATCTTTGAGATTCTTTGAATAGCGTTCAAAAGAACCATTGTTCTCATTCGCAGATTTCGAAAAGTTAAATGAATTGCCTCTCGAAGTTTTGCAATGCCGTCATATCGAGTTTTATATACTTCATTTTGTATATAGATCTGGTGATCGTGGAGGCCATCTAACAGGTCCGTTGGTACCTATCCATCTTTGAGGAAAGTTATTATTTAGAAAGGCCCTTAAGAGCCTAGAGTTATGACTTGGGGCACCATCTTGCTGTAGGTGAACAGCATTATACTGGGCTAATGGAATGTTTTCGAGCAGTTCTGGAATAACTTCTTCAAGAATTTCTAGGTATCTACGTGCTGTAAGACCTCTTTCAAAAATCCTATAAACTATATGTCTACCCAAAATAAAACATGAAACCCCAACTCCAAAGCGTCCTTGTTGTGCCCTTTCAAACATTAAATGCAGATTTTCACTACGCCAGTTCCTGGTATTGTGACGATTGAAAATGCCAGCACTTGAAATAAAGCATTCGTCTGACCAGATAACAAGTCTGCCAAATAAATCGTTAGCATCGATTTGTTGCAAATACCACTGGCAAAACAGTGCCCGGCGCTCGGCATCGCCAGGATGCAAATGTTGTAGTATATTAAATTTGTATGAATGATACTTATATTTCTTCAAGATCCTCTGAGCGTTAGTTTTTGGCACACCAATTTCCTTCTCAATTTTTCTACATGAGGACGAAGGTGTTGCTTCTATATATCCTAGAGTATCTATCTCTTTTCTTTCCCTGTTCTCTTTGTTGTATGTTTTAGGGCGCGGGTGAACAAATGATCCGTGCTGAACTAAATTTGCTTTTAAACGGACAAATATCCCAAAAAACGGTTGCCTTCTTTCTGGATATCTAACAAGCAAAAATTTAAATGATAATAGAGATTTTCATAGCCATAATAGCTTACTCACCTTTGGAAGTATAATTCCGAAGCTTCTTCAGAATTTTCATTACTCTGTATAAAACATACCATCATATCATATTTCTCATAATTTTCGTAAACTGCCATTATTCGGAAAAATTGATAAATATCTATTGAATAATGATACCAAAAGAACGAAAATAAACAGCTTAAATGCAATAGAGATTTGATGTTTATTTCTGTTTCTTGTCATAAACAATATCAATGGCCTACTATTAAAATATGTATTTAATTTCTGAAAATTGTCAAATATTTGCGTGTTTCTGAAAAAAAGTTCAAACTATCATATATTTTTGAAAAGGTAAAAAAAAGACAAATTTTATAGTCTATAAATATACAGGGTGTTCCATTTAAAAAAACATAAGTTTGCTTTATAACTCAAAAACAGTAAATATGTAACAAAAGTTATCTACACCACTGCATTTTACGGAAAAAAAACTATTAGAATGTTATTTTACCTTTCCGATAAGTTGAAGGATAACGGACATACGAGGGGGGTCACAAAATGTAACGTTTTCAGAAATGCCCTGTATCTTGAAAACTAAGAGGGCTATGAAAATTCTGTTGACGGCATCTTGAGTTTTACGAAAAAGTAGCACAGTGTCGCGAAAACCGCAACTCTCTATCTTTAAAAATAAAGGAGATAACCCGCAAAAGTACCTAAAATGGGACATCCTGTACATCAGTCAATCGGTAGAGAACCTCTACTGACTAGTACATGCGACTAAAGTTACGGTTTGGTTGCTGTTAACCAACTATAGGACTGGAATGCAAAACAGCCCTAGTGGCTGAGGTATGCCAGGTGAAAATAATCAATACCCAAGGTAAAAGAAATCTCAAAAAGTTATCATTCATTTCACTCATTGCTGAAGAAAGAACATTTGAATTTTGAAAAACATTCAATGCTTCCTTCTTGTATTTAATACTGTGGGAAGAATTCTGATATTGATGTTTCCATAAGTCTATTTACTCAAAGAACTATTTTGATTGAATTGGAACGGATATATACATGTTTGGCAGACCCAAGGGAAGAAACTCTTTGAGGATCTGAGATGCGCCCAATTCCTCTAAGGATATCTTATGAAAAATAACATTCTGGTTCATTCATTATGCCGAAATGCATTAACAATATTTGTTTGCCTTCGACATTCTATGAGACAATATGTATAAAAGAATAATAACTGTTCCCCAAAGAAGTAAACTTGAATTTGAATCATTCAGTGTCAGTATTTTCCTTCTGAAACAATTTCTGAGCGATATGATATAGATATATCTATGTTTGAAAACTTTAATACCTTCTTGAGGACAAATATATTCTTCTAAGGTCAATTTCATCAGAATAATTACATCTCTCAGAAGACAGTACAGATTGCCAGTTATTGAACGAACTATTCTGAGGTTTTTGACACGTGATTTATCAAAATGGTCCCTGATGAATAATTTCATAGACTTAAGATCTACTTTTGATATTTTTGTGATACTTTAAGAAGCAGAGAGAGAGAGAGAGAGAGAGAGAGAGAGAGAGAGAGAGAGAGAGAGAGAGAGAGAGAGAGAGAGAGAGAGAGAGAGAGAGTTCCGTTGATGTTATTATCTCAACGTACTAGTCCAGGCAATAAGCCGAGAAAAGAGCCATAATAAAAAAAATATGTATAGTAGCATTTCAAATTTTGCATTTTGTTCCTAATACCCCATAGATCATTCATGACTATCAAGACCGCGGGGGTCGACCTTCCTACCCCCCAAAACGGAGTTTCAACTTCTCAGAGGAGCATTCTTATAAAAACAATTCAAAAGTTTAGAAAATTAATGAATTAAGAGTCAAAAATGACCCCTAACATGTTTTATGGGTCGCTGATCACGATTCTGCAGCTAGTTTTCTCTGAAAACTCCCTCCAGATGAGAAATTTGGAAAATTTATATATAATATATAATTTATAATTTTGTAACAAAAATGACCTCTAGTAGGTTTTTTGGGTCGCTCATCACTTTTCCGCAGTTATTTTTCTCAAAAAACTCTCTCCAGATGGAAAATTCGGGAAATTTGAGATTTTCTTGAGACGGTTATGAATAATAAAGTATAATTTTGTTGCAAAAATGACCTCTACTAGGTTTTTGGGTCGTTGATCACTATTCCGCTGTTATTTCCCCCAAAAAACTCTTCCCAGATGGAAAATTCGGGAAATTTGAGATTTTTCTCAGACGGTTATGAATGATAAAGTATAATTTTGTTACAAAAATGACCCCTAGTATGTTTTTTGGGTCGCTGATCACGATTCCGCTGACAACACATTTAGTACACATCGTCGTGGTGGTTCAACTGGAAATATTTTGTCATGAGAACAACTTTCGCAATAGATCAGTAACTATATTGTATTCGGGACCAAACCATTTTAGATTTCCTTTCCGCAGTATTAATCGAAAAATAATTTGGGCTATATTGTTGGCGCATGCACGATCATTTGGATTCAAATTGGAACAGTTGATGTACGAATCTGTACGATTATATTCGGCGCATATTCGAAGACCAGATGAATCCTGCTCTTCCGTACTCATTAATAAAATATCATTAGTCTAGATCGATCAGAAAAGCCACAAACTAATAGTTCTAGACTTAGTAGTCTTAGCCGCTACCCTATTAAGTGATATAATATTAATTATATTATTATACAATTTGAGTATACGATTAATTTTTATAATTTTACGAATAAATTAGTCAGTTGATTCTGAAACCTTGGTTGATTTCTGAGACCTGTAGTGAATATAATCCATCATTCAATTGCTACCAGCTGGATTTGGTTTTGTAACTTGGAGTGAATCTAATCAGTGTTTCACATCTGACTTATTTCAGTTTCCTACTATCCGATTAATACTCATCTCGATAATACCCTTTTACGGAAGTCTAGAGTCAATATGAAAACCGGTTTGTAAATAGCGATCATTGTCCTGATTAGGGAATTCACTGTTTTCGATAATAATATTCTACAACAAGTTTGGAATGGCTCATATTCCACACGAGCGAAAGATTGTAGTATCGAGCCGTAGGCGAAGGCTACGGTTCGCGAGTGTCGAATATGACTTTCTGAACGTACCAGTGGACTATACTTTCTCTATCAAAATCTTAGAAATTTCACAAATAAAGCTATTTTTTATTTGGCAAAATATTACTTATTCATTATTAAAATATCATTCTAACATAGTGTGTCAAAATGTATATTCTATCACTGATTTGACCAATCAGAAATCATTTAGTCGCTATTTAGTGATAGAATACACATTCTTTCCCAATCTGTCAAAATGATACTTTCTAAGCGCGTGATGGAGAAAGAAGTATTATTTGTTTTATTTATGTCATATAAGAATAAGATGTTAACATAGAAGGTAGTATACCTTCCCGTAGTAACTATTACACGTTTTGTAAGATAAAATTCACGAAACCAAGTAGTACATTCCTTCATCGTTATCACTGCACCAAAACCTCAGATTGCCATGAAATACAATCAAATGTGGAAATTCTTGTAGACTTTCAGAAGTGCAATGAACTGGCTTTTCATATGCTATTGAAGTAGATAAAAAAATTAGCGAATCAAGGAATTCCAATATTATTCATAAGCAACTCTTGATACAGTATTGCCCGAAAGTCGGTAGGTATTTTTTATATATATAATTCTTTCGAAGATTTGAAACCCGTAGTTTTCTCGAGTGCTTCAGATGACGACACCAAACCATACTAATGTAAAAAAATTAGAAATAATATATAAATATACTCATTTATTCCATGTTGACAATGGTCAGATAACATTGATAAGGTCTTTCTAGTCCAGATCGATCAGTAACGTCACAAACTTATAGTTCCAGACAGCTGTTTCGCTCTTGTCATAGAGCTTATCAGTGGAACGAGAAAGTTGCGTTGATCAGCTGTCCAGAACTATTAGTTTGTGGGTTTTGCCAACATGAGATAAAAAATATATTCATATATTTATTCGTTTCTAATTTCTTACATTGGTTTGGGTTGGTGTCGCCATCTGGCAAACTCAAGTAGCCCAACATTCCCCTACCTTTTTTAAAGTTCTATAAATCACTCAATGTAGTACATGGTTTGATCTCTTAGTCTGTCTAGAACTATTAGTTTGTGGCGTTACTGATCGATATAGACCAGAGAGTAAAAGTCAACGGAGATAAATGAATATACCTATTCATATCTTTCTAATTTCTTAAAATAAGATCAATAACTGTCATGTGTATGTCACGAATTTTATGTAAACAATATTTCCCATTTATCATTCCGAAACGCGAAACCTTCAAAACGATATATATATTTCTGAAATTTTCTCTAGGTAATCTTGATAAACACGCAAGGGACCAGAAGGTAATTAATTTCAAAACTAATAACTGCAAGATAAATTTTATTATTAAAATACTCCATTAATATCAATTATTCATTTTATTTATTACGGCGATGCATTTACCACTTAGGTTTTATGAACTTCAATTTATTTAATAAATACCGCCATAACCTTTGCGCTGAGAGTTTCATAGCCGGATTTTGAGTTCACTCAGCAAGCCGCCGCATTACTGGGAACTAATAATTTCACGTAATTATTCTGACATTGAGAACAGTGTAGGACGGTGGAAATATGAACACTTATTTCAACTTATTAAAACAGTCTATTTAGACTTAAATATATCTAGAGATTTCAGCTGTTGATAAGCTCACACTTACACTTTAAAAGTACATTATAATTCTATATAATCATATTGTTGAATTATTCAAAACTCTAGACAGTAGAAGATAGTTCTGCGTAAATGTTTCTTGGTTATTGACCATGACGGAGGCAAATAAATATAATATAAATTATTTAAAAAGGCTGTCTATCTTTAAAATATACCAAAAAATGTATTCTGGACTCCTAGCTTTCTGGCTTTCCATTTTTCCTCCTTGGATGCTTGTCCTTATTACCATTTATATCTCAATCATCAGGGCTTTTTGTACATTCGAGTTGGATGGTTGGTTCCCAGCATCACGTTGTGAATCTAGTCTTTTTCGTAGTAGTATGTACAGGTTCTTCACCGGTTGGTTATTGTATTCTTCGGGAGATAACCCGAGAAGGCCGAATATTGTTTGTCTTTTGCGATCTAAAGCCTCGCATTCTGACCTGCTCAGATTTTGGGGCTCTCAGAGAATATCCTTGGAATAAGACCTAACTTCATTGTTTCTGGTTGATAGTTGTAGACTAATTTTAGACAATTTTATGCCATCTCAAATGTCAGACCAACTTCAGTAAAGAGCTTTGAGACTACAGCCAAAGATTCTTTATTGGATCCATTCCTCTGTGATCAGGCCTGTGGTCACCTATAGCATGGTGGTCGGTGACAAGGACTGACATGTCCCAGCGCCCTCTGGACCGACTGCAATGGTTTGCATGCGTGAGTATTGTATAATATATTGAGCGGTATGAGGTCTGCTCCAATGAGAGCCCTTGAAGCTCTCGCCGGATTACCACCTCCACCCTTATATATAAGGACTGAGGCCATGAGAACTGCGTATAGGTTAAAGGGCCTTGGTCACTGAACCTGAATGCACTACACCCGTGGACACTCAGCGATTTTAAGTGAGGTGATCTCTAAATGCACCGTACTAGAAATGAAGCAAGATAGCATGATCTCCAGCTTCTCCAAAAATCCTCATTCAGGATAGAGGAGATTGGAGTAACGAAACTTACTGTCACCAGGTGGGCTCGTATGGTTCAGAGACGGGTTCAAGGTAGGTCAGGCTTCTGGGACGGGAGTGTACCCGAAAAGATCAAAGGTCACTATTTCAGTGACTCTAGGCACCCAGAGTCACATCAATGCTTGTCAAAGAATGCAGAGATACACTAGCTGAACCAGCCATTAGAACTAAAGTTCAATTCATTTGGGTCCCCGTACACAGGAGCCAATGGTCGCTTTATAAAACTGCGTGTGGGTCCCACCCCTCTGGGTTAACTGACCAAAGAGTAGTCTGAACTGTGGCGACAATCACCATGCATGAGGCAGACCAAGCTCTTCATCACCGAGCCTGTGCCTAAGATCTCAAAGAAACTCCTTTCTCTGAACAGAAGGGACATCAGAGAGATGACTGGAATCCTAACCGGTCACTGTCGTCTCACCAAACACCTTCAGTAAGGGCATCACGGATGATCCTTCATGTAGAAAATTCAGAGAGGCAGAAGAAATTGTCTTTCATATCCTGGTGGAATGCCCTGCATTCACATCACTCGAACACCGTCACTTTGGAGCATCAAAACTGCCCCCAGAAGAACTTATGGCAGCATTGACAATATTCCAGGTTTCTGGCGGACCACAAACCTGCTAGAATAAATCTGATCTCGGGGCGCACAAAATCGAAATTCGGGGAATAAAACTAGTACCTCCACAGTTAATAGATGTTAAAAACCTTATCTATAATTTTAGAGTAGCGATTGCACCTAGTGCGGATTAAGCAGCTATCAAGACGAGGTAGCTAATAAAAATATTTCGGCAATGACCAAATATTGGGCAGATACTAACTGTCTTAAACTAGCTAGATTATTCACAGGGGACCATGTGAACGGGAAACCCATGAATCACTGGAGCTAACAAGTAGGCTCCGTTGCGTTGTAGAACGTCTCACGAGACACTGTATTCTAAAGGAATAATTACCCAGAATAGGTGCAGAATAATGAAAGTACTGCATTTATTGTCTTGAGGTAGATTACAACTAGAGCAAACACTTTGGTGACACTAGGATGACACCAAATAAAATCAGCGATTTTATATTCAAACAGAAACTGTACTTCTTCAAGGAGACAGGACTGATAACCGAAATCCAGTGGTCACATGAGTGTCGGTGCCTATAATAATAAAATAGAACCTGAGAATATATATCGTGAATGTTGGATAGCGCGCTAAGGACATTTACATATCAAAACGTAATGGGAACTGATGAATAAAGTTGTTTTCGTCCAGCCTGTAATGTTCTTGAGGTGAGGGAATTCTCACAATAAGTTCAGGAAGTAGAAAGAGGACATACAGTCACTAAGCAGCCTCATATCTATTTAAATTCAGCCTAACTATTTTATACCCAAACTTCGAGATTCCATTATCACGAAAACAATATCGCAGCAGGAGACGAAGAAGCAATTGTCATGGAAATATGCCCGATAAAGTAGCCAGCACTGTTTTAACATTGAACGTGAAAGTCTTTTAATTAATCCACCGAAACTGCCTGATGGAATTCCGAATCCCAAACTACTCCTTCGGATAGGAATTTACCACGCGTTGTCAATATTAAGTAATTCGATTAAATCGCAGCTTTGGTAAACCATTCCAGATTTATGTAGCTTTGCTAAGTTGACATTCTGAGCGCGGCCAAACTTGCGAACAAAACGACACTCGAGAGAGCTTTGTTCTTTTGTTTATCAGTTAGCCTTGCAACAGTTGTTTCGTCTGTATGTGTTTTGTGAGACGGCTTCTGTTTTTATACATAGAAATTTTCAAGTGCCTCGATCGAGTAAATTACCCTTCTATTTGTGCCTGAAATTCTCAAAAATATTATTTATTTCATACTGTCCGGTAAATAACTATTTCCTAGACTTATGTGCATCCGGTGAATGATCTATTACAGTACCAGAGTTACCTAGCAACATATTATTAGGAAACTATCTCCAACACTAGGTTTGAATGGGGATCGTCTATGTTCTTAAGCGAGAAACAAGATTTTGACAGATAAAGCATCAACTAAATGTCAATAAACGTCGAAATCATTAACGAGTTATTTAAAACTGCTTTATCAAAAGCAAATAGACAGTATTAAATAAAATATTTTATTTCATACTGTTCGGTAAATAACAATTTCCTGGACTCATTTGCGACCAGTAAATGAGCTATCACAGTATCAGAGCCTGAAAATGTTGCCTAGAAACATATTATTAGGAAACTATCAACAAATCTTCCGATTTTGCATAGCCACTGGCTTTATTCCAAAGCTATGGCGGGCAGTGAAAGTCATGTTTATTCCAAAGGCAGGTAAAACTGATTATACCCAAGCTAAGGCATTCCGCCCTATTAGACTAACCTCATTCCTATTAAAGGCAATGGAGAGACTGATTGACCGATACTTGAGAGATGGCTCACTGAAGGCCCATCCCTTACACTGTCGTCAACACGCCTACCAGACTGGCCTCTCGACTGAAACGGCCTTGCATCAACTAGTCACAAGAATAGATGGTGCTATGGCCCGTGAGGAACACGCCCTGGGGGTATTCATGGACATCGAGGGGCATTTGATGACACGTCCGTCGAGTCTATCTGCTCAGCGACTGAGAAGCATGGAGTCAGTCCAACATTGATCCGGTGGATTGGGGCCATGCTATCTACGCGTGCGATAAAGGCGCAACATAATGGAGGCGTTGTACAAACCACCGCTACAAAAGGCTGCCCACAGGGAGGTATCCTATCTCCGCTTCTGTGGTGCCTCGTAGTCGATGGATTATTGGAGGAACTGGGAGAGGCTGGGTTTTATGCTCAAGCCTATGCCGAAGACTTGGCTGGCGTCACCTTCGGGCGACACTTGGTTTCTCTGGCAGGGTCCTGCATTTCAAAGGTTCGGTGAAGTTTCTGGGAGTAATCCTAGACTCTAAATTGACCTGGCGCGAACACCTCGAATATCGAATGAGGAAGGCCTCTGCGTCATTTTGGGCGTGCAGAAGAGCTTTCAGCAGCACATGGGATTACAGCCAAAGATCCTTTATTGGATCTATACTGCTGCGATTAGGCCTATGGTTACCTACGCGGCGTGATATCCGTCCGTCGAACTAGCTTTGCCGTGCATCGCTAATACGACTCACAGACTTCGTTGCTTTTCCCCGCTAAAAACACTTCTAGCAATATTCTCTCGGTAGGAAGTGCAACATCATCGCAGCAGCCTACATAGTTCATCACTTCATTTGGTAAGCTTGCACTGTATTTACTTCTTTACAGGTTCTTTCTATTCCTCAGGTAACAACAACAACCTACGCTTCGAATACGAGATATTTCCTCTTTTACATCGTGATCTTCGAATACGAGATTTTCCTCTCTTACGTTCATTAATACACGCGCTCTAGCACAACTGACCAAGCCGGTGCAGTTGGGATTAAGCTCCGCCCTCATCGGAGTTAACCTCTTCGTATCAGGCGGTAGTGTGGTGGTCAGGGACAAGGTCTGGTATTTCTCAGCGCCTCCTTGACCGTCTGAAGCGACTTGCATGCGTAATCATACTGAGGGGCATGAAGTCGGATCCGACGAGAGCCCTTGAAGCTCTCGATCGATTACCACCTCTACACTCATACATTAAAACTGAGGCCATGAGAACGGAGTATAGGTTGAAGGACCTAGGCCACTGGATCAAAACGTACCATTCTCGTGTACATCGATTCTAAGTGAGGCAATCTCTAAATGCCCCATACTAGAAATGAAGCAAGATAGCATGATTCCTGTTATATGTCTCACCTCTCTCAAAATCCTCATCCCGGATAGAGGAGATTGGAACAACGATACCCTCACCCTACTGCCACCAGACGGGCTCGTATGGTTCACAGATGGGTCCAAGGTAGGTCAGGCCTCTGGGGCGGGAGTGTACCTGAAAAGGCCAAGGATCACTATCTCAGTGACTCTAGGCGCTTACTGCACGGTTTTTCAGGCGGAGGTCTACGCAATACTGACTTGTGCCATGGAAAACCTGCGAAGAAACTATGTAAATAGGCGTATATATATTTGCACAGCCGGTCGGCTCTGGGAGCTCTCAAATCACCCAGAGTCACATCAAGGCTCGTCAAAGAATGCAGGGATTCACAGGCTGAACTAGCTAGGAGAAATAGAGTTCAACACATCTGGGTCCCCGGACACAGCGGAGTTGTAGGGAACGAAATGGCCGACTCTCTGGCCAGGCGAGGATCGTCTAGCGCCCCTATCGGGCCGGAGCCAATGGTCGCTCTATCAAACTGCGTAGGTGGCTTCGCCCTTTTGGACCAACTGAAGAGTGGTCTAAGCTGTGGCGAGAATCACCACGCATGAGGCAGGCCAAGCTCTTCATCAAAGAGCCTGTGACTAGGCTCTCAAAGAAACTCCTTTCTCTGAACAGAAGGGACAATCGAGAGAAGACTGGAATCCTAACCGGTGACTGTCGTCTTAGCACTATGGGCATCGCAGATGACCCAATATGTAGGAATTGCAAAGACGTGGAAGAAACTGCCTCTCACATCCTGTTGGAATGCCCAGCATTAGCATCCCTCAGGCACCGACACTTCCGAGAATTAAAACTGCTCCCAGAAGAACTTATGGAAGCCAGCACTGGCAATATTCTGGGTTTCTGGCGGGCCACAAACCTGCTAGAATAGAATAGGCTTCTGATTACGGGGCGCACAATGGGCCCAACTAAGTGGGCTAAGTGTATCAGGGAGCTTAGCCTCCCACCCTCTTTTGATGATGATGATGATGAAACTATCAACAACACTCGGTCTAAAATCAGAATCAAGATTTTGACAGATGAAGCATCAACTAACTGTCAAAAGTATTAACAGAATATTTTTATTCCATAAAATTAATTTTAATTTTCGACTTCAACATAAAATACTTTAACAATAAGTATTATTAACGTAATGATATCTATTATCTACAAACACAGAACGCAAATGTCTCTTCTTCCTCCTTATCGTCTTTTTTCATGGGTGAAAAATTAGGGGATAGTATATCATTCAAATATATGTGTTTGACAACGTATATATAATATTTCGAAACAATTCTATTTTGTTTGACATTGGGAATGAATCTAAACTTATCTGAAATCTGTAGCAGTGTGTCTTTAATTTTCTTCAACCGATTTGAATCGACTATTGACTCATCATAGATACTGTTCATCCAAAATGAGATTCACTTGTCATTTTTGAATAGTTTAGGATGTGATAATTGTAGAGGGAGCTATATCTGTACTAAAATAAACATCGTGAAGCCAAAAATCACGTGAAATAACTAGAAATTATCTTGGCAAATAGTGAGATACTAAATAAATATGTTCGGAGATTTAGTAGCTTGTTTAGATGAATCTGGGGACTGGAATGGTGAGAATTAGAGAGGCACTGTCGCTGTTAGAAACTGTTTAAATAACATGAATGGTTGTTAAACTATCTATTTAGTTGCCACAAACCTTTCTTGCGGCGTTCGACGGATATGGCTTGACCATCCTCTCTCCGCCACATGATTTTGGGAGCGGGAGATCCATCCGCTTTACACGTCAAGCTGATATTCTGGTTTTCACGCACAGCTACAGTGGATTGCGTGCTTTCAGAATCAATGATGTTCGGAGGAACTGTAAAAAAGAACATTTTCTCAAACTTTCCGTTATATAAAGCAGTTTGGATTCCGAAACGAACTTTCTCAATAATGTACCTATTCATAATTATGTACGGAATCTTGGTTACAGGTGCGTGCTTACAATTTTCTGTAGTAATGATTGTAACTCTGCATCATTATCGTATTATTTTTTCAGGATTTCGTATTTCAACAAAGGATGTTTTGTGATACAAATTTACTGGCCCCGAAAGAAGACATGATTATCAATTTCAATTTTCATCAGCTTGGATGGAGAGTTTGATGTCTTTGTGAGTTTAAATTGGTTTGGTTGGACAGCAATTGTTTTATTATGGTATTGCCCATCGTTCCTCCTGAATACGACTCTAATATAACATAACATCAGAATCTTCAAGGTCAAGTCTTGATTAGTCGTAACAGCCAGTTGTATTCTTCGGCATCGTTTCGAATCGATTCACATTGCTTTTTTTATACCTTGATAACACGAGGAAAACCCATAATATTCAAAGAATATCGTTGAGCCAGCAGTGGAATGTTGAGGGATTAGATAGGTATACGAGGTTTTTTGAAGATTAGGAGTTCCACAACTTCGCCGTTCGATAGACAAATAAAGTCTGGTGGGAAAAATTTCTGCAGTCTCGTGCTTGTCAATGGAGAAGTGACTAGCTTGAGCTCGTCTTATCTGCCTATCTGGAATATATCGTGGTGGAATAACAGATGAGATTTCTGATGAACACCGACCATGGCAATATGTATAGAAATGAGAGCTATCGCTCACCTTTCTACGATTTTCTAGGTCAATGAATTCGTGAGTGTCACACATCAATCAGACGAATAGCTCTCTTCTGCAGATTCTCAAATATTACTTTTATGTAAAGTTCCTGTTCCGAGGGATATACCGAACGAACTCCATGGACGAGGGATCAGGATCACGCCCAATCAGCGCGGTAGGACGAATCCTACCTGTCAGTATGTTGGGGGAGAGCAATTCCCCGAACCTCACTGGTAAGAGCGGGACCCTATTCAAGTCCCCACTTACTATACATAGTCTGTTCCCGAGCTGAAACGCAGTTCACCCGTCGAAGATGAAGGATTGTAACAATGCTACTCTCCAACACCCACTAGCCAGCATGTAGATTTTAACCACTACCCCACGAAGCCTACAGCAAGCGGTCGGACGGAGTTTTCACTCCGGGAACTCCTACCCTCATGATACCAGTCAATGCAAGATCGCTGGTTCGATCTCTCGCAAAATAAATTCTAATACAGTTGAGTTGAAAGTCCCAACTCGGTACTGCTAGACCAGCTCAGTGACGTGGAGTCGCCACATTGCAAGGATGCTACCACCATAGTCAGCCACTTGCCAACCAATGAAGGTCAAGCCTTTATGGCGGTGTCTCCCTGCGTCTTTTATCCTCATCCATTCATCTCATTTACTACAACATTTGTTCTTCTTCTCTCAAACATATTTCTCGCATGCATCACAAAGGCTCTATACTTATCCTCATTTTCTAACACATCATTCAATTCTTTGTATTTCATCATTCTCATCTAACACAAGACCGATTACTCTGAAATTTCTCAAATCATCATACAACTCACATTTGACCAATACATGCTTCCAATCTTCCTCTATTGCTCCACACTGACAACCTGGGTCCTCTGCTAGACCTCTTTCGTACAGAAATGCTTTCATACTCCCATGTCCAGTCAGCAACAACTCAGCGTACAAATCTAACCAGAACTATACACAATTCTCCACTTTTCTAACGTCTTTCATATAACACCCTACCCTTCCCAATCTCGCTGATGTCGCCTCTCTTTTGCCAACAAAGCAATGTCACACGCAACAAAAAGTGGTGGCGCTAGGGAAGAGCTCCCATCAAAACTTCCATAGTATCGTCGACACCGTTCCATAAGTTCTGAAGCAACCACTCAATGCTACCCGTTCACAGCAATCTCTCCCTTCTCTATCGATATTTCCATGGTTGGTGTTCATCAGAAATCTCGTCTGTTGTTCCACCATGAATAATTCTAGATAAGCGGACTAGACTCTACTTTTCTCCAGTTGTGGAACTCTTTGCCTAGTGAGGTCTTTTCCTATGCCTAAAACCTCCAAACCTTCAAGAAAAATTTGAACGCCTATCTCCTCTCCCACCATTCCACCGTTGACACCGATGCTCTTTTAAAATTATAGGTCATCATCGAAACGTAGTATAATCAAGTTCCATTAGAATCTTATCCTTATGAATACGGTTACATAATAAAGAATGTCGAAATCATCAAATAACTTACCCACAACTTGAAGATATCCAACTTGACTGATCATTGGATTTGTATTGACTTGGCACATATAATAACCTCTGTCTTCCTGTTGCACACTATTCACATGTAATAACCATGTCTTAGCGTTATCGTGCGAAACGCTAAAACGAGCTACCCTGGATATTACGTGCCGATGTATAGTCAGAATCATTTGTCGATCAATATGTATCCATGCTACCTGGAACAATAGAGATTAATGTTATTAACTAGCAGGGATTTAGCTTAAGGCAAAATGTTTCGAGGTCGGGGAATTTTCCACAGCGAAACAGGTTCATTAATACATAGGAAAAGTCATAGGGAAAGTTAAAATAGAGAACATCTTCCGCAGTGAGAAACTTCAGTTTTAAATATCATCCAATAAAAACAAAAAACATAAAATGAAAGCAATATGCATTTCTGAAAAGGTTCAGGAAGAGTGCGCTGGCGTTTATTGTAATTTTACTCCATTCACATCGCCGGAGCCGACGAATATGTGTCTAGTAAAGGTAAAGTTAATATGCCCCGGGAAGTAAATAACGGCTTTCATTGTGCACAATAAGTACTGTTTGTAATGGTTCAGAAGGTACCCTTTGCAGAACATATATATCATACCATTGAGTTGAAATACTCTCACATGATATACAAAATGCTTCTCAGAAATTCACCTCGTTTCTTTCATTTTTGGAACATTTATAGAGTGAACCGTTATCAGTGAGATGTGACTCAAGGATGCGAATACGTTCATACCTGGCCTGCCCACAAGATAACGATAGATGATGATGAAGAAAATAATTAGGCACCTTTAGCTGACCCACTGTTCTCAAGGCTTGCTATACAGTTCAAATATATCATGAGGATGAGATACAAAATGGAAAGTCATTTCCTGTAAACTGTTTTCATTCATTGTGTTCTTATCTCCATTACTCATTTCGTGAGTTTACAATCTAGAGTGGCATCATTGAATACATTAATGGCTTTATTCCCATCAAATGACGACAACATTTTTTATTAATGTCACAAAGTCCAAGATGTAATAAAGTCAAATCAAGATACGTTAAATAAGCAGCGCTTACTCTTTGATCAAGTAACTTAGCAACTGACCGGCCCACAAGATAACAATAAATAATGCTGGAGAAAGTAATACAAATATATTATACTCCTTTGATGGATATTGCAGGGTTCAAAATGTAATACAGTCAAATCAAGATTCGTTAAATAAGCAGCGCTTACTCTTTGATCAACTGACTTAGCAACTGGCCTGCCCACAAATTAACGATAGATAATGCTGAAGAAAGTAATACAAATATATTATACTCCTTTTATAGATATCATAGGGTCCAAGATGTAATAGAGTCAAATCAAGATACGTTGAATAAGCAGCGCTCACTCTTTGATCAACTAATTAAGCAGCTGGCCTGCCCACAAGATAACGAAAGATAATGCTGAATGATGTAATAAATATATATTATATTCCTTTTATGGATATCGTAGGATCCAAGATGTAATAGAGTCAAATCAAGATACGTTAAATAAGCAGAGCTTACTCTTCGATCAACTAACTCAGCAACTGGCCAACCCACAAGATAATGATAGATAATGCTGAAGAAAGTGACACAAATATGTTATACTCCTTTTATGGATATCGTAGGGTCCAAGACGTGATAGAGTCAAATCAAGATACGTTAAATAAGCAGCGCTTACTCTTCGATCAACTGATTTAGCAACTGGCCTGCCCACAAGATAATGATAGATAATGCTGAAGAAAGTAATACAAATATATCATACTCCTTTTATGGATATCGTAGCATCCAAGATGTGATAAAGTCAAATCAAGATACGTTAAATAAGCAGCGCTTACTCTTTGATCAACTAACTCAGCAGCTGGCCTGCCCACAAGATTACGATAGATAATGCTGAAGAATGTAATACAAATATATTATACTCTTTTTATAGATATCATAGGGTCCTAGAGGTAATAGAGTCAAATCAAGATACGTTAAATAAGCAGCGCTTACTCTTTGATCAACTAATTAAGCAACTAGCCTGCCCACAAGATAACGATAGATAATGCTGAAGAAAGTAATACAAATATATCATACTCCTTTTATGGATATCGTAGGATCCAAGATGTGATAAAGTCAAATCAAGATACGTTAAATAAGCAGCGCTTACTCTTTGATCAACTAACTTAGCAACTGGCCTGCCCACAAGATAATGATAGATAATGCTGAAGAATGTAATACAAATATATTATACTCCTTTTATAGATATCATAGGGTCCAAGAGGTAATAGAGTCGAATCAAGATACGTTAAATAAGCAGCGCTTACTCTTCGATCAACTAATTTAGCAACTGACCTGCTCACAAGATAACGATAAATAAAGCTGGAGAAAGTAATACAAATATATTATACTCCTTTTATGGATATCGTAGGATCCAAGATGTAGTAGAGTCAAATCAAGATACGTTAAATAAGCAGAGCTTACTCTTCGATCAACTAGCTCAGCAACTGGCCTGCTCACAAGAAACGATAGATAATGCTGAAGAAAGTAATTCAAATATAGTATACCCCTTTTATGGATATCGTAGGATGCAAGATGTTATATAGTCAAATCAAGATACGTTTAATAAGCAGCGGTTACTCTCTGATCAACTAACTTAGCAACTGGCCGTCCCACAAGATAACGATAGATGATGCTGAAGAAAGTAATTAGGCAACTTTAGCTGACCCACTGCTCTGAAAACATGCTATAGAGGACAAATATATCATGAGGATAAAATGGAAAGTCCTTTTCAGAAAACTGTTTCCATTTATTGTGTTCTTATGTCCATTACTTATTCTCACGATATAATATAAAGGTAATGCGTATATTAAAAGCGCAGCCCAAGTCTGTGAACTTACAACTTTTGCCGCAGGGTCGCTACGGTCGGATGTAAGAGGAACTATACGGCGCACAATGGGTAAATTCACGAATTTAGGTGGACAATAGTCAAGTCAAGAATTCTGAATTTCTAATTGTTAGATGTTATTATTATTATTTGGAAAGTTGCATAATATTAGTATTAACTATTTACTGTGTTTACAAATACATGGTAAAATGAGTGAAGGACTCATGTTTACATAAGTGCCTAGTTCCTTACAGTTAGAATGTCTCAAATCGCTGTCCGATCATTATGTACAAGTTGTTTCTGCCGTATACAAGTATAGTTTTTCCTTAACAATGAATATTACTGAGATAGATAAGACTATATATTTCCATATTTATATTTGATCTACATTGTAATCTATACGTAGAGTTAATTTAGCAATTTGTAAATTTATGCCCATATTCAATAAAGAAAAACTTTATAACCCCAAGAGCTCCCGAAGACTTTTTTTCAGAATTTGTTCACCAATCCTTCTAGTTTTTTAATGTTGCACAGATTATTTGCGATTTTTTGCGTTTTGGGTGATATATGCTGGGTGATTTATTTATTAGTTTCTTTTTCAAAAAAAAGCACATATCGTGAATAAATATCGGAAATTTTTATTGGGAATCCTTTATAATTGTTGAATCTCTTACAATTAGATGTGAAAACGATATCATTCATACGGCCACTACCACTCTGTTTACAGGCCTGTATCCGAAAGTCGAAATTTCCGATGACTTTCCCCAATAAAAATGAATTCATTTCTTAAGTTTCTAAACAAATGTTGTACTTCAGGCAATTTTTTCAAGAGTGGTTACAATTTCCGAAAAAAAATCGAAAAGTTATTAAGTTACATTCTTGCATCTCAAGTTAAATCTGACATCGCAACTAATACATATTCTATAATTCATTGTAGAAATATAGAAATAGACGATAACTTAGAAAACTTTCATAATTTTCGAGAGTTCAATCTTGGTCAGAGCTCAGGTACATAATGATTTTGTTTACATTACATGTCGGTAAAAAATTTAAAAAATTATCAGTTTATCATCGTTTTCGCCGCTTAGCTCCTCTTACATCCGACCGTAGTGACCCTGCGGCAAGAGTTGTAAGTTCACAGACTTGGGCTACGCTTTCGTCATGTATAACAGTATTCGAGACGCATTACCATTATATTATACCGTGCTTATTCCGTGAGCTTACAATCTAAATTGGCATCATTGAATCCATTTATGATTTAATTTCCATCAAATGACGACAACATTTTTTTATTGATGACACAAATATATTATACTCCTTTGATGAATATGATAGGGTCCGAGATGTAAGAGAATCAAATCAAGATACGTTAAATAAGCAGCTTACACTTTGATCAACTAACTTAGCAACTGGTCTTAATTTGATGAGAAAATACTCGGAATAATGTGAATGCTTAAGTAATTTAGTATATCAAATTATTTCGTTATTTCTTGGCTAATTTTCAGCAAGTATTCAGTTGAATGAAGTTTACTAACTGTTATTATAGGATGGCAATATTGGGTCGCAGCTGTATTTTCCCTAGTTAAGATAATGCGTCCTCCATTAACATAAAACACCTAACTAAAAGCGCGCCCACGAATTTGCCTTTTGTTCTCAGGATTACCTCTCGCAATTAACGGCAGGTGTCAGGATTGTAGCCGACGTTGTTTCGAGATTTGATCCGACAGCCGTAACATATTCGTGTACGGAGCAAGGAAATTTAACAGAATGCAGTGCCAGCACTTTGGGGAAGCCACAGCCATAATGATCTAGTGTGCGGTGGCGCCCTATGTACAGGCCCGGAGCTACCTATGAGTGAGAGAAGTAACTGAGTCGGTTGTTGGAAACATACAACTCTGGAAACAAAGAAAATTTAAAACGTAAGCATTTTAACATCTTCGGCCAAGTTCATTTGATCTCTGTTTGCTTGCACTATTATAAGCTACAGCATAGGAGTTCATTGATGCACTACCAAATGTCATACAGGGTGGAATATCACTTCTGTCATAACTGATAGTCACCAAACCATATGAATAAATTATTCGATTTTATCATTTCGAAAGTCAATATTCCATGGAAGCATTTGGCTCAACTCTATTGTATATCAATGTCTAACAAAAATCAAATACATATGAAATAACGAGAGGTGTCATGCAGAAAGTGGAGAGCGGGCTCCTTGGCAGCTGAATAGTATGCTTCAGGATATAGAATTTCCAGAAGATAATCAATCAACTCATCAGGAGATGATAATCAGTGCTCATTAGATATCATTTCGGATATTCGATACCTAATATAGACCATGTTGTGGAAGGCGGAGGGGATTTTCCAAATTTGTTAGGAATTGGAGAAATCGCTCAGTATACTTACCGGCGAATCGGCCAATTGTTATTATTATGCCATTTCAAAATTAAGCCGGCGCATCCACCAATTTGCTGACATACAAGCACTTAGAAGTTGACTGTATTGCAATCGGAAATCTTTTAGTTGCTTTTAGCACTTCCTCGGCCTGTGTGCAGCCTGAGGTTCATTCCATTGTCACTTGAGCACTTTATGGGTATTATCGGCACTTGCGTGAAGATATGATTGATCCTTTCTAAGGATTTCCCTTGGCGGATCTCTCGCCTCCCAGCTCGTTTGCCTTGTGATTGCCTCCTGTTATGTTGTGTCAATTCACCCAATACAGCTCAATGTTGTTGATGCTTTCTTCTTGGCTCGAGTTTTCTGTTCTTTATAGTAAGGAGGTGATCTTGGTCCTGCACATTGCTAGTATTGTAGCTCTGCTATCCGCAGGGATTGCTAAAGCTGATTTGTGTTTTAGAAATTTCTTTTGCCCATGGTTGGAAGCAAAGATTTGAAATTGATCTAGACGTTTTCGGTGAGTATACTAAACTCGTTATTAGAACAGCTTTCCACATGAACTATGGGTCATAATAGATAGAATCTTATCAGATCTTTTCAATGAATACCCGCCCAGCTCCTAATTTGGTTTTAGAGCTGTCAGCGAAGATATTTGTATGCTTGGTATGGCTCTCGTCATGCTGAGGCTCGCGGTTCTTCTGTCTGTTTCTGGGATACCTGATTGGTTAGATTTGGAGATAGTCCACTCACATGTTGTTCCGATCGCTCTCCGACACTGACAAAAGAACAATGCTCGTTTTTTAAATTTTGCAGTGATGAGATGTCACTGTATACTTGCTGTCTGAGATGATACCCAGGTATTTACCTTCGACAATAGCATTACGGCGGTAGTAATCAGTTGGGTGGACGAAGCTCGCATATCATTCCTCGTGAAAAGGACGAGCTCGGTTTTTGACGGGTAAACGTTCAAGAAATGATCTTCACACCAACGTTCGGTTATTTTGAAGACACAGCATTGGTCCCCATAGAACTGTCTCAAATCATTCTATTAACAACATGATCAGGTAGGTAGTCTGCGTATGTTATGGTATATAATCGTGGCTCATTAGGTCGTCGCAGGAGACCGCCCATTGCGTGGATGATACACAACCCTTGGCATATTCTGTTGACAGTATTTATGATCATGATATTACCGACGCCTACTATGACCATTCTTTGTTGGAGTAATTTTTTGATCCATCCACTTGATATGTGGCTCACACCGAGCGTAGAAAAACACAACTCCCTTATATAAGAGCATCATAATCGACAAGATATAGATTCAAACATTTTCTAAATCCGTTTAATTTCAACGTTTTTGCGGATTTCTGATATCTCAGGTTCTCGGTTGAGTCTTTTGTTCCAAAGAATCTAGACACTGTTTGCTTTCTAGCATTTTTTCTACATTAATTACGGAATGCTTTACGAATATTCCTAATTCCAGCGATTTCTGATGATTGGTTGAAGTCAACTCGTAAATTTGGTAGATTATACAGAAGACTCTGAACAAATCAGTTGTATGACTGATAAGTCTGAGTCTTAATGTTCTACAACTCACTTGGAAAGGATAGAAAGCTGTTTGTTGGATGCAAATCCGTTTTGAGTCAAGCAATCATAATCAAGTGATGCTTCAGGCGCTACAAGAATTAGCGCCGGTCCTGCATAAAGGGTGGTGATGGGGTGAAGTGTTAAATTCAGCAACTAGAAGGGACCCCTACAATGTTGCTAAAAGATGTAAATGTATAAGTAGCTGCAGTATATCCATTGAGGGAATTCTTCTGCTCCGCTGCTCTACTGTTATGAATTACATTAGTTTGTAAATACATTAATTCTGGGATAACTTCATATGTTTACATCGTTTCCATAAATACCTTTGTTCTTCGCAATAAACTGTCTAACAAGTTACTTTATCAACTGACTGAACATTTTCTGCTGGCTCGAATAACATAGCTGTTTTCGTAATGACGAGAAATGTCACGTTGAAGGGATGGAATAATTGTGTTTCTCCAATTTTAGGATCAAATTTTATTAACACTTCCTTCCTCCTTTCTTTAGTTGCTAATCATCCCACAAAAAAATACGGCTTCTGGAATTCATTTTAAATTATACCTTGAAATATTTGTTCATATGATTTCTTTTCGTTACATCCAAAGATAACATGAAACAATCTGTCGAGCACTTTTTAAAGAGTGGAGAACTTGATTTCTACGTTCATTTTCCACCTGAGGCAATGTTGCTTGTGCAGTATCTTCCAGTTCCACATATGCCATAGACCTTGACAATGATAGAATTGGATATAAGGAATGTTTCTAGGCTCAGGGATTGATAAATGAGAGAGTACATCCTACATTGTTGACTGTGATATCCCGAAGAGATTTATCCTAAATTAGATAATTCACAATATTCAATTTTCTTATGTCATAATTTATTGAATATGAACATATTTGTTATGTCTATTATATAGCATGACAAATGATGAGTCGACAAGGTTCCAACCGTGGGTGCATTACATTATTGTCAATGCTGGCACATAGGGCAACCTTCGCCAAACTATATCATGGACTATTATTAGAGAAGCAAGGCTTCTCCACTGCAGATAAATATTTAAAGTTAGTATTAGAAAGTACCATGTAGTGAACATGAAAACCATACATCACAATTCGTATCCAGTGTTGTGATTCCAACAATCTGCCCTTATGTCCTAGCTTCATACGAAACTTCTACCATAACCCAGCACCGAACCTGTTAACTGATAAAAACATGGCGCTCCTTGGAAGCCAAAGGAGGGATGTTTGTTCAGATATTATAGGGCAACACTACCAGCCCTTTCATCAGTTATTATTTCGTGCTCCAGTAATCAAGTTTGATTGAGCAAAACTAGGCATTTGATCAGTCCTTTTATTTTACCTTGGATCCTGGTACTTATCACGAGCCACTTACACTTTTGTACATTCCAGTTAAATGGTTGACAACCCTCACTCCATAACTCTAATCCTCCTCCTATACTAGTCTATATAGATTCCATTGATTGACTGTTGTACTTTCCGCGAGAACGCGTAGGTTGCCCGAATAATACTTGCGATCTAATGCCTGCCATTCTGAGAGTAAGTGTTTGGCGGTTTCTGCCCCTTTAGCGCATTGTCTACAAGGAATATCTCCATTGTACTGTCCCAATTTGTGTAGATGTCCTCTTATTGAGCTGTGACCAGTGACGATACCAGCTCGGACCTGATTCCTACTCATGTGAATTTGAAAAGTGCTAAAAGTTTCAGCAGATGAAATGAGAGCACCTAAGATTCTTACAGCTCCGATGGAGTATCGCAAAATCCTCGCCACCAAGCTACTGTACTAGTGCTTGTGCTAGTACTACTACAAATAATTTGTCCACCCAAAAGTCATATTTAGAACGGTTCTCTGCCAAACCATCCATTGCAGCTTCTGTGTTCTCCTTATCCTTATCGGTCACTATTTAATTGCTAAATACCATGCAGTCAATTTGTCTTCCACATCTATGCTCGGAATCATCACCAATAGCACAGTTCACTTTTCATGGGATGATTATGTGAGGTCCATTGCAGGAACCGTTTCACAGAAACTTGTTTTTCTATTCCGTTCCAAGAACTACATCCCAGCTGCTCCCCATAGTTCACAAAGCACAGATTCGACCTGTACTGGAGTCCTGTTTGCAATTCGGCTCCCAAATATATGCTGATGCTTTTGGATGCTATGCAGAAGAGAGTTATTTGTCTGATTGGTGATGTGACACATACGAATTCATTGGCTTTTCTAGAACATCGTAGGAAGATGCGATCTCTCCTCTTCAGCTATTTCCATGGTAGGTGTTCATCAGAAATCTCGTATGTTGTTCCATCATGAGAGATTAAATAATGGCGAACTAGGCGAGCTCAAGCTAGTCACCTCTTCATTGTCAAGCTCGAGACTTGCCAAACTTCTTCCTACCAGACTTAATTTTTTTATCGAACGTTGAAGTTGTGGAAATATTTGCCAAGTGAGGTCTTCCCTCATGCCTATGACCTCCAAACCTTTGAGAAAAATTCGAATGCCTATCTCTTCTCTCAACATTCCACCACTGGCTCACACGATGTTCTTTTAACATTATAGTTTTTCGTCTTGTGTAGTCAAAGTATAGGAAAAAAATTGTTGCTCAGGAGTAAGACGATATTAGAGTCTTAATTAAATGTGTTAAATTAAGCTGCTGCAAAATGAAGTGGTGAAAGAACCCTATCTTCTTGTTCAAGAATGCTTCCAATATTTGAGTAATGATTTTGGTTATTGACTTATAATAAAATTAGTGGATTATACTGTAGTAAATTTAGAAACATCTTTTTGCTCTTGTTCTCATGATCTAAATTGAGATTTTGTTTCGATAAGACAATTGAGACATTTTGATACGTTCTTCTTCAATTTGGACATTTGCATTTTTATACTTTTTTGTCAAAATTTGTAGTCCACAGTTTAATTTCAAATAATTCCCACACCTTATCCATTTGATAAATATAATTCTGGGATGAATACCCGGTACTTACTCATCCATTACATATACATTTAGTGAAATATATCATTACATATTTAATCTGAACATGCCTTCCTGCCATTGCTGTTCAAAATCCGGTGATTTACATCTAATGGTTCACTGTTGTATATGTAACAACAAAATCAAATCTACTTGTGCTGATCTTACTACTTCCGAAGTAAGGGTAATAAACTCGCAAAAGTTGGACTTGTGCACAATGTACTGAAATGGGCAATGATCTGAATTCACTAAAGGCAATTGTCGCTAAACTACAGAACCAAATATGGAACCTACAAAATACTATTACTCAGAATTCAACTGCATCCCCATCCTTTTCATTTGAAGAAGTCGTACAAGAAATTAAAGAAAGTGAAATACGCAGTAAAAACGTTATTGTTTTCGGATTAACGGAACAAGCATCTGAGTTAAACAAAGAACAAAGAACATCCGCCGATTTAAATCAAGTCACCGATATTTTTCAGGCAATTTTGCCTAATTCAACACTAGATCTATCGAATGTTAAAACTATTCGCCTTGGACGGTACGACTCTGAAACATCAAAAGACCATCCACGACCTCTTAAAATTATACTGCATGATGAAGTGTTGGCAATAAATCTTATTCGTAGCAACACTAACCTAAAAAAATGTGCTGAATTTAAAACAATTAGAATCAATACTGATAAAACCCCGAGGCAAATGGAATATTACCGCACACTAAAAGATCAATTGAATAAACGTTTAAATGAAGGTGAAACTAATCTCAAAATCAAATACTTCAATAATGTACCCAAAATCATCTCTTTAAACTAAATAATACATCAAATTGCTCAAATAAACCTAACCTTACCACCCTAAGCTGCTACTATCAAAACGTAAGAGGCCTGAACACCAAAGTCAATAAAATACTAGTCTCGACTTCTTGTGCATCATACGACATAATAGGCATTACTGAAACGTGGTTACAAGAAAATGTGAATAACAACGAAATTATTAGTGAAAACTATACTGTGTTTCGTAATGATAGAAATCTAATATCCGCTGGTGTAAAAAAAAGGTGGTGGTGTTGTACTTGGTGTTAAAAATATTTTCACTGTTAACGCTTTTGATGTTTCTAGCTTAACTAACATTTCTCCGTTTATTGATGTAATAGGATGTAAGGTATCATTAGAGGATAAAAAATCATTGTATGTGTTTTTAGTATATTTTTCTAGTGGCAATGTACCTGTAGATAGTTTCGAATTATTTCTAGATAATATGTCACTAATGCCTGATATCCATAATGAACATATATTGATACTCGGAGATTTTAATATTACACATTTTGTATACAATGTAGACGATGCGAAATCCAATTTAATGAATACCTTTATATCATTCTTAAATTTAACTCAATTCAATAAAACAATAAATAGTGAGGGTCGCCTCCTTGACCTGGTGCTATCAAACTTGAAGTGTGAAGTCTTACATGATGAGGTACCTTTCGTTACAGAAGATGAACATCACCCAGCCCTTCACATACTTGAAGACATTCCAAAAATTAAAACTAATAGTTTTCAATGTAATACGTTACATAATTCTTATAATTTCCGTAAGGCCAATTTCCCAGTCTTATATCAACTAATTCTTGATACTGATTGGTCTCCCATCTACGCGTCTCTTAATGTTGATCAAGCATGTAATATTTTCTACTGCATTCTTAACAGCATTTTCGATCAATGTGTACCTAGAAAAATAATAAGGAAGAGTAGTTATCCTGTCTAGTTCTCAAACGAAATTATTAGCGTATTACGTGCCAAAAACAACGCGCATAGGCTTCATGAAAAATTCAGATCTGAAAGATACTTATCAAAATTCCGTGATCTACGTAGTCGTGTGAAAAGACTGATTGGTGAATCGTACACAAAATATATCGCAGATCTTGAAAATGATATCTCAACTAATCCTAAGAAATTTTGGTCGTTCGCCCAATCTAAAAAAGGTCAGTCCAGAATTCCAGGTGTTATGCATAACGATAATATTTCCTATGACACACCTCGGTCTATAGTTAATGCGTTTGCCAATTACTTTTCAAGCATTTATGTAAGTTCTGTGCCTGTTAATAACGCCAATCATCATACAAGTAACAATTTTGTACTTATTCCGAAAATCTCTGAAGATGATGTTATGAAAGCAACAAAAAAACTGAAAAACAAATTCACCGCAGGAACTGATGGCATTCCTTCTTTTCTACTAAAGGACTGTGCTAGCGCTCTGGCTACGCCACTGTGCTTCATATTTACGTTATCCTTAAAAACCCAAAATTTCCCTTTGATTTGGAAAACCTGTCGAATCTGCCCGGTTCTCAAATCCGGTACTTCGTCAGATATTCGAAACTACAGACCGATTTCTATTCTGAACAACTTTGCTGAAATTTTTGAAATTGTCCTCTACAACCATATTTATCCTTTAGTTCGAAATGAAATATCACCAAATCAACATGGTTTTATGAAAAACAGATCAACTGTTACGAACTTAGCCTGTTTTTCCCAATTTACTTCTAATATTGTTGATAAAGGTGGCCAAGTTGATTGCATTAATACTGACTTTACTAAAGCCTTTGATCGTATCGATCACTACCTCCTATTGCAAACTTTGCAGAGGTTCGGATTTAGTGATGATCTGGTGAAATTTTTTGTTTCATACCTTATCGGTAGAATGCAATATGTAGATATCAATAACTTTCATTCCAATTATTTTGTCTATGAATCTGGGGTTCCCCAAGGATCTAATTTGGGTCCTCTCTTATTCTTGCTATTCATTAATGATCTTGCTTTACTAATAAATTGCCTCCACCTTTTATTTGCCGATGATATGAAGATTTACATGCTTATTTTATCAGTCCATGATTGCTACTTGTTACAAATTGAACTGAATCGCATTAGCGAATGGTGTGAAACAAATAGATTAAACCTTAACGTTAATAAATGCGATATAATAACCTACACACGTAGAATTAAGTGGATTACATTTAATTATACGATTTTGGACAACCCTCTAACTCGTACGGACTTAGTAAAAGATCTTGGTATATTGTTCGATTCGAAACTCCTTTTTTATTAATCATATTACCAAACTCGTCTCCTCTGCAACTAGAACATTAGGTTCCATCATTAGAAACTGTAGACAATTCAATAGCTCAACCACGTGGAAATCTTTATACACAACTTTCACTAGATCGAAATTAGAATATTGCACAATAATTTGGTATCCTATATATATGCAGCAAATATCGCGGGTTGAATCTGTTCAGCGTAGATTCTTAAAATACGTTGTTTTCAGACATACAGGCACTTATCCACCTCGTGGTTTTGATCACAACTTTTTACTACAAAATAGTGCTCTGCAAGAATTATCTTACAGAAGAGTAACTATATCCATTGCATTTTTATATCACCTAATGCATGGTTCTATTGACTGCTCATATCTCCTATCGAATATCAATTTCCATATTCCGATCGGTTCTACCAGAATCAGTTCAACCTTCTATACCCCATTTGCACGTACTAATTTGCTCTTCAAGTCTCATCTCAATGTAATGTGTAGTAATTTTAATGAAATATCAAAAACGTGTGATATCAAGTTTGATTCGCTACCTGATATTATATCGAAAGAACCAAAAGATTCAAAATGATTTATTTGATAAATTACCTAATTTCGTATAGTTTTAGACATTATTGATAGTTTATTATCTATAATTACGGTAATTGCATTGTAATTGTGGTCATAATTACTATTGTTACTAAGGATTACTATTAATTGTAATTATTGTATTATGTTTATATATGATTATAATTTATGATCATTGTTCATATATTTTCATTTATCTCAATATATACAGTTTACAATCTGTATAAATGTATACACTTATGCATTTTCTCTTACTTTCTTATTGTACCACCTATTCTAACCATATCAATGTTAAGTTTGCATTATGTATTGCGTTTCCATTTATATTATTATTATAATCTATTTTCCTGTAATTGGATGTATTCTGTTGGAAAATAAAGATTATTATTATTATTATTATCATTATTATTATACCTACCCGATAGGTATACGAGTATACCTGTAGCTCGTTACTGGTCTAAATGTATGGGGAAGGTTTGTAAAGGTTCATACGGATATGACACTGATGAAAGAAGGTATAACTGCTACAAACACCACTTTATCCTCCTCATGCGTTTTACCTAGTTATAGCTCCAAGAATTTCTCTAGTCTTCCTGTAAGTCATATCCCCTATCATTATTGTTTATTAAATGTTTTACGACTCATCAAAATAATGTAGCTTGAGAACAAATATGGCGATAGAACTGCCAGGTTAGAATGTTATTCATACAGATAAAATAAGATTGCGTAGTAAAATTCGGTATACGTTTCCAGCGTTTTGTGTAAATCACCAATAAAATAAATGACATATTTTATTGTGGAATAACTCCAGGCGATTCTTCTGTGTAAATTTATTTCCGTCGATGGAAGTGAATAATCTCTGAAACAAAAGATAATTGTATTCGACAAACGTAGCAGTTAATCGATAATAGGAAATGGGTTTCTGAGGCACTTTTATTTCGAAGTGTTTACTAAAGCAAAACCCAGCTTACAGCAATCACCATTTCCTCAGAGATGGTCTAGAGTTTGAGTAAGAGTCAATCCTAAGTCGACCCGAGTCTCCCCACATTGCAACTTTTACGTTTCTTCCGAGACTACACAACAAACAAATCGTATTTTAAATGGGATTCCAGCATATGGCAGTTTCGATGCCCCTCTATCTTCAAGGTTTTCAAATATGTGGAGCGGGGCAGCTTACTATTTCTCCTTCACATACCCCTCTACTTTCAGAAACGCTAGATTGGTTCTGATCTATGTGTTACACCCTCTGCCAGTAAACATGGCAAATACCTAATAACGTGAATGTTTTGAGAGGACATCCTGATATCATTATCCGTGGACAATAAGATGTAAGTGTGAGTTGGGAATTAATATCCCAATTTAATATGAGAAAATATTTACATTAACCTCTTCAAATATCAAGGAATATAAACGTAGCTTACAAAATGCTATGGACCTTTTTTATGGTAGTTCACAGATTTTATGTTAGGACAGATTAGTGAAATATAAGTAGATTAACTTCGACATTATCTAACGAACGTTGTAGATTGCTATAATAGTGACAGTTTGACTAGCAATTCCGTGATTTTCCCTTTCGAATAAAAAATTGGGATGTATTGAGATTTCAACCAATGTCAATCAAGATAGCTATGCATCAGCTTGATGAAAACTTAAGACTATAATTCTGATGAAATTCTATTTGAATATACCCTATAACTTTGCGATGGAGATTTCGTTACTTTCAAAAAGGTAATTGACGTTTAAGTTGACACATAACTCACATCAAGAAGGCCCTTTTTGTGTAAAATCGAGAGAAGCTATTAAACACCAAGTAACTAAACTTGGCTATATTTCTCTATAAACGTTCAGGAACAACCGAAACTGAATTGATCGGCCAGCGTATCTACCGAAGAGGAATCAATTGATGTGGATCGTGATCATTACAATTTGAGGGTTGTAATTAATGCTACCATCTCTGTAAAGGCGGTTGAAGGGTCCGAAACAGCGAGTCTTAAAATGCTCTACTGTATCCTTCAAGAGAAGTTCACATGTAAAATAAAAGAGCTACGTTCATAATTCATTTAAGAATGAAAGCAGCTTATATTCACAAATGGCGTTCATATTATGCAGTTGCATATCAAGTTCAAGTGGTACAATCTCTATACGAGTCCTTGACAATAATAAATTAAGCATCTATCTAGCACGCACACTCATATGTTCCATCAGTTACCAAAAGTTTTCAAAATTACCAGATGTTCCAAAATTTTATAAGGGGTAGGTATGGAAAAATTGTGAGTTTATTGGATATCATCGATTCTGATGTATCTTCGATTAAATTAGTTATCGTGGATGAGGAATTTGATTCTGGAATTTGTTTTTACCTCAGATGTTTGGAAAACATATTACAATCTTCGTACTGCTACTATGGTGGCTTCAGGGTAGAAGCCACCATAGTAGCATTCAGTCGTAAACACAAATTAGAGGGCTTGGGACATCTGAAGATTCGAGGAGGAACTGTACAAATAGAATGGGAAGTCAAATATCTCGGGGTGACACTAGACTCGAGACTGATTTGGAACCAACATCTGGGAAAAGTAATTTAAAAAGCGGACACCTCATTATTTGTGGCTAGACGCTCCTTCGGGAAAAAATGGGGGCTACGACCGAACATGCTCTACTGGTTGTACAACATGGAAGTTTGACCCGCAAAAGAGGGACCTCGACAAGCCTAATCAAGCCTAATATTGCATGTCTTGGGATCACAGGGGCCATTGAATCAACGCCCACTGCAGCAATGGAGACACTACTGAGATTACCTCCCCTCCAATTGGTAATTCAAGGAGAGGTAAGGCTTGGTTACTTGAGAATACAAAATTTACTGGAGGATGTTCACACTGAGCCAGGACACATGAGCAACGTAAAAATTCGTGATCAAGGACGTGTTAGGTATGAGAACAGATCACATTCCAAAGCGATACTCTTTTAACAACACATTCACGGTATCAATACCAGAAAAGACTGAATGATGAACATACAAACCTGGGCGACATTCTACAGGGAAAGATCTGGTATACAGACGGGTCTGAAACTGAAAGAGGTGCAGGCGCAGGAGTATACTCAAGAAACCCAAAGACTGGCTCCAGATATTCATTGAGTAAACACATCTCTGTCTTCCAAGCAGAGGTATATGCAATCCTCCAATGTGTGAAGGAAAATATTCGGAGAGCCATCGAAGATGAGCAGATCCACATATTGACAGACAGTCAGGCTGCACTTAAGGCAATGAGAAATCAGGAAGTAACATCCCTGTCTGGTATGGACATGCAAAGAAGAACAAGAAATACTGGCAGAGCAAAACCGCTGATCTTGGTGCCGAGACAGGGTACGACAGGCAATGAAAAATCTGATGAAGTTGCAAGAAGAGGGTCGGAGAACGCTCCAGATTCAGAACAGACCACAGGGTACCAAAACGTACAGCACGAAGGTCTGTATAAGACTGTATCATGGAAAACCACAAGGATTACTGGGAAAAAATCCCAGGAAACGAACATGGGAAGAAATTCATCAAAGCTCCGTGTAACAAAAGAACGACAGACTTATTAACACTAAATAGGGAAAAATAAAAGTCGTCACAGGGCCCATGACTGGCCATGCGCCAGTAAAAGGACACCCAAATAAGATGAGACTGTACAATGGCGACCTGACATGCAGACTTTGCGGTAAGGATACAGAAACAGTGACACACATTCTGTGTAAATGCGAGACATTGGATCGCAAACGACAGTCAATTTATTGAAAGTCTAACGGCGAACCAGAATTATACAGTTCCCACCCAGTGAAGAACTTGTACAAACTCGTACAAGGTACAAAAATACTCGAGTGTATACCGTAAATAAGCAGAACAAAAGCGAGATACAAAGGGGCAGAAGGCCTAAGTGTTACCGGAGGCAATAGCTAGACAAGCCTACAAAGGCGGTGAAGTTTTTGGTGAGTATGCCTGGAATGGTGACTCTCACAGTAGACCATGATACTCAAAGGCTCATAACCTCTCCATAAAGGGTTTTCTTGACCTCCGCAAAAAAAATACCCTGAATTCAAATCATCCTGCATATAAATACGCGCTATGAAAATCATCCGATGTTCCATAGGAAAAGTTGCCCAAGTTACTAAAACTATTCCATCTCATCAATTCAAATGTGATTCTGTTATAAATCATGGATGAGGAATTTGATTCTGGTATTTGCTCTAGCGCATAGGGAACTAAGGGCTTCATATTCCGTAATAGTCGAAATAATGTTGATCCTAATACTCTAATATTATTATTCGTTGCCTGATTCACCCTCAATTTGAGTACGCTAGTAATGAGTGAACTCCATCTACTGATGGTGCTATTGAAATGATTGAGTATTTATTGAGAAAAAATGTTGAGTAGATCACAGCTGGGAAGATTTGATCTTCATGGAGAGATGGCGTCAAACCTTGGCTATGTTCCTATAAAAACTAGTGAATGTTATGGTGGATAATCTAGACTTAAATTTTCAGAAACCTGGACTTGGAACAATGCATCCCCTAACTTTTCGTTTAAAATCCCTTGTTCGTATCCGACTTATTTTTTACTCTCCAATGCATCAGCTTTGCCACGTTTACGCACAAATTCAGGGTTCTCTTGATATATTTTGCACCTCTGTTCGCCAGAGTAAGCGCTGAGTCACTAAATTTTATTGTATTTTCATCCGTATTGTAATGTTATTGCTGTATTTCTTATTTTTATCATATCACTGTTCTGTTCTTGGAGTTCGAGTGAATTATTAATGTTCAAGTACACTTGTAAATTTTCCAGTTTCAGAACTTTGTTTTCTCGCTATACATTGGGGTAGTTATAAATAAACAAAACAACGTATTACGTATTACGCTCTATTCAGTCAATCCAAAATCCAGCAGAAACTAGATCCGTTGGCATTACGATCACCGATTTATATTCTCTCCAAGCTTTCAACTGAAAAACATTCAATTCATTATGCTCCTCATATATTAATATACAGGGTTGAGGAAATTTGTGGAATAAAATTTATATCTTGTTAACAGGCGACTTAAAAAAACGCTGAAACACGTTAATTGGTTTTAAATATTTTACATTTTCTGACAATAAAATAAAATATTTTCCTTCAATCCTTCAGCTGCGAGCCACGCCACTTATTTTTTCAGATGGAAACATATATCATGTGTGGGTTCATTGAAAAGCTCGTGGAAAATGGAATCTAACGATACTATTATTTATTTATTTTTTTATCATGTTTTTATATGGAAAACATTCTTTTTAAAGTAACACAATAAAAAATCTTATTACATTAATGTACAAATAAATTAACGAAAGAAATGCGCAATATTTCTTCCAAACTACTTGGCATACTCCCAGGCGATGGCAAAATCTCTCGACCGAGTTCCGGATGACTTCAGCTGGTATATTATTTGACTCCATCCGAATTTTGTTTTTCAAATCTTCAATATTCACTGGCCTATATTCTGTAAAACCTGTTTTTCAAGTAGCCCCAAATAATGGCGTTGTATCAGGAGATCTTGGTGAACATTCAATTGCACCACTCCGTCCAATCCAACGACCTGCGAATGTCGTCTAGATATTTTCTGACATTAACACCAGAATGTGGATGACGGCCGTCTTGTTGAAACTTAACTGTTCAATTGGGTAAATCTGAATCCATATCATTTGGGAAAATAACAGCTAGTGCAGGAATCGAATCGAATCGTAAGAATCTAGGTAGCATTTAACTGTAAGGTTTCCTTCAAGGAAGAATAGCCCTAAAATTCGATTGTTGATGATACGCCATTTAAATAAAAAGTAGCTTCAACCAAAGAGATTATGTTCCTTGCAAACTGATTATTCTCGTCACACCGTCTCATTATTTCCTCACAAAATTGGAAACGCCTATCACCATCATCTTTCAAAAGATCTTGGACAAGAAGTACTTTATACGGGTGATATTTTTCTATTTTCAAAAACCTTCCCATGGTACGTCTAGACGCAGCATGATTTTGGGCCAATGAAACCGTTGAGGCATGGGGACTTTCCTCAAGAGTTAATGCAATGTCCAATTTTTCATCATCGTCTAAAACACGTGGCTGAACTTTTTTGGGCAAATCTTTCACTGTACCTTATTCCTCAAATTTATGGAATATCTTGTTGACAGGAGGATGTGAACTCATAGTTTCCTGATATTTTGCATTAAATAAAGCACACACTTCTCTTTGACTTCGCATTCCAACTTCACATCCCAGCAACATCAAGAGTTCCATACGCTGCCGTTTTGACAATGGTACCATTTTTGTCAGAGAACTAGTGAAAGCACCCAAATTAATAAAATGAATGTTTACATTAAATTTTTCAACGAAATGATACAATTTTGAAACTTAACTAATCGAAAACCTACTTTTTTATCCAGACATCTCAGAAAAAAACGTGACTTCTTTATGCCTGATTTAAGTTTCAACGCCGTCTGTTTTATTCAAAACATTTACCTCCTAAATTGTTTGTAGATGGCACTAATGTTGTAAGATTTGCAGTTATTTTATTTTCATGAAAGATACAACACAACTAGAAGAAAAAAATGGTATGGCTAGCGTTTCATTTGTCACGAGCTTTTCAACGAACACATGACATATATTTCCATTGGAAAAAAAAGGTGGGGTGGCTCGCAGCTAAGGGGTTGAAGGTTTTATTTTATTGCCAGAAAATGTGTAATATTTCAAATCAATTTACATGTTTCAGCGCTTTATTTTAAGTTGCTTGTTAAAAAGATACGAATTTTATTCCACACATTTGCTCAACCAGGTATGTATAAATGCCGTTCATTATCAAAATCATACTATGGATCTAAGAATCTCTCTGTATGAATGTGCCAATGCTAGAAAACATCATATTTGATCTACGTATGTTAATATTTATAAAGACATGGACCGAAACCTCAGGAGAAGGGGCGGGCGTTCATAGGGCAATTCTTTTCTCATAATGGCCATGAAACTGTCTCGCCCATGAATTGTAGCTTCTCGTCCCACCCTATCGTAAAAGAAACATTTATAGTATTTGTCAAATAGGGGATTTTCGGACATCTCATATTATGTGTTAAAAACCAAAGTCTGGAGCACTTTAGTTCTTTTAGCAAATAACTTTTCGCCCTGAATACATTTCAGTATTATGCATAAGCCGCTTACGTTAAAGTTTATAGAACTAATTCACCCTCTTCCCTAATTAAAACTATTCAATTATATTGTAATATAACTATCCTGTTACTTATTTCATTATCTCATGCTTTGAAACATTATTATTTGAGAATCGCTGTATACAAATGTATCTGAAAATAGGTATTTTCACTTTGATGTATGTGTCTTGATAAAATATTTATGAACTTTTTATGGAACGGAATGTGATATTTATCTTTTTCGAGGCTCTGCAGCCCCCAGCTTATTTCGATTGCCCCATTTTTATACTCTGACAATTTTTAAATATAACAATCAAGAAATAAATGAATATTTTTTGTATTCTTTAGTCAGATCTGGTCTAGATCGATAAGTAACATTACAAACTGATAGTTCTGGACAATTGTTTTGTTCTCTTGAACTCATCAGCGGTACGAGAAAGTTTTCAATGTTACTAACAGATCATTCTGTCGTTCTCTCCATCATCGCCAGAATGATCGTTCAGTAACATTGCTAACTATCCGCTGATGAGGCCGAGAAAGCCAAACACCTGGGCGAAACTATTAGTTTGTAATGTTACTGATCGATCTAGACTGAAAAAAATGGATAAATTGAAATTGTGTTGCCCGTGTTTCGCTACGGATATTATCTACTTCAAGGGGTTGGAAAGAGGTATGAGTTATTGTTTTTGAAATCTCATGAATCAATGACTCTTAATTGTTCTGGAGGTCAAGTGTGCATTTTTTTAATCAAATTCTGAATGGAACTGTGGATTTGATTAAAAAATAAGAACAAGCATAATTCTTCATATACAGATTGAGTTTAAATCAGCGATGTATAGTGCTATAATGAGTGCGAGTAAGATAAGGCAGAAAGGGGAATAAATCGACGTTCTATTTATAGCTCGCCTATCCGATATGCTCTATAGTACAAGGCCTGAATGCTTGATCGCAGCGTCACAAGCCAGAGGCTATATTACAACTGAGCACCTGTACGTTATAGCAAAATGCTGCAATTCGAACATTCTTGAGCATATATGTGAGGAACTCCTGTTTAAATAGAGTTGCCAGAAGTGAACTGAATCCTTAGTTGCACTCCATGTAAGAATAAATATGAGAAATCTTAAGATATTTATAGTCAAAGTAAGGTATAAGTAACAAGTGGGGTTTCGGTTTAAATATGGGGAATACATTGCTGGAATTGAATAATTGAAATAGGATAATAAGGCAGATTTAAACATGTAATTGGGAAAATTTTAATACTGAGATTGACTAGGAAGATACGCATGTGTATATATAATGCTGAAGACAAAACCAATAAGAAAATAAACCTGGAGTTTATAAGCTAATTTGCCCATACTGTGATAACTTGTATATAGCTAAAACTTTTTTTATTCTTTCAAACTCAACTGTTGCTAGCCATTTTTTACAAACAGGTCATAATTTTCCTAATTTAGATAGCCTAAACATTTTACATATGCAAAAGTTTCAAATTAAATACATTAGATTCAATAGAGATTTGTGAAGGTGTTAAAAACTCATATAACAGTTTCCTAAATGATCAGTTGGACTTATATCCTTTATCTTCCAAAGCACTCTCACAACAATTCTTAGAATATTAAATAATAATTATCCCAATGCACAATTCACTGTTTCCTGAGATGTACCTGTTTCGGAATTTCCGATGACACCTTACTGGTAATTGTTTTCTCATTAACCTCATTGTACTTCAGTTCCTATTACTTCAATTGTTCATTGTATACTTCATGCCCCGGGGCCATATGGAATAACTAACATCGCCCTGGAAAACATGCCGCGGAAAGCGGTGACCGCAAAGACAGAAATTATTTCTAAGACTCAGATATTTCTAGAAGAAATTGAAGCGTGGAGATGTCGTTGTGATCCCTAAATCAGGAAAAGCAGCGCAGTTTCCACAAAACTATCGGCCTATGAGTCTCTTATCCACCATGATCTTAACTGAGGAAATGATTTCACGAAGACTACAGGACACCATACAAGAACTCAGGATTGTCCCTGAGGAACAATTCAGCTTCCGATCGAAACACTCAACAACCTTTGAGAATGGTAGAACACGTAACAGCAAGTTGTAACAGAAACGAAGTTACAGCTGCTATTAACCTGGACACGGCAAAATCATTCGATAAAGTTTGGCACCAAGGACTTATATTCAAGATGCTTGAAGCGGGCATACTAGTATCCATTTGTCAACTCATTTCTTCCTTCCCGAAACGAAGGAAGTTCAAGATCATCATTGAGGATATTAGATTATCAAGGGGGAGTAAGGTTGCGAAAGTCTCACAAATCACACCACTCATCTTCACAATCTTCATCCATGACATCTCAAAGACTGTATATACTAGGATCCTGGCATGTCTAGCCATACGAGAACTCCAGACCGCTATAGAGGAGTTAGGAGAATGGTACTTCAACTGGAGAATCGAAGTTAACCCGGAGAAATGCATCGCCATCTTCTTCTCGAGGAAGCGAGCAGAACTTGAAAGCGACATGATGATTTTCTGAAGGACAATTTCATTGAAGATGGAGGCCAATTATCTTGGCATCATACTCGATAGACGACTAACTTGGTGACAACACGTCGAGCACGCCCAGAAGAAGGGCTGAGCGGCAATAGCTCAGCTATTTCCACTTCTGAACAAGCGCAGCAAAATGAGCACCAGATCTGTCATCAGACCTACGATGCTCTACGGCAGCTTCATATGGGGATACGCTGCTAGGATACTTATGAATAAGCTTCAAGTCATCCAGAACAAAGTACTTCGGAAGGCGGTAGGAGCCCCCTGATTTGTTTTCGATGAACGAATTCACAGGGATACCAACGCCCCATACATCAAGACATACATCAGGGATGCAGCGACAGTAGTTTTCGAGATCGCTGAAAACCACGAAAATTCACTCTTGAGAGCAGCGATGGATTACAATGGAGACGGACTGAGAAAATACAAGAGACCGAAAACTATTCCACTTGATCCGTCTAGCGCTGGACAAGGCTCAACGACTTGGTTATGGAGATCGCCCCTACCAAGGCTCTGAAGGTTCTGGTAGGAATCGTCACTCTACAGCTCCATATCTGGCTGGTCTGGGCCAGTGGATCGGTGCGTCTGTGCCTCGCGGTCGTGGCAAAATCTGGGATTGAGCAGGCGAGAACTGCCCGATCCTCCGACTGACGCAGGATGCGATATCGCTTGCTTGTCAAGTGTCAAACACCGGACGTCCTCATAACACAGTGGACGGACTGGGAGAACGAAGACTTTGAACCGCTTCCGCCAGGGGGACTTGTGTGGTTCACGGACGGGTCTAGGATTAGCGAGTCTAGCGGAGTCTACTCGTGTACACCCAGAAGGGAGATTTGAGTTCCTTTAGGTGCCTATGCAACCGTTTTCCAGACTGAGGTCTGTGCAATTCGGACCTGTGTCCTGGAAAACCTGAGATTAAACTACCGAGGTAAACGGATTACCATCTGTGCGACCAGCCGAGCGGCCATGGCGCACTTCACGCCCACAGAGTGACTTCTAGATTTATCTAGGAGTGCAGGGAAACTCTGGCTGAATCAGCCAGAAGGAACAAACTCCAGCTAGTGTAGGTACCTGCCCACTCTGGCATGAAGGGAAACGAAATGACCGATGAACTGGCCAAACAGGGTTTCTTGAGTGCCTCTGGCCCCGATTCAACGATCGAAATTTCATCGGTCACCAGGCTCCACGCCCCCAAGGAGCTACTAGATAGGCAGGTTCTCGATCTGGCGTGGTGCCCCCGGCATGAGACCAGCTCCACATTAGGAAGTTCTCGCCTAAACTCTCTAAAACCCTACTCTCTATGAGCAGGAGAGGCCCAAAACTGGTAACAGGACGTCTTACAGGACGCATCATCTGAATAAACATCTTCACACAATGGGCAGTGTTGAAGACCCAACTTGTAGATTAAACTGCCTCTCACATCCTAACAGAATGTCCATAACTGGCTTCTCTTAGGCTACAACACTTAGGTGATTCTTTGAATCGAGAGAACTCCTTTATCGATGCGTAGCATTGTGAATTGCATGCTCAGTGGGACATCTGCTTTCCGCCAGATGGTGTTGGAACTTTTGATTCGCCAAACACTTTTAAGGTGATTTATTAAATCACTTTCAGAGTTGGTTGATCAGTGACTTCACGTCTGCCTCGTCTCACTGACGAGCCCAATGAGAAGGGCGAAATAGCTGTCTGAGACTATAGGACGTGTTGTCACTGTTCAGCCTGGTAGGCCAAAAACTTTGTCTATTGACTTTCTTACACGAAATGTGTTTGTATTTAACTATCCATCACGGCAGCTATATTCAAATCATTTTGTGATTTACTACATTATTTCATGTTATGGATATATAGATATATCATGAACATTTGAATATTTACGTCTTATATTAATTCAAACTATGAAAAATACAACTATCAATAACTTATAATGAAGTAAAAAGCTTGAAGTGTAGTATCAGTGAAATCGGATGTTGGAATATTACCAATTCATGGTGGGAGCTACAGATATAAATACTTGAATTGATGCTAGCATGAAGCAGTCAATGAAATGTACAAATGTACAGTGCCTTAGAGGTGAGGTCAACCAAGAAAGTAATTTTATTTATTCAGTGAAAACTAAATTTGTTTGAAATGTCACTAGAGTATCGTGCTCTGAATGACCAAATGTTATTTGCCAAGTTCGAATGTGGCGTCAACTATGGGAGAAATATTACTTGCTACATCTTTATTCAGTATTATTCGTCTCGTGCCTAAATCCATTATTATGAATTATGAAATTTTTGATTTGATACAAGGCTGATATAAGGATTATTTGAACGTGTAAATATTTATTATGCATTTTCTAGATGAGAAAACTAACTATTTGTTATATGAAATGAATCGAGCAGCAGTAATCCAAACGAATTAGTAATGAATATGAGGATGAATAGATAAAAAACAATCACTTCGTTTTTATACCACTCTTAATGACAACATGGAAATGTTACTATATACAAGACCGAAGTGCCATGAAGTAGACAAAAAACAGTTCAAGTATAAATAGGAAGTAAAGTACAATAGGTTAATCAGATTACAACTAAGAGTAACGGAACATCGGTAGATCCCCGGAATATATAGTGTGAATTGAGAAACAATTTGTGCATCAGGATAATTATTATTCAATATTTAAAGAATCATTCTAAGAGTGCTTTCAAATACAAAGGGAAAGATCTCTTTATAACTGATATTTAGGATATTGATATAGGAGTTAATTTGTAATATTCGTAGGTTAGCTAAATTAGGAAAAATAACATCTGTTTGTAAAAGTTGGTTAGTAGAGGTAGAGTCTGTTTTGTTAAGTCTGGAAGAACGAAAACGTTCTTGATTTCAAATTATATCTATACAAACGTTATCATAGTCTAAGCAACTTAGCTTATGAGCTCCCTTGGTTTTGTTTTTAACATCAACTAAAGTAAACTTTATAAGCCAATTTGGCCAGTCTGTGATAACTTGTATATAGGTAGAGCTTGTCGTAACTTCAAACTTGAATCGCAAGAACATTTTCGCTATTTCAGACAAAACATTTTTTACAAACAGGTCATACATCGTGTGAGCCAGTGGTGGAATTTTGGAAGAAGAGATAGCCTTTCGAGTTTTTCTTGAAGGTTTGAAGGTTGAAGTAGCTCTTGGCATGAAATAGGAAACCAAGTTCTTGTGAAGCAGTTTTCGCAATGGACCTAACATCATCTTGCCATGAGAGGGTGCTATTGGGAGTGATCCCGAACATTGTGATGGAAGACTTCGTAGCAATAGTTGTACCTGACATCATCATATTAGCGATCGTGGAATCCGCCTTCTTGGGTAGGACGCAAGTGCAAAGCTGTGGACGGGACAATTGGTCACTTCCAGCAGATTTGGAGCAGAAACAAAGTTGGTGCAAAGACAGGTCCCTGTGTTGATGGCCATTGTATTGGAGGATACTCCGTTAACCACCACGTGGAGTGATCTATCTGAGCGAAAACTCGATACTAAGCGACAAAGTTGAGGCGGCAAACCATATGGAGGAAGTTTCCCAAGAAGGCTTTGGTGCCAGACTCGATCAAATATATCGAACTTCTATATATACCAATGACGTCCCCTGTATAACTGACTGGAATTTGTAAATGCATATTGCCTCCTATATGAACTCTTATTATTTATGTATCATTATTATAACATATATGTATATTATATTTTACAGTATAATGAGTATATTATTACAGTTGAAATTCAGTTTCCCTGTGTCATATTATAATTTAGAACATCTCCAATCTGGATGCCGAATTGGTTATTGATAAAATGAAAGACATCTGCAAATGCTTCTTTCTCAGAGATTGTGCCTCCTCCATATTTTTCATACAAGTAAAACATCCTTGTTGATTCCAACGGCAATATTTTTAGTTGAGGAATAAACGAACCGTGAGTAGGTATACATGTTTATTATAATGTTGAATGAAATTGCTATCCCAGAAGCGCAATCTCGTATATCATTCGAAAGGAGTAAATTACACTAAATTCGGATTCCTACGAACCAATATCGGAGTGGGTACGTAGAAAGATTTACTACACGGAGTTTTACAGCAATTGCTGTTGAATATTTATAATAAACTAGACTGCAACATATAAATGTAAATAGATGTAAAAACTGTAGTAATATTATAGAAACACTGACTTGACATTTATTGACTGTGCTACTTTTCTGTTTGCAGCTGTGGTCGTATACCACTTTTTATCAAACACTAGAACTAATTTATCGCCTACTTTTCTAGTGTAACAAAATTGTTAACATTTTCCTTGGGGTATTTATGCTTTTCAATTTTAAAGGGAACTGCTTAGAACACATATGGATAATTGTTAAAATAATGTTATTGTGTGCCTTCCGTAAATACAGCTTTGGATACTATAAATGTTTACGTAATTGGGCAAAAATTGCTATGCAAGACCAGCACAAACTGAATTTTCCTTCATTGGAGTAATTTATCTCCAGATATTTATTTAACATTAGAAATATATAAAAAACTAGATATTGACCAAGCCTGTCTATCTATCTTTGTGGACTTGGCTAAAGCCTCCGATACGGTCAATCACGAAATCTTGCTCGACACACTACATAACTATGTGTTCAGGGGTTTTGAATATAAATTTCTTGGCAGCAATTTAAAAAACAGGAAACAAGTTGTTGTATGCAATAATACTATTAGCTCTGGAAAGGCAATTGAATGTGGTGTTTCACAAGGATCCATATTGAGGCCTATTCTCTTTTTAATTTACATCAATGACATATTTCAACTGTCTATCCGCGGAAAAATCGTGAGTTTTGCAGATGATACAGCCATTATCTATTAAGCAAGAAACTGGATAGAGCTTAAAACCTTTGTCCAGAATGATCTTATTGAAATATTTCAATTCCTCAATAGTAGATTACTTTCAATAAATGTCAATAAAACAAAGTTTGTTCCCTTTTCAATTCATACAATTCAATTACCAAAATACGAAATGTTGGAAATACTTATAAATGACAAAGTAGATTAGATATCTTGGGATACACATAGATAGTCATCTTCGATGGGATAAACATGCAAAAATCTGGTAACAAGAATGAGATGTGTCATCCCAAAATTAAAATATCTGTGATAAGAATCAATTAAAAACCATATATTTTGTCTTAATACAGTCCATTCAGAATAATGGAATTCTTACTTGGGGAAAAATAACAAACCACTATTTGAGTAGTATTAACGTTACTCAAAAATGGATCTTGAAAATAATATTCAATAAACCATTCAGATACACCACGGAATCTCTATACAAAGGTAGTAAATACTAGATACCAGACAATTATTTTACCAAGCATTGACTACATACCTTTTCAAAAATACAAATAAGGTTTTACAAATCTATCATTCACATGACACTAGAGGGAAAGTTAATTCCTTTATCATCCCCAAAATGAACAGAACGTTCGGTCAAAGATGACACTCAGATTTTTTTTTAATAGAATCAAGCAATATATAATAAAAACACTAAGACATAAGTTACATGATGTAATTGATATAAAAAATTCCTGTATCTATAAATAGACGAATATTAGGAATGCGAAGATACATCCCTCAAATAAATTTATTTTGAGATATATTGTACATTTATGTCACAAAAAATTTTTTTTTAATTGGTACTAAACCTAAATTAGTCATAAATATATAAATAAATTGTTCTATAACTATATAGTAAGTATAATTTGAGATACTCTTCCTCTATATGGAAATGCTCATATCTACCCATCTACAAGGTCTAACTATCCTTCATGGGATATGTAAGTTAATTCCATATATTGTAATTACTACGTACTATAACTTGTTCCCTATAATAATTATCTGAATAAACTATCATTATTATATGATCCTAAAACATATAATTTCGGACCTTTTTTATTTCCAACTATTGTTCAGAAAATACAACCGAGATATGATGAGCCTGAAGATTCTCTTATTCATCCTATTCTCAATCAGAGATGTAACTTAAACGTCTTGTGCATACTTGAGATTCCTAGATAATAGATGAAGCTCGCTTTATAAGGAATGCAGAAAATACACTAATAAAAATATACAATAAACTACCTGCTAACCTTAGAAAACTACGGATTAAACAATTCAAGTACCAACTGAAGGAAATCCTAGTGAAATTCCCCATATACGATCTAGATGAATATCTTAGCCTCACTCTTAATTGTAATATATAAAGATTTTATTAATTATTCATGTATTTTACCTATATTATAAGCCATTTTTATTTGTGTTTTATTCAAACTTGTCATATATACAGAAACATTTTAAAGTGTTATTATGTATTGTAACTTATATTTTATAATTTTTGACTCATCCCACTCCAAACTAGCATATTGTATTGTATTATGTGGACAAATAAATACTACTACTACTACTACTATTGAACTTCCATACCACTCCCATCTATTATATGATTTTAACGTAACTACGAACTTGAAGCTCGTCAAAATAACGGTTTTTCTAAAACTACCTATCTGGAAAATCCGAAATCTTTGCAAACTTTTGGGCGGTTGGACAGCCTATCCTATGGAACTTCAGACAGTTGTAGATAACAGTTCTGGGTAGATGATCCCTCCAATACGTGATTTTCATAGCGCATCTATATACAGGATGATTGGAATGCAGAAAATACGAACACTGTATCATGTTTTCCAATCATCTAAAGTAAAACCAAATATCAAAATCGAATTTCTCATTCACGATAACTAATTTAACCAGAGATACATCAGAATCGAGGAGATCTACCGAACTGATAGTTTTTCCATACCTACCCCTTATCCAACAATTTTAAAAACTTTTGGTAACTGATGTATCCTATGGAACTTCAAAAATTAGTGGATAACAATTCTGGGTAGAGAGCCCCTCTAAAACGTGATTTCCATAACGCATTTATATACAGGCTGATTGAAATGCAGGAAAAACGACTACTGTAACATGTTTCCCATACCTAACCCTTATGAAATTTTGGAAAATCCAAGAGTAATAGACTGGAAGGTAATGTGCCGTGATAGCAATAAACTGTAGCTCATAGATAACTCTACTAGTAGTAGAGTTATCTATGCTGTAGCCTAGATACTCGTAAATAGATACTGAAAAAATGACGTCGGCATTTCTTTTATGCAACAGAAGCGACCGCCTCATTTTATGCAACATAGACGACCACCTACGTTCGATAACAAGAGACTTTCTGCGAACTGAATTGCGCTCTTGATCGACTCATGAGAAAGACGGAGTGAGCGTTCCGAACAAATTAGTTCCTACTTTCAGCTCAAACGGCACGTTGTTATTTTACACATAGAGGTCTAAAGGTGATTCCCATTTTCTATCTTGAGCCGTTTACGAGTTACAGATTTTAGACGCTCATACATACCTTTGACAGTGCTAAAGAATCAAGCTTGCGAAACTAGACAACTGCGGCTCGCGCTTTTGATCGGCTTATGTAAAAGACGGAACAAGCGTAGCGAACGAAGTCTTTCCTCCTTTTGGCTCACTGACCCTCTCCGTCTTAACCCTCTTAGTATTATTGATACATAACTAACAGGCAAGGGTGTTAAGAATGCTAACAAGTAAGACTATATCACACCACGTTGAAAGAAACCATCCAGACTTATCCTATGGGATTCCAGAAAGTTGTGAATCACAATTCTGGATAGATGATCCCTCTAAAAAGTAATTTTGATAACGTATTCATATACAGGATGATTGAACTAAATTCAACAAACATGACAATTTTTGTAAAGGTGCCCTCAAAAGCTATGTATTGTCCTTTTCATTATTCTTTCGACTTTTTTTGTTTCTGATTGCTTTGGTACCTCTTTCATACTTAGAAGCTATTCTGATGGGTGGAAATCATTATGAAAGGACATATGTGCTCCAGCGTAGGGAAATAAAATTGAATGCGTTCATAATAGACAGCAAGAAAACTGATGAAATAACCGGCGTAAATATTTCTCTTTGTTTCAGTCTTCACGGTAATTGGGAGTGAGTTACACGATAAACTGTCCAAAATTCAAGCGCCGTTAGACGGCAAAACATTTTCAAACTCTCATTTCACTTCGATGGAAGCTCACAAAAAATGTAACTTCAGTTTTGTTTGAAAGAAATGAAAGTAGCATAGAAGGTTAACAGCACAAAAAAATATTCAAGGCGCTTAATGCAATCGAGTAAATGAAGGAAGAAGTCACCAAAGCAGGAAAAAATAGTCGTAAGGCCTTCTAAACGTTGGGAATAACTTGTTGATTATAAAGCGGATGAACCGTTTTCCGCTAAGCTATTAAGGGAAGTCCCTTTATTTTCTTGGTTGTTAATTCGAATTTGTAAATTAGCTGCAGTTGTGAGGTCATATAATGGAATTTATCTTAATATAATTATATCTGATATCTTGGATCATTCAAGTCGCTGAGATATTTACTTTATGAGCTTTATTACCAGCTGCCTTATTTTCAGAAAATCTAAACTCACAACCGGAACGAAATCTTCTCCCTTTAACACCAGATTAAATAATCACACTCAACTCACAATTCCATTTAAACCGTGAGATGTAATTTAAAATTCTCAAATTTGGAGCCTGCACAATTAAACAAAAACGATTAAAAGTAACCGTCTTTGATCCAACGAAAAATCCTATCTCGAGGAGATCTTCTAACTTTTAAATGCCTTGATATGAGAAAGATTCCGATAAGCTATTTAAGATAACTCTTAATATCCACAAGTTATGTCCAACATTCATTTGTTACTGTTCACCAAAACCAAATTTAATTTCACCACGGATTGAATTTATTCACCCCCCTTTCCGTTACGTTCCTGTTGCAAAGTGATTTCTGTGTTTTCTCTCCTGAATGTCTTCGGTCTTAGTCATCTACATAACGGAGCATATATTGTTTTGGCATATGTATATCATGTTCTCACGAGATTAACATGATATGTATATCAACGAAATTCTACCAAGAGATTCCTTGAATTCAAAAATCTGTCGCGCTCCAGTTATGTACTGCAGAGTTTTCAAGTGAGGTAAATCATCTTCCGTTCTATCATTTTTTCATATGTTTATAGACAACGTATCTCTGTGGATTGTACATATAACTTGATTTCGGTGGCACTTAGAAGAATCTTGTAATTTAGAAGACAGGTACGTTGAATTACTGCAACTAGAAACCGAGCTATGTTGATTTACTGCAACTAGAAGCCAACTCATGTATTACTGCAACTATTAGCCGTTCTATGTCGATTTACTGAACCTAAGAGTCGAGCTGTATTGATTAACTGTATCTAGGAGTCGAACTATATTGGTTTACTGTAATCAGAAGCCGAACTATGTTGATATACCGCGATTAGGGTTCGAGCTATGTTGATTTACTACAATCAGGATTCAAGTTGAGTTGATTTACTGTACCTAGGGGCCGAGCTATGTTATTTCACTGTAACTATGAGCCAAACTATGTTGATATACCGCAATTGGGGTTCAAGCTATGTTGATTTACTATAACCAGGGGCTGAGTTACTTTCATTTATTGCAACTAAGGGACGAGCTATGCTAATTTACTGCATTTAAGAGCTGACTTATGTTAACTTACTGAAACTGAAAGTCAAACTATGTCAATTTACTGCAATAAGGAGTAGGGCTATATGAGTTTACTGCGATTGTGAGTTGAAATATGCTAGCTAGGAGCCGAGTATGTCTATTTACTGCAACTAAGAGTAGAGCTATGTTGATAAACGCAAAATATATAGAAAACAGTATGGTCATATCTTCTGGAGATGCAGAATGATCCGTGAAATAAGAGGCTCAAACGGTTGTTGTAAGATTAGTGTGTACGCGAACATATATATGTCTCAATGTTTGGAGTTATTCAGAATAATTTTTTGTTTTATTCGGAGCCATGAGTACTGGTTATATTACAATGGATTTTCCAGCTATGCTATGCTAAAACTATCTTACGATTGTAGCCATTCACAATGCAAACTATATTTTCAAATGAACAATAAGTATATGTAGATAGTTTTGTCAGAATACAGGGGCATCCTCAGGATTAGTTATTAACATGTGTGATGAAACAGTTGTTGATACATAGTTACTAAAGTGTATAATTTGTTATGTTGATTTACTGCAACAATGAGCACTGCCATTTCGATTTACTGCAGCTGGGAATTGAGCTGTATTGATTAAATATATCTAGGAGCCGAACTATATATTGGTTTACTCTAACTAGGAGCCGAACTATGTTGTTTAACGCAATTAGGGGTCATGCTATGTTGATTTACTACAATCAGGGGCCGAGCTACGTTGATTTACTTTACTGTGTGATGAAACAGTTGTTGTCATATAGTTATTAAAGTGTATATTTTGTTATGTTGATTCACTGCAACTATGAGCCAGGCTGTTGGTTTACTAAAGTTGGGGGTCGAGCTGTATTGATTTATCATGGTTTACTTTTAACTATGCTGATATATCACAATTAGTGGTCGAGATATGTTGATTCACTACAATCAGGAGCCGATCTACATTGATGTACTGTAACTAGGGGCCCAGGGGCTGGGCTACTGTGAATTACTGCAACTAGGAGACGAGCTATGTTAATTCACTGCAATTAAAAGCTGACTTATGTTGATTTACTTAAACTAAAAGTCAAACTATGTCGATACTGCTAATAGGAGTAGAGCTATGTAGATTCACTGCAACCAAGAGCCTAGGAAACATTATTTACAAATCATACTATATGTACAAATGAACACTCTAATAAGTATATATAAATAATTGTATCACCATACAGTGGCATCCTCAGAACTAGTTATTAACATGTGTGATGAAACTCTAAATTACTATGCACTTGTATAGTAATATCAAGATTGATTTAGAAAAGATTGTTCCTTTTAAATGGATTTCAAGAATAATGTTCTATGAGATAAGAGATGTCAGGCTAATGTACAAAAGAACACAAGATGCTCCATGTTATTTATTACTTCAAAAATGATCTATAAATCTAAGACTTGCTATCTCAACCTCCCATTTCAATCCTCTCTACAAGCCAGCACTTATGTATAACAATATTACGGAGCAGACTTTTTTGAGAAACATTGTAAATTAAGTTTATGTTGGTATAGGCTATCTGGTTCTTTCATATCATATTCCCTTCATATATGCTAGCCCCAAGACACTAATGTTGTTTTGTCTCGATGATACTAATCAATTCTGTGTTGAAATTGGTGAGTTCGTATAATTTATGCAACTATAACTGAAACAACAGTAGTTTAGTATTTCATATCATGTAAAACTTGTTCGTGTTTTCAGTTCTAAAATACAGCCAGTTGCCTTTAACCAGGAATAGATTGCATTTACATTTTATCAGAATGATTACAAGAGCATCAATTTTGAACCAAATAATATGAAAGCATATTGGTGAACTTTCCATAGAAGTTGTAGACCAATCACAATTTCTCTTTTATTAGCTTAAAGGAAGTTGTCTGGCAGCGAAGATCGTCATAAATTTGATGGTTTAATGTCCGTGAATTGTTGTAAGTTATATAGGCATAAATAACTGGAAGGTATTTTTGTGAACAATTCCAAGTAGTTCTAGACGAATCACAATTTCTGCTTGAACGTTTGGGTATAATTCGAGGAGCAGGCTCTCGTTGTAAATAAAAGTTCAACAAGGCGGTAAGTGCCGCTATTCTGGCAGTAACAAACAGGGAGGAGCTGGTTGAACGTACGTTATTTCCAGCGATTATTGTGGCTTTGCCTTGAAATTTACTGCCACAAATTTTGCTAAGAAATTAAAATAACGCGTGGCAAGGGTGTGTTAGAAATGGGTGCTATTAAAGCATTATTATATTTATTGTTATTCCTGGAATATTAAATGCTTATTCCTTAAATTTAATATTTCAGCGATTATGACGCGATATTTTATCCGCCTCAAAGAACCATTCCAGAGAGTTTGAGTAAAAAATCTTGCGGTAAACATTTAAATTGCACCGAGGTAGATTCTGTGCAGGATTTGGAAAACTACATACAACGATACATTCCAATTGGATCTGCATTGAGTCAACATAGATATTTCGTCCTAAATAATGAATTCGGCAAACTACACACCAACATTCCATTTGTTACGTGCAATTAAAGTGTTTGTTTTATAAAACGTGACCGATACTTTCCACTTTTATTATCGATTATATCAGAGTTGTTCACATCTCTTCGCCGTTCTTGTTAGTTTAAGTACGGATTCTATTAAAATATACATAATTTGCATTCAATACCTTCTTCTAAGATTCCAGAAGATCAGTCAATCAATCAATCGAAACGGGGACGGACAACTCCAGTGCAATGAGGAAGACCACTTGATTGAGTCTATTGAGTGCACCTTGGAACAAGACTCAGTCAAGTCAGCTTGGGACAGTGCCAAAGGCGAAAATTTTGCTTGAAGATATGTCTCTTGTGCCCTCAGGCGGCATATACAATATCAGTACAGATTATTGCTATCCAGTGCGCTTAAAACCAAACTATGCGATACACTTGATCCAAGTCAATGTAACTACTGTGATATCTTATATGGCCCTTGTTTACACTCTTTCAATTCCTCACGTATTGCTTAAGTCCAGAAATAAATCATGTCCTAGACTCATCTATAGTATCCGTTATCTATGTTCAATAGGCAGGTACTTCACTCGATAACATTCTTTCACAATGTTATGGTCAATAATGACCACAAATATTCACAGCAAAATCAGGTACAGGGTTCATATTCCGATTTTGTATCGCCTCTGGCTTTATACCAAGGCTTTGGAGGTAGGTCAAAGTCGTTTCCATTCCTAAGGCGGGAAGAACTGACTTCACTCAAACCAAATCTTTCCGCTCTATCATCCTCACATCCTTTCTCTTGAGAGCGCTGGATATGCTGATCGATAGATATATCAAAGACGGTGAAATAAAGGATTTTCCGCTTTACCGTCGACAATACGCCTCTCAGGCTGGCAAATCAACCGAAATGGCCCTTCATCACCTGGTTACCCAGATCGAAGGAGCTATTAATCGTAAACAGTGCGCCATAGGTGTTTTCCTGGATATCGAAGAAGCGTTCGTCAATACCTACTTCGAGTCCATGTGTCATGCTGCGAAGAGACACGGAATCGATCACACCTTGATCAGGTGGATCAAGACCATGCTCTCGCAGAGACTGATAGCGGCACTCCATAATGACAGCGTCACATGTACACACGTCACCCGAGTATGCCCTCAGGGAGCTGTACTGTTCCCGCTCCTTTGTTGCCTAGTGGTGGACAGCTTGTTAGTCGAGCTAAATGAGGCTGTGTTTTACGCCCAAACCTACGCAGACGACTTGGCAGGTGTAACCCTCGGAAAATACGTGAGTACCTTGTATGAGCTTCAGAACTGTACTTGCCATCGTGGCTCGCTGGTGCCAGGTCCAGGGAATCCTGAAAATACCGAAGTAGTTCTTTTCACTATGAAACGGAAACTGGGACCCCTACCAGACGTTCGTCTGTTAGAAAGGTCCCTGCACATGAAGGCTCAGTGAAGTACCCTTTGAGTAATCGTCGATGCTAACCTGACCTGGAAAATGCACCTGGAAACCCGGGTGAAGAAGGCCGTTGCGTCCTTATGGGCATGCAGGAGAGCCTTCGAGAATACATGGGGTCTACGGCTCAAGGTTCTGCACTGGATCTACACGGCCATGATCCGCCCAATCATAACCTACGCAGCCGTCGTGTGGAGGCCAGCGACAGAAATGGTTATGTCCCGTCTGTCGCTGCACAAGGCTCAACAAATTTCCTGCGGTGGGGTTACGGGGGCTATGAGGATCAGGGATCTGAAAGTTCTGATGGTTCCTCTACAGCTCCATATCAAAACAGTGACTGTGGGTATCGCATATCGGCTGGCTGGTCTGGGCCAGTGGGTCAGTACGTCTGTTCCTCAGGGTCATGGAAAAATTCAAACCGGTGGTAGCTGAATACTGCCCAATCCTCCGACTGACGCAGGATGCGATAGCGCCTGCTATCAAACACCAGACATTTTCATAACACAGGAAACGGACTTGGAGAACAAGGACGGGTCTAAGACTGGCGAGTCTAGCGGAGCCGAAGTCGTACACCCAGAAGGGAAATTTCAGCTCTCCTAGGTGCCCACGCAACCGATTTCCAGGCTGAGGTCGGTGTAATACGGACCTGTGTCCTAGAAAACCTTAGATTTAACTACAGAGATAGGCGGATTCACATCTGCACTGACAGCCGAGCGGTCCTAGGCGCACTTCGCGCCCACATAGTGATTTCTAGGCTTGTCTTTGAGTACAGGGAAACTCTGGCTGAAATAGACAGGAGGAACAAACTTCAGCTAGTGTGGGTACCTGCCCACTCTGGCGTGAAAGGAAAAAAGAGGCCGATGAATTGGCCAAAGGGGTTCCTTGAGAGCCCCTGGCTCCAATTCAATGATCGGAATTCCATCAATCACTAGGCTCCACGCCCTCAAGGAGCTACAGAATAGAAAATGGCTCTCGGTCAGGCTTGGTTCCCGCGACATGAGGCAGGCAAAGCTCCACATTAGAGAGTTATCGCCTTAGCTCTCTAAAACCCTATTCTCTATGAGTAGGAGAGGACTAAAACTGGTGACAGGACTCCTCACAGGACACTGTCATCTGAATAAACATCTACACACAATGGGCATTGTTGGACACCCAGCTTGTAGTGGATGTGAAGAAACTGCCTCTCACTTCCTAGCAGAATGTCCAGCACTGGCTTATCTTAGGCTACAACACCTCGGCAGCACACATATGCCGCTTGAAGCCATAAGAGATATCAGTCTATTCCAAATCTTAACCTTCGCAGCTGCTTTAGGCCTGCTGGACTGATTCTTGTATCAAGGGGTGCACAAGGAACCCAATCAAGCGGTCTAAGTTCTCCGGACTTGTCCTCCTCCGTTTTGATTGATTGATTGATTGATGGTCTAATAGGTTACATGCATATCAAATTCCAGTCTATGTCTATTTCTAGCTTCCAATAATAATTCAAACAAAGATGGATGTTTTAGTATCATTTCGGCATACTGAGCTCATTTTCTTTGATACACAAACTGTTTACAATTCGAAAAAATGAGAATGTAGTGAAATTGTAGTAAAATAAAACTCAATATATCAAGTTTGTAACATCAAATGGTGATGAGGAGTGTACTTTTGACAGCCTGGCAAAACACAAAAACCCTCACCCATAATTCGTTAAGTGTCTAGTAAGACCATGAGGACTACTCATTGTATCAGTCCGTGACATGTGATCTGCCTTCGCTCAAACGTCACCATTTATCAAGGAAAAACTCATCGTAATTACCAACTCCCACCAAACATCTAGCTATTTTGAAAACCTCACTCTAATGCTAATAATAGGAAGATAGCGTTATAGTATAATCCCATTGTTCAACTCCGAACAATGTTCAATTCTCCATTCATATTTCAATGACAATATTCGGTTTTACATTGGCTGAACGTAGAGGTTATCAAAATTGTTAATCCGAAGAAGATACGGTGAAACTGTATCAAGGGGCGCTGGGCACATTAATTGGTAGGCTCTTAATGATCTTTATTTCAATTTACTCTCATGGCTGGAAGGGATGAAATAGCAACGTCGACTTGTATTGATAATAATTAACCTTCCGAAATACAAAGCATTTATGTGTTGCCCTCGATTTAGATATAACTTCAGGATTCACAGTACAAAAATGATTGACGATTTTTCAGAAATCAGGAAGGGATATCAATTTGACCATATCTATCATCCCACAATCGATTCTGATCCGTTTTTATTATATTTTGAAAATCCGAGAGGAAAACAGATAGAACATCGTGTGAGCTAGTGATGAATTGTTGAGGAAGAAGCTAAGCATTTGAATTTTTCTTGAAAATTTGGAGGTCATAAATATCATGATAGATCTCCCTAGGCAAACTGTTTCACTATTCCGTCGTTCGATAGAAGTCTTCCTGCCAGACTTTATTTTTCCATCAAACAGCGAAGTTGTGGAATTCTTTGCCTAGTGAGGTCTTCCCTTATGCGTATTATTCCCAAACCTTCAAGAAAAATTCAAATGTCTCCTCTCCCAACATTCCACCGCTAGTTCACACGCTGTTCTTCGAACATTATAGATTTTCCTCTCGGGTAGTTAAAATATAGAAAATAAAAAAAGAATAATGATTAAATGTTGGAAAATATCGTTTAGATTATTGTGTAGCTCCACTTCTCATGCACGGTTCGTTTGAATAAAGTTTGTGCAAGTATGCAAGAGCAGTTCAAAATAACAAATGAATATTTTTTTAGTGAATGCAGTATGTTGAATTTGAATTACTTTAATGGAATCTCAAATGTGCTATATAATTGGATTAAATGTACCCATTTTCATGATTTAAAAATGATTCACTAAATAAACTTTTAATTATGAATATGCAGCTATTTTATGTGTAGTGAAATATGGCCGAGTAAACATTCCAAGAGCTCTAAAAACCGTTATCGTACCGTACGTATTTCCAAATAAACGGAAATATTTTGTGCGTTTCCATCAAGAATATAATTAAACGTATGTATATTTTATTAGTTAGGTGTTTGTTCAAAGTTCAACATAATTACCACTCTCGCGGACCTGAACTAACGTTGCTTGAACTTATCTTGAACAAGCATTGCTTATTTATTCGTCATCACAGTTCCGAAATTCTATTTGGAAGGATTTTAGTAGCCGTAGAAAGCTATAGTTATGGATGAGGTGCGAAGAGATAACTACAGGACTACAGAAATGACGATTAGGCTCGAGAGTGGGTTAGTTGGACTATGACAGCATCTGGCAGATAGAGGAAGGGGAAACCTGCTAGATGATAATAGCAAATTCTTAGAAACAAAAATTAGTGGAAGCAGCAGAATATTGAAATGTTGATTTTTGGTTTTGGCTTCTCGAGGGGTAGAAAAATTTACAGCGAACTTCAATATAATTGTTGATTGTTAGTCATCTATATTCCACGATGATGAAGATTCTGAAGATAATTTCGAGCAATGTCGAGAAAACCTCATGGTAGTTAAAGGAGATGAAATCATTGTTCTCTACTATGATGCTTTGTCCAAAACGGAATCTATGGAGTGGAGTCGAAAAAGAGAAGGACCACCAAGAAGGTTTAGCATCTGTTAGTCGACAAAAAAGTGACGGCTAGGTCCTTTTCGGATTATGGGAGCTTTATTCTTATAGACTTTAGAGAACGGAATATCCCTATTGACGGGGTATATTATGCAGTATTATATGTATTTTGTATTAGTATTGGTTTTGTCGGTAGCGGACTTGATAAGCCAAAGACCTTTGTACACTATCCCTTTTTGCATTTTCCAGGGGGTATTTGGATACCCCGCTACTTGACTGCATGCTAAGATCTGCTCTACGCTTAGATCCTTCATGTCATCGGCTTTGATGATCCCCGGGCCTAGCCATATTAACCTGATTCGAATGAGCGCAGGGTGTTTACAGAGAAGATGGGATGACTACTGACTGCACTTTGCCTCCTTGTATCTCATACAGAAGGTCGTATCATTCTTCCCCACTGTATGTCTAAATTTCATCAGATTTCCGTAACATGCAATGATTTCGAAGATTATCTCGCTCGCCCTTGGTCCTACCTCATTGCCAAGCAGCACTTTGGTAGTTCGACAGTCATCATTGCGTCTCCATACTGAGGCATTTTGATCTCTCAGTTGGTTCCGTAAGATCTGTATACCCCCGCTGCAGGGATTACCAGCAAGGGGGTCTTGAGAAACGTCCAATGTGGCCCCCTTTTAGCCAGGTTGTCCGCTTTCTCATTTCTTTCCAAACCAGAGGGACCCGAGATTCAAGTCAGGTTGATCCTGCTACCAACGGCTAGCCAGTTAAGAATCTCCTTCGTTACCTTGACAAGCCTCGGATACACATTTGAGCTCTCCAGCATCACTCCTATTCAAATTACTACAAAATATTCTGAAGAATAATAGTGGAAAACTGACCACAGGCGTACGATTGTTGCACGACAATCCAGCCATGCATACGATCACCCTCCATATAATTCTGATATGGCCTGCCAGGGTACAACATGCTTAGGAATTTGAGAAAGGACCTTCGAAGACACCATTTCAGGGAGGTGAGGGTTTCAGTTTTTGAAAACAAATTGAAGGAATATTCCTCCAGGAGTATTGAATTGTTGTTCAAATGATGTTATAAGTGCATTGATGTCAAAGGAAAATTATATTCAAATATACAATTTAATTATTGTGAGTATACGCCTTTTGTTTCATCGTCAGACAGGGAATTTTTGGCGCTACCCTTGTATGTATAAATTTATTAGTATGCATGTTGCCTCGTAGTGTTGGTATTGTTTATGTTTGGAACGGAGTCTGGGAACAATAAATGTGATACTTTAAATCCCAAATCGCCGATAGTGGAGCGTCAGGTAAGTTTGCAGTAAAAAGCAGGCAACCATAAACAGACAGATGTTAAAAAAGAAACGAATAAGATGTACCATATGCACAGCTATAAATTACTACCTGGATAGTGTTGGTACAAATTATTGTAATAACTTCTCGGAGTATCAATTTGGAGTAGGCCACTGTTGTAAAGTTATGTTCTGCATACTGATTAAAGCCGCCGAATTCGTACAACCACTAAAGCTTTAAACCTCTCGGGTAGCACTATTACTACAACACTCTCAGCTGTATTTAGAATTGAAGTAATAAAGGAAGTTGCGAAATAAGTATATTCAAGCGAACTTTCGAAGTTTATCAGCAAACCAATTAGTGCAGTTCAAATTAGAGATCTTCTAGGACTGCACTCTGAACCGATGATCCAGTTTTTGCGCTGCTTGTTTAAACAAACTGCAAAATTAAATTTTTTCATTCCTTTCAGAATAACTATCCTAGATTGTATTGTATGATAATACTCTTATTGGTGTACAAACAGTAGACCTTATTTGGTTTTGGGACCCATGTGTTTCGAAAGATGCTATAATAATGAGAGGTAGGGGCGCAGATCACTTCATTCTTCCTTCATTTGTAATCAAACTCCTTCCGGCTGTTAATCCCGTAATCTCTTCTCCATCTTGTTATCTCTATTATGACACAGCATTTCTGACTCTTATCACTAATAGCTTAGTTGTATATGAACATATTTTATATTTGTACTCACCAGTAACACATGGATATTTCTTCTCCTTTCATTATGATCTTTTTTGCTGGGAGCTTCAAATGTGTAGCTCTCGAGTTCGGCATTAGCTGAACCATGATCGGATTTACTGGTTCATAGACAACTCTAACGAGAATACGCTTAGTTATGATTAACTACTTGACTAGAACGATGGCTACGACCAATACCGACTTCACCATAAGGGCACACGGGGCCCGTGCCCAGGGCCCCCATTCTCAGAGGGCCGACAATTTCTCTCACACATTTATTCTCAAAACAGTTTTGTCAGGCACATTACACTTTTTTCACAAATCAGTAATCATATCAGAAGGTATTTACAAGGCATATACTACGCCATTATATCGATAACTGCGCCTATTATTCATACTGTACTGATTAATAATATTTCCGAACGCATCCTCCTAATTTACTAAGTACACCATTTAGCGATCACTCACGCAATCACTCCAAAGTTAAGCTGCACCGTCTAAACAAGGCCTAACATAAATGTCCACATTGTCTATGGTTGAGCGAATCCCCGAATGATGTAGGTATAGGTACCTATTAAACTTTCAGTCTGATAGGAGTTGAGTTAGTGGCGTATGGCGTTATTTTGTTTCGTTTAATATTTAAAATTGAGTAAGATAAATAGAAGTTTTCATTTGTTCGTTCAAACATTATTTCATTATGTCGAAAAGAACATATTTAAGTGCTCCACAAAAAAGAAAAAAAGCTATATCTCAAAAAGAAATAACGGAAAAACTTCCAAAGCTCACTTCGTTTTTTACGGTTGAAGAAACAAATAAGCCGAGGGAGTATTCATTCTCATCACCGCAAGACAAAAGTACCTCAGAATGTCACCAGGAAAAAGAGGTTACGTGTGACGAAAATGGCAAACACACACTAGATGCTGAACCATCGACTTCAAGCTACTGTGAATTAATAACTGCAAGCTTAGAGAATGTATGTGTGTCTCCTGACCCTGGTACTTACTGTGAGGACATTTTACCGGAAGAGGCCCGTGATATTTGGATTCGAAAAAGGCCAGAGTTTTTCCAAAATATAAATAGTGACTTCTCTGAAACTTCTACAAGTTTTCCAGATTCAAATGGTAAAACAAAAACTAGATACTTGACTAAAAATATTGAATGGTGAGTCTTTAGAAAGAAAATGGCTGCTTCATTCACCAGCAAAGAAATCTGTATACTGTTATTGCTGCCGTCTATTTAATGATACCACTACTGGTACTGGACTTAATTTAAGTTCTCCTAATGGATATAAAGATTGGAAGCATATAAGTAACTTGTTGATAGAGCATGAGAACAGTTTACAGCACAGGGAATTTATGATGAATTATGTTGCAAGAATGAAAACTACTGGACGAATTGATACTGAGTTGCTGTCCCAATATAATACAGAAATTAACTATTGCAAGAATGTGCTTAGGAGGATTGTTGCAGTAGTGAAATTTTTGGCTTCAAGAGGTCTTGCTTCTCGTGGTGATAATGAGACATTAGGATCGCAAAATAATGGGAATTATTTGGGATGCTTAGAACTGATTAGTGAATTTGATCCTTTTCTTGCTGATCACATACAAAACTGCGGAAATCGTGGAAAAGGAAGTACATCATATCAATCGGCAAATATTTGTAGTGAATTTATTAATGTAATGGGACAGCAAGTTTTGAAAACCATTGTCAAAGAACTTGAATCAGCAAAGTACTATTCTATTAGCGTAGATTCTACGCCAGATCTGTCCCACGTTGACCAACTGACTTTCATAGTTAGATACGTAAAAGACGGACAGCCTATTGAGAGATTTTTGCAATTTTTGCCTATGGATGAACATAATGCGCAATATATAGCAGATACCATTTTAAACTTTTTTGAAAGCCTTGATATTCCTATAAAAGATTGTCGCGGGCAGAGCTACGACAATCCATCAAATATGTCTGGAAAGTACTCTGGTGTTCAGTCAAGAATAAAAGAAGTTTGCGGATTTGCGATTTACGTTCCATGTGCGGCACATTCGCTAATTTTAGTGGGTGTTCAGGCTGTTGAGTGTGTTACTGAAGCAGTAACATTCTTTCAATTTGTACAAAAATTGTTCATATTTTTCTCGGCTTCGACAAAACGATGGAAAATTTTGACAGGTGCAAATAGAGTCCTGAAGTCTTTTTCGGAAACTAGATGGTCTGCGCGCGCCAATGCTATTAATGCGTTGCAAAATGGTAACTTAAATATTTCTGAAGCATTGTCTTCAATCGCAAGTGACATCAATCAACCAGGAGACACTAGAAAGGAAGCCCAAAGCCTAGCAAAGAAAATGGAAAAATTTGAGACTGCTCTTCTAACGGAAATATGGGATGATCTTTTGGGAGTTATGAATTAAACAAGTCTAAGTTCACAGAATAGCACTATGGCCATGGGCGTTGTAACGAAACTTTACACGAGTTTCTGATCAGTTATGTCAATACCGCACGCAATAATTTTGATCAGTACGAAACGGCAGCTGAAGAAAAAAATCCATATGCTGACTACAAAGATACATTTGAAAGAAAAAGATTTCGCAGCACACGCATCACTTTTTTTGAAGGATGATCAGAGACTGCACAGTTGAGAGGCATGGAAAAGTTTCGTGTAGATACTTTCATTCCCATAATTGACACATTTAAAAAAACGTTCGGAGCATACCAAGAAATTCATAGTCGATTTAGTTTTATTTGTCAGTTAACAACAATCGAATCTGGTGAGTTGACCAAAAAATGCAAAGAATTTTCAGAATTTTATCATGAAGACAATAATGCAGATGAGCTCAAAACAGAATGTTTTCATTTAAGCCAATATTTAAAAAACATAGCAAAGCAATCAGCGGATTTGAATATCTCAACCTCACATAACCTAATAAAATCAGATAAATTGGAAGAAACTTTTCCAAACGTAGAAATTGCTACAAGAATATTCCTTTGCCTAATGGTTACCAATTGTAGTGGAGAGCGGTCATTTTCGCAGCTTAAGAGAATAAAAAATGAATTACGAACAACAATGTTACAACAACGACTGAGTAATTTGTCAATTATGTGAATAGAAAGTGATATCCTTCAAAAAATTGAATTTAAGGATATAACAGAAGATTTTGCTCAACAGAAATCCCGAAAGATCCCGTTATCGTAATCGTAACCAAAAAACAGCAGCATTCTAATATCATTAATGACATACTATATCATATTGTATTTGATTACCTTTATAGGATTATAGGTAATAAATGGTTATACTTAGTAAAAATGTTATTATAATTCGCTTTTTTTACTTTCCAAAAGGGCCCCAAATTCTTGTGTGCCCAAGGGCCCCAGCCTAGTTCAAGACGGCCCTGGCTACGACTCCCCAGGTAGCAGAGAGACCAAAGATGACGCCATAACATTGCTATTATTATTCCGTCATTTTTGATCCACTACGTCTCTGATCATTATTTGACTTATGAAGTAACATGTAACGAGTTTTCGAATGAAAAATATATTATATAAGATTTTTTTTACATAAAAGACTTTCCTATAATATAAATAAGGAGTTAGTGTGCACAAAATTAATAGGTGATTCTGTACGAAAATGTTAGAAAAAATAGTTAATTCTCAAAGGTAACAAGGCATATGGAATCTCTTGAATAATTTTTCTGGAAACTCCTATATATTGGGACTTTTATGGTACGTTAAAATCACGTCTTCAATATCATATTTGGAGCCGTCATTTTGACTTCTAAATATGTCGTCTCGTGGATGTGACATTTTGACGTCATTCTCAGGTTTCTCAGACGTCATTTAAGGACGCTCAATCCAACGTTTTGTGACAAAAATTGACGTCAATCTTATATATACTGCCTGGGTACTATGACGTTTTATCTATTACTATCACTCACTCATAACTAACTCTGTTACGACTTACTCAATACTACAATCTAATAATTTATAAATACCTCTCCCTCAAGGGAAAGCCTTGTTATGAAACAATGTTCCAACATCGTCTTAGTGCAGACAAAGACTGACCTGGTGGCTCGACATTGACGATGTCACCGTGCCGCAAACTTGTTGATTCGCAATGATCATTCCATTATACATAGCATGTCTATAATCCTTACTTTAGTGAATATTTTTGAGGTAGAAAGCAATAAGAAAATAGAATACCCACGAATTTACCTGCATTAGGATTCATGAAAGATTAACTCCTTAATTGGTATATTACAAATGAACTAATCCATGTTTCTTCCATATCAATCGTTCTCCTGATTGGAATATAAAACTTCCACTTTCCAGGTGCACATTCCATTGGAATCTCAATTTCTCTACAATTGGGGTTCCTATTAGCTCATCAATTCAAACGTTGTTTCAAAGCAATGAACCCAGCTGGGAGAAAGCAGAATGTAACCAATTCCAATAAAAAGGAAGAAGACCCTGCTTAATAATCATAGACCCGTTGCATATTATCTATAATCTCTAAAGTGATTGGGAGAGCAATCAACATCGAGCTCATCATATATCTAGAAAGCTCCAAAATCGTTGGTAACCGACAATAAAGTGTTTGTCCCCTGAGATCAACAGGAGATCTGCTTGCCTATATAACACATATATGATATCTCCAAAGCATTTGACCTATATCCTGGTGTTAATCACAGATCAGTCTTGGCATCATGTTTGTTGCTGCTCCATTTCAACGTTCTGTTGGAAGTGACCTCCTGCCCCGTTCACACTTGGTGATACACTCCACACTATTCACATGTTCAGCTCTCAAACATATGCTGAATCTCTTAGATTTAATTCAGAAGAGAAGAGAACTATTCGCCTGGGCATCTCCCTATTATCCCAACTTGCCCATCGCTTACTCACACGATATTCTACTGACGTTATAGGTTTTCTTATCGTGTAGTAGCAAACAATTACTTATTATTCATGACACTATATTGCCAGGAGCAATAATACGAGAATTCAAGATCTCAAACCACAATTCTATAATTTATACATTTCATCGCATCCTTGATTTTATAAACGTTGATAAGACCACACGATTCTGAAGATGACAGTGTGTCGAAACAATGTTGTTATTATCAGATTGTTATATTCAACTTAAATTCATGTCATGTATGTCTATTAACATATATAACACGAATTAAAATATATTACTTCATCTGAAATAAATGATATGATTTGTCGTCAGATTGAACTAATATCTTTTGAACATTATCTCAACTACATTGTGTTGTTTGAGTTATAATCCAATATTGCAGGAACGAACAGATGGTTCTATTTGTCAATTCCTGACGCTTTGAATAAAACTCTAGTTGTAAGAAGATATTGGTTGTCATTACCAAAGTCACGCAAAAGCAGTAAACTTTATCCATAAAATCTTCCGTTTCGAATAAAAACCTTTTTTACAACCTGTATCTAATACATATTCTATACGAGTACGTGGAAGATTTTGGAGATAAGGAATTTCTACGATGACGTTTTGCCTTGGATATAAAATTAACACAATTCATTTTAAACCATGATACAGTTTAAGTTGATATTCGTTACATCAGAAAATATCTTCCATTCATTAATTATTGGTTCATACTTACCCATTTATACTCCATGTAATGAATCAAGACAAATGTATACATGTTCCATTTTAGCATATGCCATTCGAATCTTAGTTTTGTGAGTTATCATAGATTTGTTATAGTACAATTTGAATGTTTCGTATTCTCAATATTCATAACAATAGTCAATTCGTTAATTTTTCTTCATATGTAACAAATTCTGGCTCTCAGGGGTTTCCGAGGTCGCAAATCACGATTATGACACTCAAAAAGTTCCACAGATTACTTGAGAGTGTTTCCGGGTCTTTGGGGCCCTGCATATCTACGTCATCTTCTAGAAATTTGTTAATTTTTCCACGATATGCAACAATTCCTGGATCTCGGGGGTTTTCGGAGTCGCTGATCACGATTATGACACTCAAAAATTTCATAGTGTTGATCCTGAGAACTCAAACTATGGCTTTTTTCTTATTGATATTTTTTTATATTAAAAAAAATTATCGCAATTTGAAAATTCTTATATACATGGAGCGTTTATATATATACCCCTTTTTTAGATAAATGTAATCTGGTCCAAAAGTAATGGCAAGTGGAAAAAAATCAGTAAAACAATGAATTTATGAAATATAAATATGTTGCAAGTAAAATTATCAAGACATGCAGAAATAGCGCATTTATAAATCTAGTTTTTTAGTAGAAATTCAATCGTAATTTAGCAAAATAATGAAATGATCCATGAAAATTCTATATATAGAATATAAAATAGCGACTATTATTATTTTTTTTTAATATTGAATACATAATATGCAATATTAAGATAAATATAAAGTTCATCTAGTAATATTAGTGGAAGGTATTGACCATAAATTGAGATTCGAGTCTATTTGTATTGTCTGTTTATAATAATGAATTTGTTATATAAATACATTCTGAATGCTTCGTGTTCTCATCGATCGAAACCCTGAATTTAGGCCATTCCTTAGATACATATACTATAGACTCACATCTGACATGATTAATACACCTGAAATTGGTATCCACAACCATATGAGGTCAGATAAAACAACTTCCATCAGCTACATGAACCTTCGGGAATTTTCGAATTTACCCAAATTTCTATGTAACTGCATTCCAATATAACTGCGTCATAATACACTCTCATGGACGATAAATTTGATTCTACCATTAGTTTTTACCTCAAACGCTTAGGAAACATTTTACAGCGTTCCGTAACCATGAATTTTAGCCATCCCGTAGATAAATAGTCCATAAATCACGTTTAACATGAATAATACACCAGAAATTGGTATCCACAACCTCATGAGATCAGATAGAACAGTTCTATCTGTTACATGAACCTTTGAGAATTTTCTCATTTTCACAAATTCATAAGTATGGACAAATAGTGAATTTGGTCGATCTCATCGATTCCGATGTAACTGCGTCATAATACTCTCTCATGGATGTTGAATTTTATTCTACCATTAGTTTTCAAGTCAAACGCGGAGGAAACATTTTGCAGCGTTACGAAACCCTGAATTTTGGCAATCCCTCAGATAAATAGTCTATAAAATCACATTTAACATGATCACCCGAAAATGGCAACCACAACTTCATGAGATCAGATAGAAGAAGTTCCATCACCTAGATGAACCTTCGGGTATTTTCACATTTTCCCAAATTTCTTAAGGGGTAAGTATGGGAAAATGGTGAATTTGGTCGATCTCATCGATTCCGATGTCACTGCGTCATAATACTCTTTCATATATGTTGAATTTTATTCTACCATTAGTTTTCACGTCAAACGCGGAGGAAACATTTTGCAGCGTTACGAAACCCTGAATTTTGGCAATCCCTTAGATAAATAGTCTATAAAATCACATTTAACATGATCACCCGAAAATGGCATCCACAACGTCATGAGATCAGATAGAAGAAGTTCCATCATCTAGATGAACCTTCGCGTATTTTCACATTTTCCCAAATTTCTTGAGGGGTAAGTATGGGAAAATGGTGAATTTGGTCGATCTCATCGATTCCGATGTCACCGCGTCATAATACTCTCTCATATATGTTGAATTTTATTCTACCATTAGTTTTCACGTCAAACGCGGAGGAAACATTTTCCAGCGTTACGAAACCCTGAATTTTGGCAATCCCTTAGATAAATAGTCTATAAAATCACATTTAACATGATCACCCGAAAATGGCATCCACAACTTCATGAGATCAGATAGAAGAAGTTTCATCACCTAGATGAACCTTCGCGTATTTTCACATTTTCCCAAATTTCTTAAGAGGTATGTATGGGAGAATAGTGAAATTGGTCGATCTCATCGATTCCGATGTAACTGCGTCATAATACACTTCCATTGATGATACAATACTCGATCCAAGTTCCTCTAAAAATACTAGTGAAAAGTATTGTCCCTAAGATCAGCTTTGGACTTTGATGTATTGTCTATTATAATAATGAATTTGTTTTAGTTCATCCCAAATGCTTCGTGTTCTCAGGGATCTATAAATTAATCATACTCAACGCAGATGCAATATTAACAGGACAAAAATACGCGACACATGTTGCTCTAAAAATAATAGTGAAAGGTATTTCCCTAAGTTGAGCTTCGAACTTTAATTGTATTGTCTGATATAATAGTGGATTAATATTGCATTTTAAATGCTCCGTGTTCTCAGTCATCTATAAATGGTTATTCATTATAGGTGCTATATAAAGTTTAGAGAAAATACTCGAGGAAAGTTTCTCTAGTAATATTAGTGAAAGGTATTGACCACAAGTTGTATATATTCCGATTATCATTGAGCTTGGTAATTCAATTGTGTTGTCAGTTATATTGGATTTGTTTTAGTACATTTTAAAGGCATCGTATTCCAATGCGGATGCAATGATTGTAATGATAGAAAATATCCTTTCAAAGTCTGTCTAGTAATATCAGTAGAAGGTGTTTCCAATAACATCGGGAGTATTATCAGAAATAACATTTTTGTAATAGAACACTTTATGTGTATCGTGTTCTCAATGATAAACTACCAAGCTAGATGTTCTAAGCTATAAATAAATCATAATCAATGCAAATGTAACATTGTGGTCAGTGGAAATACCCTATCAAAGTTTCTGTAGTTATATTGGTAAAAGATATTGACTATAAGTTGTATATGTTCCCATTAACATTGTGCTTGGAAGTTTAATTTAGGTGTGCAGTGTAAACAACCAAGATAAGTTACATTATTCCTTACCACATCTAAGCTGTACACTAAGGCGAACATGGGGTACGCTAAGCCTTGAATTTGTTACTGTAATCATTTCCACAGCATCGTCAATTTTCCTCTACAAATTGCTCTCAAAATGATACCTTCGCAATTAGGCTTGTATTGATAATCACCGCGTCGGTTCTGATCCTTTTTTCACTTCTTTTTCTATGATTTGTATTCTGTACCGATTCTGTTTAGGGTCAATGCTAATAATCTCACAATGCATTGAACACTTGTAATATGATTCAACACACTTGAATTATGACAACACTATAAACTGACTTCAACATATTCCTATTTCTGTGCGACTACCTTCAAGATAATATAAATAATTTTAATGTTATTCAAAAGCGTGACGTTGACCAATGTGCATTATGTCAATTCTTAGCTTAGAATTAACTACAACTCTCCACATTAAGGTCGTTGTTTACGAGATCAGAAAGTGTAGATTAGGTAAATTATACACACTTAATAGCAGAATGTTTCAATGATTATTTTTTGTCAATTGCACAAAAAATATCTCAATCCATTCCAAGAAGTCATTTAGACCCGATAAGCATCTTACAAGATAATTTACTGACATATAATTCTTTTTCATTTTCCACAGTTTCATTTATCAGATCAGAGAAATAATGATGGGATTCGAAAATAGTAGCTCCAAAGATTTCTTTGGCCTTTCAATCATACTATTAACAAGAAATATTGACCACATTGTATCACTGATCACAAAGTTGGTCAATAAATGTATTAAGGATGGTATTTTCCCAAACTGTTTGAAAATATCAAAGGTGATACCTCTACATAAATCCGGTGACATAAATGAAATTACAAACAACAGGCCGATATCGTTAGTACCATTATTTTCAAAAATTTTAGAAAAGGCATTAAGCATACAAATTGTTGATCACTTCGAATGTAACAATTTATTTGCGACACAACAATTTGGTGACAGAAAGGAACAGGAGCATTTATTAAATTCATTAATAAAACTATTGATAGCTTTGAACAAGGTCTACATTCGCTATCACTATTTCTAGATCTAACAAAGGCATTTGACTGTGCTGTCCATGCTATACTCTTAAAAAAACTTGAGATATATAAATTTGATATTGTTAGCGTCAATATTGTCAAGTCGTTTTTAACAGATCGCCATCAAGCAGTGTGTATGGATGGCAGATGGTCTGAAAAGAAATTACTTACGATTGGTGTACCACAAGGATCCATATTGGAACCTTCATTATTTTTAATTTTTGTTAATGACCTGCCGGAATACTTGTCATTGACGCACACTGTACTATTTGCTGATGATGTAACAGCGTCAAATTCTGGAAAGGATCTAGATCATTTGGAGGAACAGAGTAGAATAAGTATGAATAAAGCCGTTGAATGGTTCTCGGGAAATGGTATTTGTGTGAATGAGAACAAAACAGTAAAAACAATTTTTTCCCTAAAGGCAACAAATAGTTTTGATAAATATACAAAAATTGTAGGTGTACATATAGATGATAGACTTACTTGGAATGTTCATGCAGATAAACTTATGACAAAATTGAGTGGAGGTTCAATTGTGGAAGCCGTTACTTTGTGATAGTTTATCATTTTAACGAAATAATAAATAAAACTACTTTGTTTTACTACCACTGATATTTAATATAGTCGTTACTATAGTTTCAACACTAAACGTGTCATCTTCAGACGAAAAATGAATTTAACAAATATTAAATCTACTATATATAGGTTAAAGGAGGATTTCAAACAAATTTTATGGCTATAGGAAATAGTTCTAGGAAAAACCAGAGAGGGGTTAGGTGATTAGGTAATTCCGTGAGGACATTAGTGGTGTGGGTATATTTACTAACAGACTTCAAATACTAAGGTTATTAATACATTGAAGAGATTACTGTAATATAAATCTAGTTGATCGTTTAGGATCTTATTATCATACATCTTCATTCCTTTGAAAATTTCCATTGACTCTAATATATTTAGTTTTGAAGTTTTATCTTGACTATGTAAAATTTGGACATTATTCAAATTAGGAAAAGTATGGCCTGTTTCTAAAATATGATTTGCAAATGAAGAATCGGTTTTATTATTTTTAAAGGAACAAAAATGTTCTTTATATCTAACTGCTATGTTACGGCAAGATCTACCTATGTAAAAACTATCACACTCTGAACAAGTTAGTTTATAAACTCCGGGTCTTTTAAATTTGTCAGTTTTATCTTTCGCGTTGAACAGAATATGAGATAATTTGTTTGGGGGTTTGAAGCTGATGGTCAGGTTATGATGGGATTAGTATTTAAAGTCTGTTAGTTAATATACCCACACCACTAATGTCCTCACGGAATTACCTAATCACCTTACCCCTCTCTGGTTTTTCCTAGAACTATTTCCTATAGCCATAAAATTTGTTTGAAATCCTCCTTCAACCTATATATAGTAGATTTAATATTTGTTAAATTCATTTTTCGTCTGAAGATGACACGTTTAGTGTTGAAATTATAGTAACGACTATATTAAATATCAGTGGTAGTAAAACAAAGTAGTTTTATTTATTATTTCGTTGAGTGGAGGTATTTTTGTTTTGAGAACATTATCTCAGTCGCTATCTCCTTGTGTTATAAAGACTGCGTATTTTTCTTTGGTTGAAAGTCAGTTGAGCTACGCTATTTTATTTTGGGTTAATTGTTCTAAAAAAATTAGATTTTCAGATTACAAAGGAGAGCGATAAGAATTATTGCGAGTATTGGATTAGGTATATTAACATTCCCAAATCTGTATATATATGAATGTCTCAAGTATGCACATAATTGCAGAGATAAGTACTCATTGAGTGAGGATTTTCATGATTACAATACTCGTAATAAGAGAAATATTCGTACAGATTTTCTGAGACTTAAAAAATGTCAAAATGGGCCAAAATTTTTCAGCGTTTCGATATTTTAATAAATTGTCCCAACCCATAAGAGAATTACCATTGAAAGAATTCAAGAAATCAGTCAAAAATATTCTTTTAAATAAACATATTTTATTCCACAGAAGATTTTTTTAAAATAAGTTTTTAAATTTAATATTGTGATCTTATTTATATTTTATGATGACGAGTGTAAACATATTATGTACATAACATGAATAAAATGATCTATCTATCTATACTATACGTCTCCCTAGGTCTAGATAGTTGTTTCGACTCCGCTGGCTCATCAGCAGCGAGTAGAGCTGTAGGTACATCGATCGATATCTCATCTGATGTATACATAAACCAACCAAAGTGCTTGAGAGGGATATAGCAACTAACGCCATCTACCCGCGAGTAGATGTTCTTTCGTAAAACCAACGCAATGTGAATATTGACTAAATCGATTTTCCATACATAATAAAAATCACGACGGGCAATGTAAGGGCCCAGTTTGCCAGAGGGCGACACAAACCAATGCAAAGGTACATAATTGACAATTTAGTCAATGTTCACATTGCGTTGGTTCTTTTAATTTCCATGAAGCTCATACACTTCACAGTTCAATCAGCATCTAATCTCAAATTCGTATTGAACAATCTGTTCTATTTTCCTCGAAATTACTGCTATTACATGGTCGGCTGGCGATTGCAGTACGTGGTTCGGGCCAGACAGAGCTTTACCGCATTATGCTGCAGCGGCAGCAGTGCGTTTTTGGTTGGAAGAGAATTGACAATAACATTGAGGATGGAAATTTGCGAACGGATAAGTATTCAATTGAAAATATTCACGGATTAAACACAAAAACAAATGGCAGGGCGTCATATATTAACTTAACTTCATGTGACCCATTAATAATGGGGAAAAAGATATCAGTTGCCTCGAATTCCATCGAAATGTAAGCTCTAAGTGAATGAGGTAGGATGGATTCCAAAATATCTGGAGCGAATCAATCTCAAAAAATCGAATTGATTTACATCGTGATGATATAGTAGGGGGACAGCTTCATAGTGTTATGGTTTTGTGAATCCCGAAATCATCAAATTGACTATAGTATAGATCAATCAATCGATCAAAACGGGAGTGGCCAAATTCAGTGCACTGAGATCTCTTGGTTTGGTATATTGTGCACCCCTATGAAAAAGACTCAGTTCAGCGGGCCTAACGCATTGCCAAAGACAAAAATAACGCTCGTACTGATGTCTCTTATGACCTCATAAGCCAGTGCTAGACATTCTGCTGGGATGTGTGAGGCAGTATCTTCCGCCTCTTCGCTTCTACAACCTGGAGTCATCAACAATGCCCAGTAAGTGTAGATTTCTCTCTATGGGACAATGAGCTGTAAAAATTGCCGGTACTAATTTTATGCCTCCTCTGCTCATTGAGATGAAGGATGTTCGAACGTTTGGGCGAGTATCTCGCAACTGCGAGAGCCATTGCTTCAGTAGCTCTCTTAAAACGCGGATCCTGGTGGTCGATGAGATTCCGATCATTGAATCGGTGTCAGTAGTTCTAACGGTACCCTGTGTGGGCAATGCTTCGGCTAGTACATTTCCTTCCACGCCAAAATGGGCTGATACACACCCTAGTTGGACTTTTTAGACTCTAACTCATTCAGCTAGGATCTCCTTGCAATTGAATACAAGCCTATAAGTCGATCGATAGGCCCACAGCACGCCCTGAGTCACTCCGCTGTCGATGCCGATATAAATTCGCCCACCACTTTCAGAAGTATTCTAAATACATTGTAGTACTTCACAGTATATCAAACATGAAGATATCGCTAGATAAACATAAAGTCCTAGGATGTGAGAGGCAGTATATTCCGCCTATTTGCTTCTACAACCTGGAGTCATCGACAATACCTTGTAAGTACATATGCTTGTTCAGGGGACAGTGAGCTATAAGAACTGCCGGTACTAATTTTATGCCTCTTCTGCTCATGGAGCGAAGGATTTTGGAGCGTTTGGGCGAGAAGTCCGCAATGTGAAAGTTCCTCCGAGGGAGCTATTGTCTCAGTACCTCTCTGAAAGCGCCGATCCTGGTGGTGGATGAGATTACAATCGTTCAATCGTTGTCAGTAGTTCCAAGGCAACCTTCGGCTACTCCATATCCTTCCACGCCAAAATAGGCTGATACATATACTAGCTGGACTTTTTAGACTTTGGCTGATTCAGCTAACCCTGCACTCAAATACAAACCTATAAGTCGTTCAATAGGCCCGCAGCGCGCCCTAGTCGATATAAGTTCGCCCACCACGCTAGTTCAATCTCTGATTCTCCAGAGCACAGATCCGGATTGCACAAAACTCGACTTGTAAAAGCGCCACATGAGCACCTGGGAAAACTGGAGTAGGTTGAATAATTTCGTGTAGTTAAAAAGTTCTGATAATAAAAGTGGAAGGATATATCTTTGGAATGAATAACTTGCCGTGATTCCACGAAAAGTTTGGGCTTTCCGAAGTATTCTAAATATATTGCAGTACTTCACAGTATATTAAACATAAAGATACCGCTCTGTACTGCATATACAAATTTCACTTTTGGGTTATTTCTATCCATCAAAACATATAATGTGGAATGAAATTTGCCGCCCACCCAACGATCTGAAAATGGTACTCGTAATAATTTATCAACACATGTGTCTTTTATGTCAGCACATACTGTATTTGTGAATTCTGACGGGTGCTCATTATGGTGATCAATTATATTCAGCAAAACAAATAAGAAACAAAAGAAAGGCGGGTCCACTGAATTCCGCTAGTTTCTCTATATGTTACAAGGGGCTAATTTCTGGTTGTTCTGTTAATTATGCATTTTGAGAACAAAAATGTAATGTATGAACAAACGGAAAGGGGTAAAGTGCATTTAATTTAAATTAAGAGTATTCTTGTCATGTTTTTGTTTTCCTTCAACACATTAACTAAATGAGTGGCTTTGTTGAATATAGTATAATTTGTAACTACTATCATATACATCTTCATCATGTAATAAGAGCTTATGTTCATGCTGGACTTAAGATGATGCTACAAAATTACATTAATTGTGTATTTGTTAACCTTTATTCTATACACTGACCTTGTATGTGCCTAAGTTTTCTACTACACATGGTAAACTAGCATCTCTTCCTAAGGCCACTGTTACATTTGGTATCGGTTCTGCAAACCTGGGGTCATCAGTCATTGCTGAAAATAAAATTATCAATTAGTATAACTTTTTATCGAAGAAATCAATCAAAAGCTTCAGAGTTCTTGCCTTTAATGAAATCAAAACATGAAATTGTAATTTTATTGTAACTCCTACCGCTGTAGATATTTTGCCTAAATTCTAACCGAAGGAATCAATCAAACGCTTCAGTTCTTGCCGGAATATGGGTTGCCTTTAATGAAATCAATATTCTTGATTAAACTATGCAATTCATTTTGCTCAAATGTAAACGAAAAGTGAAGCGACATGCATAATTTGGTTCTTTTCCGGAAGGGACGCCTATCTAAACACGAAATTGTAATTTTATTGTAACTCCGACCGCTGTAGATATTTTGACCAAATTCTAACTAAAGGAATCAATCAAAAGCTTCAGTTCTTGCCGGAATATGGGTTGCCTTTAATGAAATCAATATTCTTGATTAAACTATGCAATCCATTTTGCTCAAATGTTTCATCAAATATAAATGTGTCCCAGTTGTAATCTACTAAACTTCACCAGTCCATAGTAAACGAAAAGTAAAGCGACATGCATAATTTTGTTTTTTTCCGGAAGGGACGCCTATCTAAACACGAAATTGTAATTTTATTGTAACTCCGAACGCTGTAGATATTTTGACCAAATTCTAACCAAAGGAATCAATCAAACGCTTCAGTTCTTGCCGGAATATGGGTTGCCTTTAATGAAATCAATATTCTTGATTAAACTATGCAATTCATTTTGCTCAAATGTTTCATCAAATATAAATGTGTCCCAGTTGTAATCTGCTAAACTTCACCAGTCCATAGTAAACGAAAAGTAAAGCGACATGCATAATTCGGTTTTTTTCCGGAAGGGACGCCTATCTAAACACGAAATTGTAATTTTATTGTAACTCCGACCGCTGTAGATATTTTGACCAAATTCTAACCAAAGGAATCAATCAAACGCTTCAGTTCTTGCCGGAATATGGGTTGCCTTCAATGAAATCAATATTTTTGATTAAACTATGCAATTCATTTTGCTCAAATGTTTCCTCAAATATAAATGTGTCCCAGTTGTAATCTGCTAAGCTTCACCAGTCCATAGTAAACGAAGAGTAAAGCGATATGCATAATTTTGTTTTTCCGCAAAGAACGCCTTTCTAAACTCGAAATTGTATTTTTATTGTAACTATGACCGCTGTAGATATTTTGACCATATTTTAACCAAAGGAATCAATATAACGCTTCAGAGTTCTTGCCAGAATATGGGTTGCCGCCGTTGATGAAATCAATATCATTGAAATTTACTTAAATTCTTAAACAATCAATCCTATATGATAACAAAATATAGCTCCATGATATTTTGTTAGAAGAAGAAACTTCTGATTATCAAGATCTGAAAAAATTATTTTCCAGTTTATCTACATTCTCAGAATGGATGATGAATATCTGGGAAATATACTCATATAAAATTTATAATTTTGCATCTGCTGTCGTATTTTAAATGTAATTTATCGAGTCATGTCATTGGAAAGGATATATTAGCCTGGATTAAATCAATAATGGTTTGCGTATGACGGCCTTTGGAAATTCAAATTGCAGTAATTTCATTTAAAAACACATCGCAAAGAATTGATGTAGTTTTATGTACCCTGATTTTCTATGTGTGCCAAATTTCACCCAAATAAATGATAACAAAGTTATTATCCATAGCAATTAGGTCTTCGCAGTACTACAAAGAGGAAAAATAATATTTTTACAAATATCAAAGTCGCGAATATGTTTGTAGCAATAAATGAAAACACATTTCTTACGGGATTGAATTCACTCGTTAGTTGATCGACAATCGAATACAAGTTGTAAGAAAAGATTCTTTTCACTTACATCTGCCATAATTTTAACAATCGGCCATACAAGAAATCAAAATATTCAGATGACTAAAGGTTTCAAAAATAAATATGAAAAAATTGTATCATGCACAACCACATTGAAATAATAAATATCACTTCACTGCTTCAAACACTATAGTTTCTTTTAATATTGTACATTAACAATAAAACAATATTCACTTCATCGGTATGTCCATATTTCTGGAGTTGTTTTCGAACTACCCCCGTGATCCCTTTAGTAGCTTTTAGTTGCACCCCAGATGTGTTTAATGGGTTTAAAAATGCAATAATGAGAGAGGGGACGAATTGCGTATGACTAACGCTTCATATGTCTAGCAGTATTTAATAGCGAAAATTGAAGAATGAACACTGCTTTACAGAAATTAAGCGGAGAAAAGAGATTATATATGATAGCTAAAAATTAACGCAAGTTATAATCTGCTGTGAAGTAACTGGTGTTCTACCTCGAACAGCTCATGACTTTGGTTAAGTTATTGGTTGAAAAAGGACATTGTAAAACTGTAAAGTTCATACTGTCTCGCAGAATATTAAGGCGGGCGAATGATATATTATATATAGCTGAACGCAGAAATTGTTATCGATGACATGATGTCGAAGCGTTACCATTCTTGACGTTATAAGCTTCCAACATGTTTACCTATATTTCCTTGAGGAATGTTTTGTACAATAAAATGTCGCTAGATAACACTTTTGACATGAATTCAATCATTTATTATAGATATACAATGGCATGGACTTTGAAACTGATTTTATTGAAAGCATCAACCCATTGACCTACTCAACATCTCATTTTATCTGAACCACTGATAATACTGAATTTTAAGAAACATGAAATGAAATACGTCGATTAATATATGAAAATTGTTCAGACTTGGACATATTCGGGTTACTTTTCTTTGAACACGTTCCACTAGAATTTGATCCGACAGAAGAAAAACGTACCATAACGATGAACGAGCTTAATTATTATTGATGTAATATACGTTTTATAGATATATTTATTTGTAGAAATATTTTTTTGGAAAAGTGTTCGATGTACTGTTTCCTGCAGTATTGGCTTTTCAACATACAACTGTTATTAAGATTAAGACCAAGATAAATCTTCAGAAATAGTTATTCCTGATTGAAAAAGAGATAACCACAAGGCACGAAATCCCTAACGGTGTGCAGAAACGGAAAAATACTGAGGATGTAACCCTAGACCATATGATAGATGTACATGACAATAATGAGATCAATCATTATATATGAGGCGAAAATTCTACGACTGGCCTGTCTATGCAAGGCAGGTGCAATGAAAAACATGTTCAACGGCTATTATAGAAGTAATCCTAAGCCTCAGACCCCTCCATATGGTACTGTGATGATGAGGACTGTAGAGTGTATCACAAAACATAAGTATTTGCCCCTCCCTGTATATCAGCAAACTTGGGAAATGTGCCAAAATAAGATGAAAAAGGTATAGCAACTGGAAGCATTTAGGGAAGAAGTGGACATCACTAGATATAACTACAAGAACTGTGGCAGGCAAATATACTTCTGAGAAACTATAGCCAGGAGAGACCTAACGACTACATTAACCTGAGCAAGAATTAACTCGGAATAGTAACGGCAATCCTAACAGGGCACTGTCGGTTGAATGAACATCTAAAAAAGCTCGGATTAATAGAGGAAGAAGAGTGCAGGTTCTGCGCAGAGACGAATGAAACTACTATCCACATCCTCGCAGAATGCACAATATCTTGCAAAATACAAGAGCACGACACTTAGGAGCATACCAAATAGAAGAATAACTTCCTAAGAGCTACAGGGTTGAAGAAACTGTTCTAGCGATTGAGATATCCTGAGTTGCCCAGCAGCAGAAGATAACACAATAGATCTATTAGGTCTCAGTGTGCCAAATATTCCCAACACAATGCAATACAATTCAATCGGAGGAGACTCTATCAACCGCCACATGAAGTGATCTATCTGAAAGGAAGTTCGATAATAAAACAAACAAACAAGGAGGACAAACTATACTTAGGAAGTTTCCCAAGAAGACCTTGGTGCCAAACAAAATGCTTTGGAGATATTTGATGCTACAGCTAGTGAATCCACATATTCTTCATTAGATGTGTACCAATCATGTGTCACTTAAGCAAGCAGATCTCCTGGTGATGAAATCCATTCTTGCATTTGGCCGAGTCTGGACAAAAGCCTTCTTGGTAACCTTCCGTCATATGGTTTGCCGCCTAAGTTTTGTCGCTTACTATTGAGTTTTCTCTCAGATATATCACTCTATGTGGTGCTTGACGCAGTATTCTCCAATAAATTGGCTATTAACCTTGGTATTCCACATGGATTGGTCATTGGCACCAACTTTCCTTCTGCTACATGGCGACGATCTGTTGACGAGCTCAAGTTGGTGACCCCTCCATTGTTGAGCTCGAAACCTGCCGAACTCCGTCCTACTAGACTTAATTTTTCTATCGAATGGCGAAGCTGAGGAACTCTCTGCCTAATGGGGTCTTTCTTGATGCATATAAGCTCCAAACCTTCAGGAAAAATTCGAATGCTCATCTCCTCTCTCAACATTCTACCGCTGGCTCACACGATGTTCTTCGAACATTATAGGTTTTCTTCTCGTGTAGTCATAGCATAGAAAAAAATGTCGTTCATGATCCTGGAGCTCTTTAGTTATTGGATGAACTCAATGCTGATTGCTTCCTCTACTACTTAAGAGGTCACAGATAGTAGTGCAATGGGAGCGTAATCATTAGGAAGGGTATCCTTTCCTTTTCTGTAATTAAGGCAGAGTTACTGGTCAATCTTACTTCTTTGCATAATATCTAACAAGTAATTTGTTCAAGCCTTTTGTTAATTTGTTATTTATTTATTTAAAGGATAAGAACATGTTTTTGGACAGGACCCCTTCCATATGATGGTAAGAACTGGTAGCCGTAATAGAAACAAATCCTTCTTTGCAATAAATATCTAAGAAATTTCATAAATTTCATGAACAAAATAATTATAGTTCAATATCACCCTTAATTTGGCGAAAAACCGAGTTTGATATCTTGCTTCGTAATCTTGCATATAAATTGTAGCTATTCAAAACCTGGACGAGTGCACGTGAACACGTTCGATTTATGTTGGTGACAGACGATGGACTGTTGATCAAATATACAGCTTGAGTCAGATCGAGCGGTGTATAGAAATTCAATATGTACGAGCGAGATTCGACAAAGATGGGGATAAAAGGGCGTTCTCGAATACTTCATCTCATTCCAAGCTGTTGTGTGGTAAGCATAAGATAATTATCCAAAGATGATGCTACAATCGGAATTTAACTAGGTACTATAAATTTGTTCATAAAACAGATTGACGGGTAATACTCAATGTATAACCTATAGTGAGTTACTGCCGTGAATGGACAGTGAAGGGAGTGTTAGCTCATCGAATACGTTAGATGGAACAACCAACTATAGTGCTTTAGTTGTTTCTCTTTTAAAACAAAACAGGGCGTCTGTCTCTCTCTCTCTCTCTCTCTCTGACTCACAAGAGTCTCCTATACACCGGTCGATCTGACTCAATCTATATATTATTATATTCCCTATGATAGTCAATGGCTGCAATATTATGCTGTATATTACAACTTGTTATAATTTATAGTAGGATTCAATTCGCGAAATGAATTGAATTCACATTTGGACAACCTTATTTCGGAATTTCTACTTCTCTGCTCAAATGATATCCACCTTCTACGAAGTATTGCCTATAAATATGTAATCGATACGTAAAGGTACTTTACGCCGGATGTAGCTACAAACTTCCGGTGTGTGATCGAGGGAAGATTCTTGACAGCGGTACACTTTAATATATAGATTGGTCAATTTACTTTCTAGACCCTTTCTGTGTTTAAGCATTAAGAGCCTTCAAGTAAAATAATTCATACGGAAGATGCTACAACCAGTAACATTAGCTATTATATATTTCACTTTGTGGTGTAACTAGCTCTTGAAACTTCATAATACAGGATGGAAAGAAACTAATGTACCTATCTCATCTCAAATTGTACATAATTATGAATCTCGGGAAAAGATAAAACAGATCAACTTTTGGATATTCTCCTATCACTGTAAGTGAAGAATGATTGCTGAATGCTCCAACAAATACATTCCAACACCACACATGACTCATTTGGTATTCCGTCGCCATCAGTGTAACAATTCGTAGTAGATTTGGATGAAGAACTCTATCTATTGACTTGTTTCATTTTATATTAGGAATCTATTTCTCAACATTTCACAGTAATGCTCTTTCAATCTCATCTAGACCCCCTTTATCATCCAATGAAGCCACAGGAGCGAGACAGAGACAGGTTGGCGTAATTTAATCTAGTAGAGTTCAATGCAACCAAAACTCCAGGAAGGAGGATCCTACAATCCCTGATATGATGATATGAAGTCAACCATTTCAATGGAGTCTTCCATACCCGACCCCGGGATCACCATCTACATACAGCACACTCCCATGGGATAATCATGTGAGGTCCATTGCAAAAAGCGCTTCACCTAAACTTGATTTTCAATTCTGTGCCTAGAGCTAGTTCACATCTCAGCAGCTCCTCATAATCTACAAATCACAGATTGGACCTGTCCTGGAGTATTGTTCACATGTTTGGAGTGTTCGACTCCCAAACATATGCATTATATCCAGAAGAGAGCTATTGGTCTGATTTATATAAAGGTCGGCGACTGTCCCTCTTCTATAAATATTTACATGGTCGGTGTTCATAAGAAATCTCGTCTCTTCTTCCACCAAGAGATTCCAGGTAGGCGGACTAGACGAGCTCAAGCTAGTCACACTTCATTGTCGAGTTCGAGACCTGCCGAACTTCTTCATACCATACTTTATTTTTCTATCGTTGTAGAACTCTCTGCCTAGTGAGGTCTTTCCTTATACCTATAACCTCCAAACCTTCATGAAAAATTCGAATGCCTATCTTTTCTCCCAACATTCTATCGCCGGCTCAAACCTATGTATAGTATCCATTTGAGAAATTAGGTAAAAAATTGGAGGAGGAAGAGTTTACTCCGAATACAGAAAATCGAATATGTAGTGGAGCGATATCACAATAGTTTTTCCAATTTATTTCCAAGAATCTTGAACCATATTTATCGACAGTATATAAGGGAAGGAGGATATCTCAATCCGTTCCTACAATACCCCCATGTGTCCATCTTTCCATCCATTCGTCCACACGTCTATGAATGTAAATCGTACCCATACGACGACTTCTACGCTTGTTTTCTATGGTACGGAGGCCCTGACTGAATTAGCCAAAGGGAACAAACTCTTGGTTTCAGGGAAGTGAACTACTCAATGAATTGACCATACGGGGTTCCCTAGGTACCTCTGGCCATGATCCAATTATCGGAATATCCTCGATCACCGGTTTCCACGCATTCAAAGAGCTACTGTACATTCGGTGGCTCTCTGTATGACATGGGCACCTTGCATGGCCAGGTGTAGCTTCACACTGTTCTCGCCCGAACGTTCGAAAAACTTCCTCTCCATGTGCAGAAGATGCACAAGACAACTCTTCTTAGAGAGCACTGTCACCTGAACAGACTTCTACATACAATGAGCATTGTTGATGACCCAGGTTGTAGTAGATGCGGAGAGGTGGACGAAACTGCTTCTCATATCCTCGTAGAATGTTCAGCACTGGCTCCTCTTAGGCTGCAATATGTCGGCAGCGGTTACACGCTACCTGAAACCATAAGAGACATCAGTCGAAGTGTTCGGCGTTGCCTCAGGCCTACCGGTATGAGTCTTGTTCCATTGGGCGCACAAGGACCCGATCAAGTGGTCGAAGTGCTATATATAGACTTGTCCACCCTGTTTTGATTGGTCGATGTATGTAAGTGGGCAAAACTCCACGAATTTCATATAACGTAAACATTAAGACGATATGCAAGGAACTGATGTAATCCAGTAATAAGAACTTACTATTATATTGTTACATAATTTTCAAAGTATCTCTCGCTTTGCAGTATACCAGCTTCCGAAGTTATATCAAACTGAAAATTATAAATTGATGTCTTTTATAATCATATTTTAATAATACAGTATCTCGATGCTCCAGTCTGCCATAAAATTGAGAAATTTATTGAATACTTAAATCAAGGGAGGGATGGATACTGAGTTATTCAAACACTATCTAATGGCAGGCGACCCTCTACAAATCAAGAGATTTCGAAAGCATTATTAACGATGATGTAAAATCAAAGTGTTCATCTATAAGTTCTTCCGTTTTACATGTCGGTGGAGTGATGAAATTTCCATCATCTCTTTCCCATCCGTTTCGACTTGAACTAATGTTGTCTATCTGCGGTTGAGTTATGGTCTAGATGATCTACTCATTTGCTACTTATACCGGCTCCTCTACTCTATTCTCGGCACGAGCTCTGCAATGATCCATTGAAAAATCACCAAAAGCTGACAAGTTCGCAGAACTCAAAAGATCTATTTGGACTATTTTTAGTCTGGAATAACTTCACTTCCATCTCATAATTTAGCTTCTATATCGAGTTAGTAGTCGTATGAGGCTTCGAATGATCTCAAGAGTTTATTTGATATAATGAAAGAGGGCAGAAGAATTGATCCTTGCGGAACACCTCCATCACTGGGATTGTTGAGAAATGGGTCCGCTCTTTATATTTTACTTTTGACGTGGAGTATCAGTATGGTTCATGTAGTCGCGGAAACGAAGCACTGAAGTTCGAAAAATTTGAACAGTAAGACGGATTTGAATGCGGTTTTTTGCATTCGATTCGTTAGAGCTTCAGGGAACTTTGTGAACTAAATTGATTTATAGGAAATTAAAAATATGCAATTTGCATAAATAATATGCATTTTATAATTGCATTTCAAATTGACTGTAAATACTAAATTCACATATTAGACCTGCTCTGGAGTACTGTTTACATGTTTCGAATGCAGCTCCCAAACATACGCTGGAGTTCTTGGATTCTATCCTGAAGAAAGAAGATGGCCCTCCATCTCTTAACACAAGAATTGTGCAAAATTACCTTGCTAATCAGTTTGGTCCACAATTTATAACAAATAATGGACCTGTAAGGTGGCCGCTTAGATCGCCAGATCTCACTCCTGTTGATTTTGAACTTTGGGATTATGCAAAAAGTCAAATTTATCAAGAGTCAATTGAAGACATAGACGATTGAGGCAAAGTAAAACCCAATTTGAACAGACTCTTGAATTGTTATTTCTTTTGGTTGTTAAATTGATTTATTAGTTAAAGTCAACCTTCTTCCATTAATTATTCCCAACACACCTCTTATTAACTCTCATCCAACGCCCACTTAACATGAAAACTAAAATCGTCTTTTTATGAATCAACCAATGGAAAAAACAAGGAACAAGTGTGATACGTCATAGAAAAGATAATTTTACGTAGAATTCAAATCTGTAAGAATACAATAAGGGGGAGTCTATAAGAATATCTGAACTTGGAGTTCATGTCTCAAAAACTGAACATTCTTGGACAAATCTAACTACACTACTGGAATGGCAATAAAAACGTGCCTACACAATGTCAAAGTTCTGTCCTTGTACAGCTTATCGTTTCCGAGTTATTCGCCAAAATCGAAAATGCAAAATTCCGATTTTTACAAATAACTCAGGAACGATTGCAGTTAGCCTTGATTCCGAACAGAACAAAAAAACCCACAACATTCATTACAGTTGCTGAAATCCCAAGCATTGGATCAGCTTGTCTCCTTTTGTGATTCTCACCTAGCCGCCTATAGTAAAAGTATGCAAATGCATTTGTATATATGTCGTTCGCAATAAGGTACGCAGGGTGGAGCTAAACTAGTCATAAATCGACATCGTTAGTCTTTCGCGCTATCTTAGCGTAGTTGAAGCAATAATTTGAAATGAGATGACTTTCACGAGATTCTATGATAAATTCTTTAGATAACTAGGTGCCATTTTTTTTCTAGGAATATCAATAAAGGGAATAGAACCTTATACAAACCTACTTTCTGCCCTTTACTTTAATTATATGCCTATTATTAACAATATCGGGAAATTTCAGGCTTTATTAATCTTCAGTAGAGTATGATAATCAACTGAAATCGTTTTAATTGGTTTCAAATAAATAGTCATCAAGGTAATCGATGACAATTATGGCATTGATTATTAACGCTCTTCATAGTTATACATGTTCTATATGTTTGAGAATTGAACTTAAAAAGCTTTATATCGACCGTCAAGTGATCGGGAGTTGTGATATAAGTGGTCTCCGTCATTCATCCTGTTTCCCATGAGTGCACATTTCTGTACCGCCATCGCATCTCCCGCTTTCTCTTTAAACTTTGCATCAAACCTCTCACAGGGTAACGATCTATTCTAGCGGAATAAATAGGCAAATCCTTTTTATTTTACTTGTGAAAGAAAAATTGCCTACATTTTAACGGTTATAAACTTGATAAATCCAGGAATTATTCAATGAAAATTGCACAATAAACCTACAACCATGCTCTTCCATATCATTTGTCACCGTTTCCTCAAAAATTACTCGCAAAACCCTCAATGCTTGAATCAATCAACTTCCTATCTGAAGTGTATTAGTTCCAATGACAATCGATTACTTTGATGCTTGCATTGAATCTACGGATCTGAATTGACTCATCGAATGTGTTAATTTGGAGGTAACCGAACTCAGCCTTATATGTTGTCTATCGTATGAAATAGCCTCCGAAAAGTGACTGCAATCTATGTCCAATCGGCCCACAAGTCAAGAAAAATAGGCAGTATTATACCTCAAAGAAAGGGCGTCACCACATCACGTACCTGCTCGCGAAATAAACCTGAAAATTCGTTGTTTATTAAGCAAATAATATCAACAACTCAACTGTATCTGGTTGATTTTGGATGTTGTATGGTAATGTAAGAAATATCTGCACACTGCGTTCTCAAAAGATCTATTATGTCCTTTTCTGCTACTGAGCCGTAGCATGAATCAGATCCTCCAAAAAAAGCTCAGGATATCAGATGGCTTCAGATTGGGTGAGTCTTCCTTCTCTATTCATTGCGCTCCCAAGTGTCTGCTTCTAGTTTCTCAGGAGTATATTTGCCTATCTCAATTTTTTTAGTTTCATCCAGTATTCGAAAGTCGAATCTTTTTTGTACACTTCTTCATTGAGTTGAGTCGACAAAGTTCAGGATATCTGATGGCTTCTGGTTGGTTAAGCCCTTTCCTATTAGATACGCTCCCAAGTACCGTACCCCTGGGTTTTGTTAGGGTAGTGCATTCTTAGAGAATATGGATAGAAGTTTCATCTTCTTCTTGGCCACAATGGACCACATGGTCGCAGGGATTGATGTTCATAAGAAACCTGAGCGCCTCCTTCTCAGAATCTGCAGTCTTCTATCTCTACTAATCAGAGCTTCTTAATGTGGCCTCTCAATCGATAGTGCCCTGTTGGAGTTCCCGTTAGAGTTTGTTTTTCCTCAGGTTCGTGCAGTCATTGGATCTCTCCTCCTTCTAGTTTTCTAAGGAGTATATTTGCTTATCTCAATTCTTGTAATTTTACACAGTAGTCGAATCTTTTTTGTACACTTCTTCCTTGAGTTGAGTCAAGGAAGTTCAGAATGTTTCTGGTTGAGTAAGCCTTCTTCTTCTATTTGATGCACTCCCAAGTATCGTAGTCTTGAATTTCGCAGCTTAGTGTATCCTTAAAAAATGTCGATAGAAGTTTCGTTATCTTCTTCTCCACAATAGACCACATGGTTGCTGGAATTGATGTTCGACTCAGTCACAAGAAACCTGAATACTTTCCTCTCAGAATATGCAGTCTTCATTTCTACTCATTGGAGCTTCATAATGTGACTTTTTGATAGGTAGTGCCCTGTTGAAGTTCCCGACAGTTTTTTTTTAGGTTCGTTCTGTGAAATTCTGATGCATGTCTCTACTTTTAGCAACATCAACACGTACCGTTCCGGGCGGGAAGATCAAAGAGTATTTGCGTCAAGGAACACTGTCCGCTCGTTGGAAACGTGGTACAGTTATTTTGTAAACAGCAAGCACTTCTTGCCAGATGCAACAGATTCTCGAAATGGTGCTCAACATTCTCACAAAATTGCAAAGAGAAGACCTGAATTCCCCATTCAGAACCCTATATCGTCGTTGAGCAAATTGGTCACCCTATTTTCTAATCAGTACTGTTTTCTTAATTTCCAAAGTGCACTTTGCAGCTACTTTGATATTTTTGACGATTTTATTGTTAGCATGTTATCGATTATGAAAAATGTAAAACCGAAAATTATTTCCTTTGTTGAAATGCATAGTATCAAAAACAAAACTACAACTTGTGTTCTGTTGATCTGTGATCAGTGTTCCGATCATGCTCCGATTTGTTCCCCTCTACTCCTGTGACGATGAATTCATCCACAAACCAGTACCCATTCTCCTTACTGAATGTGATGGGCAGTTACTTGCCAATTACCTATCTGTGAACCAGTTGACTTGTAAATGTCATGCATAATACTTGAGGTCCTGTAAAGGCGATCAGACATGTCATTCCTTTCTAAGTTGTCATACATTGCATCGACATCAGACGATTTTTTCCATTTCTATTTTGAATAGTTCTGGGCATTCCCAAATGAGTTATGACTCATTTGTTATCCTCTCCTTAACGGAAAGTTCGCTGGTGTACATTTCCGCATGAAACAAAGTGCTCATTCTCCTTACCGAATGTAATGGGCAGTTATCAGACCAGTTACCTGCCTGGGAACCCATGTAAATTTCATGCATAATAGTTGAGGTACAGGATCTCAACTATTATGCATGACATTTACAAGGGTTCTCAGGGCGATCAGCTATGTCTTTTCTATGTTGTCATGCATTTCATCCACATCAGACTGATCTCATTCCCATTTGGAGTAGTTGTGGGCATTCCCAAACCAATTGCGAATTATTTGTTATCATTTTTTCAACGGAAAGTTCGCTTGTATGTATTTCCACCTAAAACATGGAGTGCCATTCTCCTTACTGAATGTAATGGGCAGCTACTAGGCCAGTTATCTGTCTGAGAACCCTTGTAAATGTTGTCATTCATTGCATCCACATCAGACTGGTTTCATTCCTATTTGGAGTAGTTTTGGGAATTTTCAAAGGAGTTACGACTCATTTGTTATCATCTTCTTAACGCAATGTTGGCTGGTCTACATTTTTGCCCAACATGGAATCCTTAAGGCTTTGAATATGTGAATTAGGCCTATTTGTATTCCCTCAATCCGTCTGTATACCGGATAAAGTGTATCGTTTTTGAATTGAAGTACTCCTGTGTGCCTGGATAATTCCCATTGGTATGTCTTGCCAAAAGATTCTCAATTTGTAAGGAATGTTCTCCTGCAGGTAGAGTTCCCATTTGGCCTAATCATGATCTTCTATTCTTCATAATAACAATTTATTCGAAATATGAAGTAAGAACACCTTATCCTGGAAAATACACTGTTTCTATGAACTGGAGAAGTGATATCGCATTTTGTTATAGAATGACAAGCGAAAATCAATATGTAGAACATTGAGTTCCCTTATTGCATCCATGGACGAACAAACTAGCTATCTAGACTGACTTATTTATGAACGGACCCCTGTCTCCGAAATATGATCTGAATTTAACATGTTGCCGGTGTTGCTTTCATTGCGTAATACAAACTTACATTACTGACGTATCTCCGGTTTGTAAGCGTTTGTTGTACATTTGATCATAACGACAATATCAAATATGCTACACTAATGAATTGTTACAATCCCCTGGGTCCTCTGCAGATACCATTTAGTTATTAAATAGTCTAAATATAAATATTATTTGTCAAATACAAGAGTCGTCTATTACATATATCCAGTCGTTAATACAACATTCCGAATGCTCATAGTTTGTTCTGTAGGATGCTCAGCATGATTCCTTACCTCATGCCTCAGCTCAATTGGCAACTGAAATTGATCCAGTGATTCTGAATCATCACCATGCTATTAGATTTATAAGAAAGCAGTCAAAAATTCTTTTGGTCTTTATGAATGATCTCAAAAATCATAATCATATTCAATTAATAATGTTGAATCTCCACGATAGACCTCTGAACATAAATGATTCAATAATTCGTGTAATACTGGTATGCAATAAATAAACTATTTGTACGACTCAAAAAGATAAGACGAGTTTTATTCAATCATTTTCATATCTTTGTTCACTACCGGCAGTTTCCCTAGTGCTACGATGGGTCGCTCACAATATTCTCGATATCATTTCCAAAATGAAATACATGGTTCCTTTGATTTTTGCTATTAAGTTCAAATTACGTTTTTTATACTTTACTACACGAGAGGGAAACTTATAATGTTCGAAGAACATCGTATGAGCCAGCAGTGGAATGTGAAGAGAGGAGATAGGCATTCGTACATTTCTTGAAGGTTCGGAGGTTATAGGCATTGGGAAAGACCTCACTAGGTAATGAGTTCCACAACTTCGCTGTTCGATAAAAAACTAAGTCTGGCAGGAAGTAGTTCGGCAGATCTCGAGTTTGATAGTGAAGTGGTGACTAGCTTGAGCTCGTCTAGGCGAACTATCTGGAATCTTTCGTGGTTTAATAACAGACTAGATTTCTGATGAACACCGACCATGGAAATATCTATAGTTGAGGGACAGATCTCTCATCTTTCTACGATGTTTTAGAGGGGTCAATGAGCTCGTGAGTGTGACATCATCAATCAAACGAATAGCTCTCTTCCAGATAGAATCTAAGAGCTTCAGCGTATGTTTGGGAGCCGAACTCCAAACATGTGAACAGTACTCCTGGACAGGTTTAATCTTTGCTTTGTAGATTATGAGGAGCTGCTAGGATGTGAGCTAGCTGTTGGCACGGAATAGAAAACCAAGTTTTTATGAAGCGGTTTTCGCAATGAACCTCACATGATCGTCCCATGAAAGGGTGCTATTGGTGGTGAACCCGAGCATTGTTATGGAAGACTTCATTGGAATAGTTATACCTGAAATCATCATATTAGGGATTCTGAGATCCGCCTTCCTGGAGAAGACGCAAGCTTGACTTTTCGTTGCATTAGGTTCTACTAGATTATCAGATCCTCATTTCAAAATCTTTGCCAGATTCCCATCAATTTCGTCATCCTGCCGCTGTCTCTATCCTCTGGCTTCATTGGATGGTATAGGGGCGCTCTAGATGAGATATCGGTATGGTGTACCATCGTACTATCGTAAACTATTTCCGAACAGATCAGGTGGTGGGAATGGATTAGTCAACTCTCCGGAAACGTTTCTTGTTTGTAAATTATTATTTTCCATCATTTTATACTTTGAAGATCCAGTCATATTCCAATACACCATTATATTCGATGACGAATTGTCCTCCTTGCCATTATCTCATGAGAATGTCTACGAAACATTCAACACTTCATTCATATCGGTCTTCAAGGAAAGGCTAGAAAATTCCAAGCTTGTTCGAACTAAAACGAGCTGAAGAATGTTGAATTTGATCGAACAAAGTGGATTCTTACTTGGCACAGGCTGTATGTTCCTAGTAGGTATGTTTTATGTTCTCCATATGGAGCGACGGAATAAATGGATCAGTAAATAACAAAAGAATCTTGTGAAAAGGAATTAAAAGATCCAAACCAAAAGCGTTGGATTGGGAAATAATTGTTCGCAGTTAATTTTATCCCAAGGGGGATAAACAGGAAATCGCAAAAACGATCATTCTGAAATCCGTTTGTAAATTCGTGACAACTGGTAAAGATACATTCACGCTCAGGCGATATGACACAGTTAAATTGCTGAGCTAGTAACTGATCCAGCTTTATTTCATAGAAGGGTGCGCCAGCATCCCACCTAAATTACTTCTACTTTTGCCCTGAAACTCCATTCTTCTTTATAGGGAACACGAACATATTTTCTTATTATATTTACTACTGAAAATAGTTTTAGCAATCTTGGTTCAGCAATCCCATCTACTTTAATAGTAACTTCACAATACCACTGTTGGAGTAACCACTACAAGCAAGCGAAATAGTCACGTACTTTGCAAGTTGGTGGCTGGCTTACAGATAATTTATGTTCATAAAACTCCAAATACGAATCTGATTCTTGATTTCAACATATTTCCGCATCTCACAAACATGGCAATGAATTCCGTTGTTCCAACAACAAGTGTAGGTAAATTATGTTACTATATTGGAAACTTGACATTTGAATGTGTCTCTCTAATCTAGAACATATTTAGTGCTCATGGAATCATTTCGTTCCGATGTAACTGTATGAGGTTTTGAGAATTATCGTTAGTACCCTTAATTCAGATTCAATGCTTTGGAACATAACATAACTAGGACGTCGGTCAGTATGCTGCGCATAGGCCCAAAGGGGTTCAGCGGAGACAAAAAAAATCAAAGCCACAGTCTGTCTAGGCTTAAGATACAGTAAATCGGAGTCACCATGCCGTTTGAGCCGAAAGGAGGAGATACTTCGTTTGCTACGTTCACGACGATGAAGACCGCGAGCAGCAGTCCGTCTAGTTGCGCAAATTCTATTATTTTCTCCACAATCAGTGCGCGAATAAAATGGAATAGCGTTGAGTATTTCGACGGACCCTTTTGCTCAATAACTCAAAAACGGCTTGAGATAAAATATTGAAAATTCCGATCATATCTCGTTCATTTCAAAACTTCAAGTGGAATGCATCTACATTTGCCAAACAACCATTCGCTGACGCTCACTTCGTTAATTTATTGATCATAAACTTTGAGGAGATCGTATGGCTTATAAGCAGAAAAGTCTCAATGAACAGATACGAAACCCCTTGCGTCTACACCATTTCTAGTTCCATCACTATACGTAGAATCTTGCCCCAAAACAATTCGCTCTTCCCCAAATATATCGGTTTTGAGCATTTCTTAAGATTCTAGACTATGCATTATTTTTGGAAGTGGTAGCCTCTTTCGAGTGGTATTTTTTACATTCATCTTCAGTTTTTTAAATAAAATTATAGTATTTTATCGAAACATAGTGAAAAATGTGTTTATCTGGTTATAAATATATCACTAGCGAATATGTAACCTGCAATAATTACCAATCTATATTTTTCTTTAATATTGTTAATCATTTTTATTCCTATTATAATATTTCAGATATTCTATTTCAATGTATTATCTGATTACAAAACTTACTTCAAACCATTTCCTGTCAGTCGGTGTTACATTCATTCTCAGATACTTTTATATTGCAAATAATAAGTAAAACTGTGATGTCACCATTACGGTGCATTATTCTGCCGGACATTCGTCATTTACCGTGTGAATCCTGAATTGCTGGATTTCATCAATAAAGTCTATATAAGCCACCGACAGAGGAAAAGTGGGAGATTGGAACTTTCTTCTCGTGTGTGTACGTATCGATCTGAATAACTTGAGTTATTAACAAATTTGCCGCACTCATTTTAAATAGCGTCTTATTTTATTTTATTTGTTAATTTGTTTTAATAAATTGTATCGAGTTAGTTTTATCAATGATGTTTCTTGCAAATTACATTTAATATATCGCAAACAAGAAGAATCTTCAGGGATAGGTCCCCAAACCAATATTCACTAAATAACATTAAGCCCTACAAAAAAACTGGCGGTGGCAATATGAAATTGGTTGGGTAATCAGAACTATTCAACCAAATTCAACCTAATCAGTATTAATGATTGGTCAATTGATCACAGCTTTTTTCATTATGCACAAACAAATAAGCAAACTCAAAGTCGGATGAGATGTTTAGAGTACCCTCAAATGCACGGTATCCCCGACATCTTTGCCTCGAGGAACTTCGAACCACTCCACATCGTCTCCAATTTGATGGTATCGTTGATTTACTCATTGCTGGAGCTCCTTGAGGTCATTAACAGCCGTAGCATACACTAAATCGGTCGATCTTGCAGGCCATGATACAAGTCTGCCGCTTCCTAGCCACCTTCGTCCAAAAGTTCAGTGTAAATGCTCTCCAACGGCCATCGTGGTACTTTCGTGTTGAAACAACATTTGCTGCTTTTGAAAAGAATGACGTGTAAAAGATCATATGAGGGCAAGGTAAAAAGTTCCTGAAAAATAAAATAGACGGTACCACAATCGAAAATCCCATGTGATGTACCATCTAACTAGAACGCCTCAAAATTTTCAGACTGATATGTCATTCAGTTCTGTTCAGCACCCATTGAAAACAAGCAACCTTGGAGATTTTTGTAAACGTGGAAAAAAGTGAATTCCACTACAAACATTATTTCTTGCGTTGAAAAAACGCAAACCAAGGCATCGTTTGTTAAAAATTATGGGGACTCTTCACCATCGATTGGAACGATATACGAGTGGCTTACTGATTTTCGTTGTGGTAGTATGACCACAAATGACGCCGAACGTTCTGGTCGTCCAATAGGGGTCAAAACCCCAGAAATCGTCGATAAAATCCATGGTATGATACTGGACGATCGGCAAGTTAGAGTGCACGAGATTGCTGAGGCTATGGGCATATCGACCTATGGGCACGGAACATCTTGCATACATTTTCGAATATCAGAAAGCTATCTAACAGATGGGTGCAGCATTTGCTTTCTGTTGATAACAAGCGCGATCATGTGACAACTTCAAATTAGTGTTTGGCCATATTCAAGCGCGATAAGAAGGACTTTTTGCGCCGTTTCGTAACCGTGGACGGAACTAGGATAGATCATAACTCACCAGAGACCAAGGAACAGTCGAAACAGTGGACTTATTCTGGCGAATCGAAGCAGCAAAAAGTCAAAAAGGTTTATCGGGCAACAAAGTCATGGAGTTTTTTGGGATTCACACGGTATCGTCTATATCAATTACCTTGGAAAGGGCAGAACGCTCACCGGCGTATATTATGCACAGATCGATTCGAAGCCGATTTGAAGCAAAAGCACGCGAATTTGCCAAGGAAAAAAGTGCTCTTCCAACAGGACAACGCACCGGCGCATAGGCCGGCAGTATCAATGACAAAATTGTATGAATTGCGCTTCGAATTGATTCGTTATCCATCATACCAGATTTGGTCCCCTGCAATTCTTATCTATTACTAAACTTGCAGAAATGGATTTGGCTTCAACGATGAGGTCATTGCTGAAACAAACACCTATTTTGAAGTATCGAAAAATTAGAAAAACGTTGGACGTAGTGTATAGGCCTACAAGGAGATTATGTTGAGAAATAAAATAAGTTTTGACCAAATAAATCATTTCTCGTTTCATTTTTTAGGGATATTTCACCTTGCCCTCAAACAGTGTGCTTAGCGGAAAGTGTAAGGAGACAGCGCAGTTCGATCTAGTAGCTATCCTGTTGCCCAAAATACCTATTCAAATGTTCAATGAAAAACGTACCTGATGCCTGAATTTCATAAAAGTATGGAAGTTTTTCGTCGATCCACACATTATTATTGTCCAAATTGAAAACTTCTTCTCATAATCAACCAAGCCTGATCATTACTGCGTAGAAACCAGTTGAACATGGTTGATGATTAGGATAACTTAGCTCAATCTATATGGTATGGGTAAAACTTCTGCTGGTGAAGTATCCTCCTGACAAAAGGGGCACTAATTCCTATACGGACTGAAATTCTCTGCAAACTCGTATCGGATTCTGGTCTACCCGCGCTAAAATTGTTTCTTCTGCCTTAGAGTGGAACGCCGACCTTGGCCTCCCATAATGATGGGACTATTTCCGAAATTAACTAGGTATATAACAGAACATCTATCTCGATCAGAAGTTCTATCACGCCAAGAATAACATCCTTTATAAGCTTGGCGAAGTGTTAGTGAATAACGGATAGACTTCGGAGGCTGTGTAGAAAATCATAGGGTATCTTACAACGGACTTTGAGGCGGAGCCAAACAACCACCGCCCACTTGTTTTTAATTCAGTAGTATACGGTCCTTTTATAATTGAAAATCCAATAATCAGAACAGTATGTTGAATTTTAATAGACTGTTTGATGGAATTCCTCCAACTTCCTGAACAAAGCTTCCATTCCGTTCCATTGAATGTATTCTGATCTAAGACTAAGGAATATCTATATTTAGCTATATCGGATATTAACAGACGCAGATTTGTATCTTAATACAGAAATCAACAATACCCTTTGTAGCAAGTTTCATTTCTTTAGAAAGAATTTTTTATTTAGTGCGTTCTGGAAAAGAACTTTTAGTACAATGCCTAATGAACGAACCACGTTTCGAGCAACATTATTCCGTGTGTATTATCTTTGTATTGATCCTTAAATATAGAGTACTAAATAGAGCATATTGTATACAATTAATGTTATTCTCAAACATAAATACACTAATTGAATACCAATACATCTTATTCATAATAAACTATAGAAGAGTTCACACTTTGGGTACACTATAACACTATGAATAAGAAACAATTACTGTTTGACTAGCGCTGATTCTTCACCATTATTTATCTTTATATGGGCTGAATCTTCTTTATACCGAGTTGAAATGTTCCCTCCACATTGACCCACAGCATTTTGAACACGACTCAGATACGATTTTGTAAATCCCGGATTAGTCAAAGTCGGAAAATTTGCCCATCCTAACCTTCGTAAACTGTATTGCTAACTAAGAAGATTCATAAGCCGGGTAATTCCATGAGACCAATGATTTCAAACATAAACTTTCCCACGTATAACATAGAATAATGGTTAGTTAAGAAATTTATCAACTCCCAAGCCGCACCAAGGTTGTCTGTGAAAAATGCATTGGAACTAATTGCAAAATTGAAAGATTTCGAACTTAAACCTGGTGATACTCTGATTTCATTTGATGTTGTTTCACTATTTATGAATACTCCAATTCTTGTGTCGATAAGCATTCTGAAGAAATGGCTTTCAAATATTGATATCCCCGATACACAGTGCTCAGAATATGTGATTCTTTCGTTTTTGTGTATGGGGCGGTAGGTTATGTGGATGACATTGCCATACTCTCCACAGGAGCCAACGAGGATACCTTGCAGGAGCTTGTTCAACAACTGATAATTACAGAAGTCTGGTGTAGAGAGAACGAACTCCCCATTAAAGCGGAAAGAATTATTATTATCATCGTCTCCAGAAGGTACAAAATCGAGCTTCTGAAGAGGATGGTAATCGGGGGCAAGTCAATTGACTTTTCCGATACGGTGAAATATCTGGGAGTCACCCTGGACAAAAAACTACTCTGGCAGAAGCAACTGGAGACTGGGTGCCAAAATGCGTCCATAATCTTTTGACAGTGTACGAGAGCAATTGGTATGAAGTGGGGTTTGGAGCCTAAACAGCTGATGTGGATCTGCCCAGCTATCATTATCTCAAGTCATGCAGTCCTCATATGGTGGAATTAACCGAACTAGTTATAGCCAAGAAACTGCTGGACAGAATACAGGGACTCTTCCTCAAAGGCATTAAATCTACGAGGAAGAGTACACCAACTGCAGCATTGAGGACTTTGCTGGGCGTGCGTATCAATGATGATGAGAAATCTGGCAATGATGGCGGTCTACAGGCTTAGCTGCAATGGCTCCCTAAAGACATGGAGTTCAGACCAAGCCCGTCTATTTCGGGGGCAGCCTGATAGGCTGCGACTTGAACCGCAGGACAGAATCAAAGCCCTGTGGCGCACGAAGCAGCATTGCTGGGTCATCATCCCCTCGAGGAAGGAATGGGGAAATAGCCGCACGCCAAAGCTAGCACAATTTGATATACGGATGGGTCTAGAACAAACACAAGAGTCAGAGCAGGCTTCTAGATATATTAATCGGTCTTCCAAGGCGAGATGCTTGCCATCAACACATGTGCGGAGAAGCTACTCGGCTATGGTAAGATAAATGAAACCATCTGGATCTGTTCGGACAGTGAACAACGCACTGTGAAGCCCGATTGTGTCCTCCAGAATTGTCAGGGATACCAAGGAGATCCTCAACAGGCTAGCGGGTGGAAACAGGATTATCCTGACCTGGATTCCGGGTCACTTAGGTTAGAAAAGGAACGAGGAAGCGGACAAACTGGACAGAGCGGGAGCCAGTTTGGACGGTCTTCAAGACCCCCTTGCTGGTGTCTCCTACAACAGGGGTATACAGATCTTGCGGAACCATCTGAGAGAACATGCCTCAGCATGGAGAAGAATTGACGGCTGCGAACTGCCAAAGCGCTGTTTGGAAATGAGGTAGCTCAAAGGACAAGCGAGATACTCTCGCTGAGTAGGCAAACCATCAGGATAATCTCCGTGATCTTTACAGTTTGCGGAAATCTGATGAAACTTAAACACACAGTACCTTTCTGTATGAGATGCGAGAGAAACAAAGTGGAGTCGTCAACCCACTATCTTTTTCAATGTCGTGCGCTCATTCGAGCCAGGTTAACCTGGCCAGGCCCGGGAATCATCACGGCTGATGACATAAAGGATGTGAGCAGATCTCAGGATTCTGTCGAGCAGCGGGGTATCCAAATACCCCCTGAAAAACGTAGCATAGGATAGTGTAGAAGCGTCTTTGACTTATTGCACTGAACTTTATATTAAGCCTGCTACCATCTCAACCAATACCAATACCAAAGTATGAGGCAAAATTATTTCACTTTTAACAAAATGGGATTTGCAATGAATAATGTGCTCTCTCATTATTTTTCAATATTTTTCTAAGCGAACATGTAACCTCCTTAAAATCAAAATCAGTTTGAAAAGTTTGGTGTGGATATGTCGATGATATTTTCGCGATTATTGGTAAATATTTTGATTCAAAGGCCTTTTGAACACGCGTAATTGCTAATTTGATTTGCTGACATTCACTGTCAAAATAAACACAGATAGGCAGCCTTCCTGTCCGCGATATAAACATTATAAAAGATTGTAATCACTTGGAATTCAACATAGATTATCAAATGAGCCAGCAAACTGATAACTACAAGGTTGAGAAACTTCAGCAAACAGCATTGGACAGTGGTTCCGACAAACCTTTGATCAATAATCTAATTTCTAGGCAAAAAAGGAAACTGAAATGCAACCAGATAACCAACTTAGAGAACTTCCCTCAACTATTTCAATAAAATTTAAAAGATTGACTTATCATCCTTCAGTAATAAATAAATTCCATAATTTGTTTTCTAAATTTGCAATGAGACCCGTTTATAGATGTAAGAACAAGCTAAAAAACACCTTTGATACAGTTTCCGACTCCGAAAAATCCAGGATTTACAAAATCGATTGTCTTGTTCAAAATGCTATGTGGGTCGAACTAGAAAGATAATTTTAACTCGGTATAAAGAACATTTTTGGTTTTAGAGATTCTACTTCCCATCATAGCACATATTCTGGGCTGCCTTACCAACTTTGTCAGCTCTATTTGGATTGATGAAGGAATATATATGTTCAAATTTGAATGTAGATTGTTCATTGATACTATGGTGTAATAATATCCAGCTCTCAAATAAGAACTTTGGTAATATTGAGTCAAGTGTGATTAACTCAAATATGTAGTATCAAATTAATTAACGTTGAGCCATTCGTTTACACGAAACGTTGTATACCAACTTCAGAAATCTAATTCGAAACAGGAATATATTAACTGAAACAAAAAATTTGTCCGCAGGTGGTATACGTTCGTAGAGTGGCCATGCCACCCTATCCGTTTTAGGAGATCATTTTATAAAAGTGTTAAAAGCTTGAGCGCTTTTGTGGTTGAAAATCCTATAGCTTTCAATCACCCTGCTAATTGATTCTCTTCCGAACGGAGACTGCAGAATTTCAAGCATTTACTAATCAAAAATTATTAGCCCATTTTTAAGCTGAATGTCATGCTTGTATTTAAACAAAACCCAACATAAATTGAAACCACATTGAGAAACAACTCGATACAGACTGATTCTTCGAGAATAAAAGCTTTTTCGATACAATGATTATCATCTCTATTTTCCCTTAATCGGCGTCACCGACACAACAAAATAATTTGTAAAACTCTGTCTCATATGACAATCAGTCAGTATCCTTCAAAATATACTCGTGTAGTCAGATTTGTATTTAGTAATGTCTTTCGAAATTTGCCGCTCGTATATTACCTTCTGAAAAAATTACGCAAAATAGTTTTGTGTCATTCTTTGAAGGTTTAGGCACCAAGAAAACAAAAGAACAGTGAATCTGATCGGTGCAGTATCAAAAAAGTTATAAAAGAATTCACCCACATTGTAAAACTGAACGCTATTATTATAAATTGAAATTGAGAAAGAAAAGTGATTCGTTATGCTAACTTTTTTTGGAAAGGATGTATTGAAACGTCATTACTTAAGCATAACATCTATAAGAAGTTTATAAACTGCTTTGTCCAGAATGCGATCCCATTATATAGGGCAAACAGGACGATGACTTTCTACTAGGTTTAATGGACATAAAAGATGCTTTAGCCTTCCAAAAATGGGTTCCACTCCTGCACATCATTTTTTCGACATTAACCTTTGCTTTCCTGAATCAGACAATTTACATATTCCAAATATAGCTGATAACGACATGAAACTGAATTTTATTTGAATACCATCTGAAGATGACGTAAAGTGCCAGAGCTCGAGTAACGAGAGATATAAATTAAAGTGATATTGATATTGGTGTTCAATTTTGCCAATATGGAGAAATTACCTATCGTGAATGGTGAAACGACAGACTTTCTTTTGGGAAAATTTATTAAAAAAACAACTTTGGAGCCCTATTGCTTCGTTACTTTTGAGTTTTAGGGAACTTGTAGCTTTAATTTAGGTGAAATCACCCCCTGAAAGTTTTGACAACTTAAATGATGTACATATGAAATTCATCACATAAATCGAATATAATTACATCGTTATATTCCTGGTCAATAACAATTAGGGGTAGAAATACCTACATATAAGTGCATGGTAATATATGACGAATTTCAATGAAACAGAAATTTCAGAAGCTTACAGTAGGTTCAATCATACTTCTCTCTGGAAAAGGAAGTAGAAACTCCCCCTGTCAATGTATACCGCATCGTGGCGGAACAAATTTAAAGTTCATGAGTCACTGGACTCGATAATTTAGTCTAAAATTAATTCGCTTATATTTCATAAAGTGCGGGATGCATTGCTGTTGTTGTTGTTGTTCGGCTAATATCGATTATATGAGTTGAGATACATAACCGATAAATTTCCCTAGTAACTGTTGGTTCCTCCTGAATTTATTTTCAATGACATTCGTGGTATATAATGACATAGCAAAACTAGGAAAACCTTATCATTGTTACCCGGCAAAAGCCAACATGATGTAAATGAGTATTTTTATACATTTATTTATATCTAAATTCTCATTGTTTGCTTTCTTAGTGGAACATCTATTGGAGATGGCGTGAGATATTTTGGTCTTTCCACCATACTATCAGCCGACCATATATACCTTCAGCATAGATTGATCAGTAACATTACAAACTTTCTCATTTTACTGATGAGCTCTATGAGACGACCAAAACAGCTGTCTAGAACCATTAGTTTATTGCGTTACTGATCAATCTGGACAAGGAAACCCTTATCATTGTTACCCGACAAAAGCCAACATGATATAAATGAGTGTTTTTATACATGAATTTATATCTAAATTCTCATTGTTTGATTTCTTATTGGAACATCTATTGGTAGATGGCGTGAGATATTTTGGTTTATTCACCATACCGTCGCCCGGTTATGTATACCTTCAACATAGATTGTTCAGTAACATTGCAAACTTTCTCGTTCTACTGATGAACTCTATGAGACAAGCGAAACAGCTGTCTAGAACTATTGGTTTATTGCGTTAGTGTTCGATCTAGATTAAAGTGACAAAAGTCAACATGATAGGAATGAGTGTTTTTGTACATTCATTTATATCTAAATTCTCATTGTTTGATTTGTTATTGGGACATATATTGGTAGATAGCGATATTTTGGTCTTTCCATAATACTGTTCAATATCTTCAACATAGATCGTTCAGTAATATTGCAAACTTTCTAGTTTTACTGATGAGCTCTATGAGAGGATCTCAAACCTCTAGAATCTAGACAAGGAAAACCTCATCATTGTTACCCGATAAAAGCCAACATGATATAAATGAGTATTTTTATACATGAATATATATCTAAATTCTCATTGTTTGATTTCTTATTGGAACATTTATTGGTAGATGGCGTGAGGTATTTTGGTTTTTCCACCATACCGTCGGCCGGTTATGTATACCTCCAAAATAGATTGTTCAGTAACATTGCAAACTTTCTCGTTCTACTGATGAACTCTACGAGACAAGCGAAACTGCTGTCTAGAACTATTAGTTTGTTGCGTTAATGTTGGATCTACATTAAAGTGACAAAAGTCAAAATGATAGGAATGAGTTATTTTTGTACATTCATTTATATCTAAATTCTCATTGTTTGATTTGTTATTGGGACATATATTGGTAGATAGCGATATTTTGGTTTTTCCGTAATACTGTTCAATATCTTCAACATAGATCGTTCAGTAATATTGCAAACTTTCTAGTTTCACTGATGAGCTCTATGAGAGGACCTCAAAGAGCTGTCTAGAACTATTAGTTTGTTGCGTTACTGATCAATCTAGACAAGGAAAACCTCATCATTGTTACCCGATAAAAGCCAACATGATATAAATGGGTATTTTTATACATGAATTTATATCTAAATTCTCATTGTTTGATTTCTTATTGGAACATCTATTGGTAGGTGGCGTGAGATATTTTGGTTTTTCCACCATACCGTCGGCCGGTTATGTATACCTTCAACATAGATTGTTCAGTAACATTGCAAACTTTCTTGTTCCACTGAAACGAAACGAAACAGCTGTCCAGAACTATTAGTTTGTTGCGTTAATGTTCGATCTACATTAAAGTGACAAAAGTCAAAATGATAGGAATGAGTTATTTTTGTACATTCATTTATATCTAAATTCTCATTGTTTTATTTGTTATTGGGACATATATTGGTAGATAGCGATATTTTGGTTTTTCCGTAATACTGTTCAATATCTTCAACATAGATCGTTCAGTAATATTGCAAACTTTCTAGTTTCACTGATGAGCTCTATGAGAGGACCTCAAAGAGCTGTCTAGAACTATTAGTTTGTTGCGTTACTGATCAATCTAGACAAGGAAAACCTCATCATTGTTACCCGATGAAATCCAACATGATATAAATGGGTATTTTTATACATGGATATATCTGAATTCTCATTGTTTGATTTCTTATTGGAACATCTATTGGTAGATGGCGTGAGATATTTTGGTTTTTCCACCATACCGTCGGCCGGTTATGTATACCTTCGACATAGATTGTTCAGTAACATTGCAAACTTTCTCGTTCCACTGAAACGAAACGAAACAGCTGTCCAGAACTATTAGTTTGTTGCGTTAATGTTCGATCTACATTAAAGTGACAAAAGTCAAAATGATAGGAATGAGTTATTTTTGTACATTCATTTATATCTAAATTCTCATTGTTTGATTTGTTATTGGGACATATATTGGTAGATAGCGATATTTTGGTTTTTCCGTAATACTGTTCAATATCTTCAACATAGATCGTTCAGTAATATTGCAAACTTTCTAGTTTCACTGATGAGCTCTATGAGAGGACCTCAAAGAGCTGTCTAGAACTATTAGTTTGTTGCGTTACTGATCAATCTAGACAAGGAAAACCTCATCATTGTTACCCGATAAAAGCCAACATGATATAAATGGGTATTTTTATACATGGATATATCTAAATTCTCATTGTTTGATTTCTTATTGGAACATCTATTGGTAGATGGCGTGAGATATTTTGGTTCTTCCACCATACCGTCGGCCGGTTATGTATACCTTCAACATAGATTGTTCAGTAACATTGCAAACTTTCTCGTTCCACTGATGAACTCTACGAGACAAGCGAAACAGCTGTCCAGAACTATTAGTTTGTTGCGTTAATGTTCGATCCAGATTAAAGTGACAACAGTCGACATGATAGAAATGAGTATTTTTATTAATTCATTTACATCTAAATTCTCATTGTTTGATTTATTATTGGGACATATATTGGTAGATAGCGATATTTTGGTTTTTCCATAATACTGTTCAATACCTTCAACATAGATAGTTCAGTAATATTGCAAACTTCCTAGTTTTACTGCTGAGCTCTATGAGAGGACATCAAAGAGCTGTCTAGAACTATTAGTTTGTTGCGTTACTGATCGACTAGACTGAAAAGGCGTTATCATCAATTTGTTATTAATTAGATTGTCTTAGAAACTCTAGAATGAGCATCAACCAAGTATTGCTACAGTTTCATAGATTCCCTCCATATATCCATCCAAATCTTGTGTGAATTCATGAAGAAACTATAGGATGTAAGATTCATCCGGTTCGGAGTATTTATATGTTAGGACATGTCCTGTTCTACTACAGCCTTGCAAGATCTGGTGTTGTGGTTACCTGTGGTCCCTCCCTCTCATCGATTATCCCAATATGAACGTTTCTCTCATGAATAACATAGTGACATCGTGTGCCATTCTGTTGATGAATGAGGGTATTGAAGTGTCATATTGTGCTAATTAAATTTTCAAAACTGCTTTCAGGAACTGTTTCAAATTCCTAACTCACATCGACAACTATACAAACTCAAACTCCCAACCAACTGTAACCAATTTTATTTAATAAAGGACACAATCGACTTGCTATTAGTATTAGTATTTATTGATTGAATAAAGAACAGGTACAAAAGCAAATATATGGATTTGTGTTTGAATGAACAGGGAATGATCCAGATAAGGATTTGATCATCACGTTATCATGAAAAGGATAAAAAACAATAGCATCACGTTCATATGAATACGTGACTTAATTTACTTGGACTAATCTCACCTGTGAATGATTCTCAAACCTGTCTGGATAATAATTCAACAGATTACAGAGAAAACCAGTTTACCAACAAACGAATGAGGAATGATACAACTCACTCATAATAATTCACAAAAACAGATTTTCTGATCCACATAGTAAACATAGATTGCTTCTCAAACATTTTTTACATCTTCAAACTACACAAGAGAAACACCTATAATGTTCATGTAACATCATGTGAACCTGCACCGGCTGTCTGCCGGTAGGTTCCGGGAGGTCCTAACTCCCCTAGAATCGCATCAATGCAATCAAAGAATGCCGAGAAGTACTGGCTGAACTAGCCATGACAAACAAACCTCGACTCATCTGGGTTCCAAGATACAGTGAAGTTAAGGGTTATGAAAGGGCAACCACCCTGGCCAGGCGGAAATTCTCAGGAGCCTCATATCAGGCCAGAACTGATGGTCGCCTTCTTAAACTGCGTTGGAGAACTCGCCCTTCGGGGCCAGCATAACAGGAAGTGGTCCGACTCGTGGCGAACTCAGCAGGCATGAGGCCTGGAATCCTCATGAGTCACTGTCGTCTTAACAGACATCGTAGATGACCCTGTATGTAGAAAATATTAAGAGAAGAAACTGCCTTTCGCGTCCTGTTGAAAAGTTCAGTTTCGTACATAGTTACTTCAGCAAAACAGATCTGCTTCAGGAGAAACTCAAGGAAGCCAGCTGGATTGCTGTTAGGCCACAAACCTGCTAGAATTGGATATGCTAATAATCATGGAGCACACGATGAACCCAATCCTACTACCTACATGCATCTAGGGTTTGGGCCGCCACCCTGGAATGATAAAGATCATGATGATGTGATGAGGCAGCGGTGGAATAGCGGGAGAGGAGGTGTGCATTACATTTTTTCTAGAAAGTTTATTGGCATCAGGGTATACCCCACTATGCGAAGTGTTCTAAAATTTCGCCTGTCTGGTAATAAAAGTTTGGCAGGTTTAGAGCCTGACAAGGAGGAAGTGACCAGCCTGATCGCGTCTATTTACCAACCTGGATCCGGCCGTGATGGAACAACAGATGGAATTTCCCTGTTGGGAGGGAGACCAATCATGGATAGTGAGTACTTTCTAGGGTTAGTTGTACCTTACATCATCATATTAGGAATTGTGGAATCCCCCTTCCTGGAGAAAATACAAATTTGTGTTTTGTATGCACCAAACTTGAATATGAACAATTTACATCTGAGTGGCTGAGCAGATGTCATTCATTTTCCCAGTTTCATGCTAGATCTCCAAAACATATGGAAAAGTTCATTTGGCACTTCGATGGAGTACGATAGGACTCCTTTTCTGATAATACAAGTCGTCATATGAGTACTTTCGACACGATTTTATAATTGGGCAATCAACAGTACCAATGCCACTGAGAGGAGTAAGAAACACAAGTCGATAATATCAAAATATCAAGAACTTCTAGGTAAAATCTTCGAAATGTAGAACGTATATACGAGACAACTAGTTGAATTGGTCGGTCATATAGGTGTCAATTATTAAGCAATGGCATTTAGGATTTACGAAGGATTCGTAATCCAAGAAAAGTATCAATTAATTTTTGCTGTATAGGACCAATGAGAAGAGTCGATCAGATTGTATCATCTAAAATCCAGATGACAATCAGATTTAAGAATTCGTTGTTTAAAATTTTGAGGTAGTAAGTACACTTTGTTTCTAGAACCTCACATCACCTTATGGAAAAAAAGTGATCAAAATGGACTAGTATTCCAAATAATTCTCAAGGCTGCTTGGTTGTTGTTATAGTAAAGAAACCAAACTGAAGAAGAAAAAATAGACTTGTACATTATCAATCTGGAAAAATGATTTTCTCGTGAACACGTTGAGAAAAAATATGAAAATTGTTGAACTGGTTAACAACGGTTAGCAATTTCACATCCTGTATTGTTTACATCGTGTTCACTTTCTCTTGATGGATATTTGTAATATTTTTTCTTCCATTGAAGTATGGAAGAAATTCTGTGCCGGAAATATGTGTGATTATTGAAATCTAGAAATGTTGAAATCTAGTCATTCATTATAGTTTAAGCTTTTAGAGTACAACGTACACTGTAGATATTACTGGACTATTATTGTATGATTTGACTTCCCAAAATCTATAGGATTCAACTTATCCTGACCTCCAGTGAACGAATGAAAGAACAATATTAATCACTTTTAAGAATGATGATAGTTTGGAGTTAAGGTAATTCATCAAAAAGGTAATGCTTTTATATCAATTACTCCTTTCTACATTACACGCTGGTAGAAAAAGAGCGATAGCGTGAGCAAACCCGGGGTACTCTATCAACTGGCGGTCAACAGTAATTACACATGTGACCACATTATTCTCCCTGCGCGGTCACTGAAAAATCAAACCAATAATGTAGATTTTACATCAAATGTATTTACCCGTATTTCAAGCGCGTAGGGGTCTTCTAATTGTCAGCAATTATCTGTAATTTGCTTATGTTATCTCTTAATCATACATTGTATTAAGGGTGACACTTTGTGGGGTTAAATATCACTAGCACGTGATGTTATTTACGAAACTGTATCTATTTATTCTGTTGGTTACCCGCAGAATTGTGGAAATATTCAACTGCTCCCAAAGCTGTGATATTCAGCTGAATGGAGAAATGTTTACAATTGTATTGCAGCGAACAAAATTATGATCATAGGTAACGTGAATTCATTTTCGAAGTTTATGTATGTCCTGACATAGTTTCTTAAAAAATACTCTATATATACCTCAACCGGTAATGAAATACGGAAAATGTATCCATGAATGAAAATATTACAAATATCATCAAGCAAAAACAAAAGAATGTGGAGCTTATAGTCCAGGCAATAAGCCCGGAAAAAGACCATAAAAAAAATATATATAGTAAGCTAGAATTTCAAAATTTTTCTTGCATTTTGTTCCTGATACCCCATACATCATTCATGACTATCAAGACCGGCGGGGGTCGTCCTTCCTACCACCTCAAAACGGGGTTTCAACCACTCAGAGGAGCATTCTTATGAAAACAGTCTAAAATTAATGAATTAAGAGCAGATAATGACCCTCAGTATGTTTTTTGGGTCGCTGATCACGATTCCGCAGTTAGTTTTCTGGAAAACTCCCTCCAGGTGGGAAATGTGGAAAATTTATATATGATATATAACTTATAATTTTGTTGCAAAAATGACCTCTAGTAGATTTTTTGGGTCGCTGATCACGATTCCGCTGTAATTTTTCCCAAAAAAGTCTATCCAGACGGAAAATTCGGGAAATTTGAGATTTTCCTGAGACGTTTGTTAATAAAGTATAATTTTGTTGCAAAAATTACCTCTAGTAGGTTTTTTAGGTCGCTGATCACGATTCTGCTGTAATTTTTCCCAAAAAAGTCTCTCCAGATGGAAAATTCGGGAAGTTTGAGATTTTCCTGAGACGGTTATGAATAATAAAGTATAATTTTGTTGCAAAAATGACATCTAGTAGGTTGTTGATCACGATTTCGTTGTTATTTTTTCCAAAAAAGTCTCTCCAGATGGTAATGCGTAATGTTTTTTCCACGCAAGAACTAATTAATCAAAACGCGAAATTCACTTTTGTCATGTTTAATAAAATGTTCAAGGCTGCTTACTTTCGATGAGTGTCGAAACAGAACTGAATGACATATCAGTCTGAAATGTTTAATGCGCTCTAGTTAAAGATGGTATATCACAAATGTCACATGGGATTTTCGATTGTGGCGTGATCTGTTTTTATTTTTCATTTGACGTTATAACTCGGAAACAGAAAATCGGATCGCATAAAAACAAAACCGTCGGCTGTCCCCAAGTATTGCCTAACAACTTGCCGAATCTCAAATTCCCACTTCGAACCGTTTCCGAAAAAAATTATCAAAGTAAAAAATACGTTTCGGAACACGACGGCGGCGGAAACGGCAACGGAGAATTGTCAATAACCACAGTAACAAGTGAACACTACTATGAGAATAAATGGACTTGTATTGAAAAGAAATGAGTTCCTATAAATCGCAACGTTAATTTGCAAGTTCAATTTGTCTTTGTAATAGCCATAGACAATAGAAAGGACTTTCTCATAACTCTAATTAAGGGTAGCCACTTAGCAGAAGTATTACAATTTGACTACTTCACAAACCTTTCAACGTAATTTGTTGAACCGACTCAAAGAAATATCTCATCTTATGTGTCGCATTTATTCCACAAAACAATCCAAAGGCGAAACATTGACCAACTAGAAAGGTACATGTATAGAATGATGTGTTTCTGTTCAGAGTTGTTGTACGGTAAATTAGCTAGTCCTCTCTTTGATTACAACATCCATCAAAATCAGCCACACTCACGAATTACAAGCTTTAGTCATTTATGCCTTGGCACTCTCATATTTGTAGATTACTTCTATTTTAACACTGACGTTAACACCTACGAGAACTCATTCAAGAAGCAATACTATTTCATCCTTTGATGAACCTCCAATTATGCTGAAAGTCCACATCAAATTATGTCAATGGCTATACGAAGTTGCAACTGTGATTTCTCTATTCTCAATTAAAAATTTGCTTGTAATAGATTTCTTCTTTCCTGTTTTCTTCCCTTACGGAAATTTATACCCCAAGAAAAGCAAAAAAAAATTGCTGTTCTTATTATTGAATAACGTTACCGCAGGTTTTAGCAGAATGAACGTTCCTCTCTAAACAACTACACTCACTGGCACAAAAAACGGAGCCCCTGCATTTTATTGAAAGAATTGAAAATTTTTGTTTACACGTTTTCATGTTTTACTTACAATACCCTGAATATAAGCAAAACAACATGTTTTAAGTATTTTTAAAGTGTATTGTATATTCATTTGAGAAAACAAAATTTTTGTTGCAATTTAAAAGAATAGGTCTGAAAAACACAAGCTGGTGTTTTGTAAAATGACCGTAAATTAGTTCAAACTTTAACGCTTTGCACAAAAAATAATTTTTTATAACGCGTATTGCCCCAAGGTTTTTTTTTTGTACGACTACACGAGAGGGAAACCAATAATGTTCGAGAAACATCGTGTGAGCTAGCAGTGGAATATAGGGACAGGAGATAGGCATTCGTATTTTTCTTGAAGGTTTGGAGGATATAGGCATAGGGAAAGACCTCACTAGGTAAAGAGTTCCGCAACTTCGCTGCTCGATAAAAAAATAAAGTCTGGTAGAAAGAAGTTCGGCAGGTCTCGAGTTTGACAGAAAAGTGGTGACTAGTTTGAGCTCGTCTAGTCTGTCTTTCTAGAATTTCTCGTGGTGGAGCAACAGACGAGATTCCTGATGAACACCGACCATGAAAATATCTATGGAGGAGGGAGAGATCTCCATATTTATACGATTTTCTAGAGAGGTCAATGAACTAGTAAGTGTGACATCATCAATCAAACGAATAGTTTTCTTCTGCATAGAATCCAAGAGCTTCAGTGTATGTTTGGAAGACGAACTTCAAACATGTGATCAGTTCTCCAGGACAGGTCGAATCTGTGCTTTGTAGATTATGAGGAGCTGCTGGGATGTAAAGTAGCTCTTGGCACGGAATAGAAAACCAAGTATTGTGAAGCTGTTTCCACAAAGGACCGCAAGTGATCGTCCCATGAGAGGGTGCTATTGGTGGTGAGCCCGAGCATTGTTATGGAAGATATCATGGGAATGGTTGTACCTGACATCATCATATTAAGGACTGTGGGATCCGCCTTCCTGGGGAAAACGCAAGCTTGAGTTTTGGTTGCATTGAACTCTAGTAGATTATCAGATCTCCAGTTCAAAATCTTTGCCGGATCCCCATTAATTGCGTCAACCTGCCCCTGTCTCGCTCCTCTGGCTTCGATGTATTGTATAGGGGCTGTAGATGAGAAAGCGGTATGGAGTGTACCATCATCTGCAAAGATGTGAACGGAACAGTTGGTCGTTTCCAGCAGATGGTTGATATGGAGCAGAAACAAAGTTGGTGCCAAGATAGATCCCTGTTGAACACCATGTGCCTGGATACCGTTTCAACTTTCCTCGGCATGCTCAATATTAATTGACGAATATCCCATTGAGCAATAAGTTAACATTTCTTTAAAAGAGCTCGTTGTATCTGATCCAAGGTTAAAGGAGCAGGAACACGATTTCGCATTCTTCGCCCATCTGTGTGTCAAACGTGTTCAGTTGGATTCGAATCTGGATTTACTGTTGTCCACGCTATAGCAGGAATATTTACCCCGCTTAAGTTAATCGTTCTTGATCTGTGAGGTCCGACATTCACATGCACCAGAAGAAAGTCATCTACAATGGAACCGACGGAAGGTGAATTTCATCAATGTACCTGTGAGCTGTTAAGGAGCCTCTTGGAATGGTGTGCAATTCTGTGTGCGCTTCCAGAGAAATTCCAGCTCACACCATAAATGAGACCCCTTTGTACCCTGCCCTATCGCTGACGGTACACTCTGCAATACGCTCCCTCTGGTCTTCGGCATATCCTCTCACGACCTGGAGATAGAAAGCAAACTTTGGACTCATCGATAAGCAAAAAGCGTCCCCATTCATTTTCATCCCAGTGCTTATGATTTCTGGCAAAATGGAGCAATACGATGATGCCTGAGAAGTTTTAGGCTCGTTGCGATTGCCAAGTCTGTTCGGTTATGTTGGAATTCCGGACTTGATGAACTTGTAACAAAACGATGATAAAGATCATCATGAGGGTTAGTTATCCGTTCAGGACCAGTTCCAGGTCGTCTAGTGTAAGTTTTAGTTTCCAAGAAACGTTTAACTATATGGTGCACAATGCCATTGGATTTCTTCCACACCGAGGTAACGCAACAATAGCAGCCGCTGTTTCGAAATTTTTCAGCAGTAGTTTCTCACGTCAAACCAATGCGAAACAACTTCAAAATGTGTTTTAGTGTTATTGTGTTTGACAGCTGATTGGGGTGGCGTGATTACATTGTAGTCAATGATACCATGCATATTCGAAGGGACCTAAAAAATTACTTGAAACGTGTTGTTTCCTTTGCATTCAATATGTTATGATAATAAAAATTACAAAGTGTAAGAATTTTCATTTTTTGGAAATAAAATACAGGTGTTCCGTTTTTCGTGCCTGTGAGTGTATAAGAATCGAACTTCCAAGTAAAGAATTCCTCAATTTGTTATAATGAAACGTTCTCTCAAGATTTATAAAATAAATAACTTCATTTGTGCCAACGTATGATTTGATTTCGATGAAATATCATTAATATAGGAAAGGAAGACAATATGGGGAGACTACGAGATGCAGTTGAGACGTGAAAAGTATGAGGGACACCCCTTAAAGGAGATTACAGAATCGATTTCGTTCGAAGAGCGAAGAAAAAGAGTCCTTCCTCACTTTATGTGGTTGTTATTCTACGCTTTATATTTGAAGTGACCACTTAATGTGTTTTATGGTGCCAATATTAGATTGCTTGTATATAAACATAAAATATGAATGTTCATGGTTTAATATATTACATTATTCCAGACTTAGATCATGTTCCCTTTTCTATAAATGTGACTTTTCGGAATGCAGAAAAGGGTGGCCAATAAAATTGCAAGAATACAGCCGAAAGCATGCTTATTAACGTTTATAATGCAATAAACAATAAAACATACGGATACGATACTTAAAGTCACTAAGACAATGTAGACGCGTATCTATCTGATATGCTACCTCCAACGTTATTATTATACGTAAACGTATTATTATGAATTACTCAGTTTTCACTTATTTAAATTTTTCTTGAAAGAAAAAACGAAGTATCATTAGATTCTAGTGAATTTAGGAAAAATTAGAAACGAGAATATGGGAATTTTGAGTTTTCTATTTAATTTCTTTATTTATATTTAGGAAAGAATGGATCACTGCTATTAATAAAATACGCCTGCAGTCAACTTGTTTGTAGAAATGCTATTCCATTTCTAAATTTGCAATTATCTGAGATAAGCTGTGGAATTAATCTAAAAAGATCTTATAAATGGAATTTCTCAGAAATGTGAGAATGAAAACTATTATATTGGCAGTTGCTTCAACAGCTTATTCGTTAATAACATCCTCTTCAGGACTGCGAATTAATATATATATTCGCTGAGATTCGACTAATATATCTCAACACAGGTACTAGTCGAGGAAATAAAGTATTCCAGCTCCGATACGGTTTTCTGTACTCGATTCAGAAGGTCATTCAGAAAGTTTGTGAAGCATTTGTTTTTTGTGGAAATTCGTCATTGCATTTGTGCAACGAAAATATGCATTTTTGCGAGTGCACTTTTTGAGGTAAGTAATACAAATTAATCACTCGGTGGATCGAATCGATCTGTCGGGGATTTTTGTGGTCGTTGAACACGATCATGATGTCCAAAACATTGCCTGATGGCAACTTGGACAATTTCCGGGGTATCTGAGGTTCTGATGCCCTGGATTTCGATGAATTTCATTATTAAAAATAATTTTTTAATGTTTGTCAACTAGTTGAGTGAGGTTATGAAGGTCGCTAACAATGATTACGACTTCCCTCAATACCTAGATCAATTTCCGGGGTCCCTGAGGGCCTCTATATCTAGGTCATCTTTTAGAAATTCGTAGATTTTTCTTCATAAGATGCAACAAATTCTGGTTCTCGGTTTTTTTTCAAGTCTCTGATCACGATTATGAAACTCAAAAACTTCCACCAAATATCTGGGGTCATATTCAGGATCCCTGGGTATCTAGATCACTTTTACGTGTAGGTCATCACCTGGGAATTCATTGATATTTTTCTGTAATATGAAACAAATTTCGACGGGGGTATTTGACGTCCTTTCCAGGGAACACCCAGGTAATTTGGAGAACTTTTTGAGTGTCATAATCGTACTCAACGACTTAAAAAAAACGAGAACCAGAATTTGTTGCATATTATGAAGTGGTGTTTTGAGCTTATAACAAAGATCCAGTACTAGCCATACGAACAGATTGCACGAAAGGCTTTTCCATGACGAAAATCTCCATGTTAATCTTCTCCAAGAGGGAAGAATGGAAAAGTATAAAGTCTATCTCAAATCGTTAAGTGGAACCATCTGATTTACAAAAGGGGCCAAAAATGAGGAATAGTCAGGCGTTGGCATATACAGACGAAGAAAACAAGGGACATCTATTTGTCCGAACCTTGAAAGATTCGGCAACATACTACAACAACAAATTCGCTATATAAAATATCAACGAATTCCCAGGTGATTATATACACGTACAAGTCATCTAGATACCCAGGGATGGCGTCAGGACCCCATGATAACCCGGGAATCGTCGGAGGTGACCCCGAGGAATTTTTTTGACATCATTCTTGTTCAGTGACCACGAAAAACCCCAAGAGACAGTTTTAGTCGTTATCCACCGAGTAACTAATTTTTTTTACTCACCTCAAAAAGTGCACTCGGAAGAATGAATTTCTTTGCTGCACAAATGCAATAACGAATTTTCATCAAAAACAAACGCGGCACAAACTTTCTAAATTACCTTCTGAATCAAGTAGAGAAAACCGCTTCGCACAAACAATCGGAGGTGGAATGCTTTATATCCGCGACTGGTGTACCTTCAAGTGATCGTTCTTTTCCTGTAGTTTCTTATATGCCCACATTGCAAGCTTTTAATGCTTTTAAAATTTTAAAGAACGAGGTAGTTGGCTTGTTATAATTACGAACTGGTGTAGATACCTAATATTTATTTAATATGAACAAATCTCTAGAATGTAATTGAAGCTTCGAAAGTTGTATACTTTTGTGAACGTAGGGTTTCAAAGAGCTAAAGTGAACGAGTTAAACTTGAGAGATGCAAGCTTGTTCGCAAAACAAAGACTTACAAAGTTATTCAAGTCTTTTTTATGTAAACGAAAATTCACGAAATATTTATTCAATCTAATCCAAGCTCTACGTTTGAAACCTTCATGTAACTTGAAGTTTTCATACTCTGGGAAGTCTTTCTGATAACTTGAATAGCGGTAGTGAAATTTTCATGAAAAAAATTAGGTATATCGTAGCTTAACCACATTTCATATTCATATAACCAGCAAAATTGAAGTCCCGAAAATAAACTGTACAGTAACGAGGAAGAAAATAATTTTAAATAAAATAGCTATTGAAAGTTTGATTTCCATTAATCTAATAGATACTTGCGACCAGCCTCTTCAAAGAGATATTACAAAATACTGCGAATATAGTCGTATTTAATATATAAAATTCAACTTTCAATAGTTATTTTAATAAAAATTATAATGGATTTTCATCACGTAATGATTAATTCAATTGTATTTTGAGAAAATAGGCATTATGTCGGTTGTTCCAGAAACTAGGTCACACGTCTGTGAGCAATTTACTGTTTTACCGACCTGGAAAAAGATGATCATTTAAAAGCGACTCGAAGAACGTGGCGCCATCTACGATCTCGTGTACATCGGTTCTATAATTTTCAGAACTAGCATCACTTTTATATGAATTAACTCCAGGATAGATCTATGGATAGATCTATGGATAGATGATGGTCGTGAGACCGAAACGTAAGTAAAGACGAAAATATAGTTGACATATGTGTTAATGTAACCTATATCCAAAGAATTTACATATTACGTTATGCAAACGTAATTTATGTGAGAATAAGAGATAATGATTTCATTTATGCCTTTTCCAATAATCCCCGTCAATTTATCTTTTCGAACAGTGTTTAAATCATAATTTTATAAGTGACAGTGGAATTTAATGAAGTTGATGCCCGCATCAGAAGCTTGTAAATAAAACAACATTAACATTACACATTTTGGTTCTTTATTTCGAAAAGTTGTAATAATGATGATAGGCTCTAAAAGAAGGCGGCAAGGAACAAGCCAGTAACAAACGCTCCCTCGCAATTAGAACCGGCATTAGAGGGAGTAACGCGGCAGCCTTAACGATCAAGATTTTCCGACGGCGTTATTCCAGCGGTTTGGATGAAAAAGACGAACAGACTTCATCACAAGTAACTTCTAAATATTTCCCCGACACCGAATACGTAGAATTCAAAACAAACTCGATATTTCAAACCGGTAAATATTAGCCCGATTTCCTTTAAAATTTTTATTACTTTTATTCCGTAAATATTTCATCGGATGGATCATAAAATTCATGATATATGAAATAAGGGACTCATCGGATGGATTTTCTTCATAGGGCTTCATCGCTGAATGCTAGAACTAGAATTGCATAATTCCAAATAAAAAACGAATTCGTGCCTAACTCACCTCCCACCATCAAATTTGAATGATATTAAAGAACAAAACTTGAATGTGCGATTGGAGAAGTCTTCAATGCTTGGGAATTTATACTAACCAAAATATTGATTATTCAACATCGGAAGAGCTCAAGAAAAAAGTAGATAATAAAAGATCCCATCATAACTACTAAGGCAGGCAAATATACTTCTGGGAAACTATAACCAGAAGAGATCTAACGACTGCATAAGCCTAAGAAAAAATAAATTCAGAATCCTAACAGGGCACTGTTGGTTGAAAAGACAGCCTAAGAAGCTCGCAGAATGCACTATCTTACAAGTACACGGAACCTAAAGCGTACCAAATAGAAGAGGGAGATATACCTAACTTGGAACCCCCCGACATCCCGAACATCCTGGGACTTACAGAATTGGAGTAGCTGCTATAGCCGTTGAGACATCCTGAATGGACCAGCAGCAGAAGGGAACATACTAGATCTATTAGGTTGCAGTATGCCCAAAATAATACAATATTGTATATAATGTTTTACAGGAGGCAGTGGAAGATGTGAACAAATCTAGGAACATAGGTCTATCTGAAACAACTTTGAAAAGTGAAATAACACTTCACTGATGTATTTTGTAATATTAACAACGTAACGTAATCTATTTCAACCTGATCATCATCATCAGAGCTACTAACCGTGTTGCAAGTAGCAAACAAAGAAAATAATCAGGTGTGGTGGAAACTAAATGTATCAATTGTTATTGGTATGATTGTTATGGTAGAGCTTAATTAAAAAGTTCAGTTCACATAGCCATAGACTATCCCCTGCTACGTTTTTAGGGGATATTTGGATACCCGGCATCTTGACAGAATCCTGAGATCTATTTTACACTTAGGTCCTTCATGTCATCGGCTGTGATGATTCCCGGACCTAGCCATGTATACCAGAACATTCACAAAGGAAGTGAACTGATGACTCATCTTTGTCTCGTTAGCATCTCATGCAGAATGAACTGTCCCCTTCCCTAGTAAATGTCTAAATTCCATCAGATTTCCTTGATCTGTAAAGATCTCGGTGATTACCCTGATGCCTTGCCTACTCAGCGTGAGTCTCTCGCTTGCCTTTGAGCCTACCTCATTGTCAAGCAGCGATTTGGCGATTCGACAGCTTCCTTGCTTTTCCATAATGACACATGTTAATCTCTCAGGTGGTTCCGCAGGATCTATATACTCCCTGTGTAGGGAATACTAGAAAGGGAGTCTTGAGGACCGTCCAGACGACTGTTCCCTTCTCTGACCAGTTACTTTCATTTCCTTTCCAATATGAATGACCCGGGATCCAGTTCAAGTTGAGGCTGCTGCCACCAACGGCTAGATTGTTAATGATCTCCTTAGTATCCCTGACAAGCTTCGAGGACACTGTCGCTTGACTGTCTGAACAGATCCAGATGATATCATTCACCTTACCATAGCCGATCAGTTTTTCTGCACATCTGTAGATGGCAAGCTTTGGCGTACGATCATTTTCTCATTCCTCTCTAAACGGGATGACAATTCTGAAATTTTGCTCCCCGAACCACCGGGTCTTGATTCTGTCCTGCTGTAGCTTTTTGATTTATATCTGGTAATCCAATCGATAGAAGGATTTGCTGAAGTCTGTATAAACAAACGACCATCAACCTAAACAGCCACTTCCGCGAGAATGTGGGTTATGATAGTAAGGTTAGTTACCGCTGATCTTTATTTTAGAAACCCGTTTTGACAATGAGATAATTTGTAACAAACATGGTTTGTAGTCAAGTCAGGAATGACGAATTGAGAAATTTTTGAAATACGGGAGTTAATTTACTTGGATTCTACTAATCTATCATAACATAGGGATCATGAACTTTATTGAAACTACTACATTCTTGATCTTGTAATGTGCCGATAAAAGCCCTTACATTAAAGTATATCTGAAACCCATTGTTAGTGAATCCCTGAATTGTAAAATGCACTGACTGTCTTACGTTTTTCATTAGTTTTATATTATATGACTGTTGGTGCTGCTCCACTATTTGATTAACATGTTTGAATCTGAAACAAATTTTAAATATTTTATTTTTGAAATACATATTTATACTGGTGTTGACCCATGTAATGACCTGGCTGTGTAATTAATGCTTCAATAAATAAATTCTATTTCTATTTCCATTTCTATTTCAATTCATAAGTAAGGAATTCGATTACGCATAAGTATAAACATATAATTGTAGTCACATATTGCCCCAGATGAAGTATAATAATCCATCACTCCCCAGTGGTAGGAAATAACATATAACAATGAAGCATCTATGGGCAGATAATTGATTCTGTAGTAAGTAATTCAGTCATATTCAAGACTAATTCGAAAACAATAACCTGTATCTTGGTCAGTAATGTGGCAACTAATTATGACGATGCTAGTTCAAAGTGTTATTGAGTGTATAATGTGTCTTATCAAATATGTCGTTAGAAACCTTAGTATGAATTATATCCCTACGAATTCCAACGGATCTGAAATGCTAATAAGGCCTTTACATGGCGATCCTGTCAGGATTCAAACCTGGAATCATCAACATTTTATTATAATTAGGGGGAATTTGGAGATGTATTATGAATAACGGGGATAAGGTTATTGACATATTATAGATTTTGCTTTTCACGGCACTTCTTTCATTGACTCATTCCATGAATTAAACGGAATACTTCGGTTTCATCCCCTTAGACGTTACAATGCAGGAATATTCTTATTCCTAATTCAAACCATTTAATTTAATTTAATAATTTGAAAATTCCTATGAGACTGTCCTACTTATTATTGAATGTATTTCATATCTGCAATTAGCGTATAATTTCTGATGAAACTTAAACTAACAACCTTTGCGAATAATTACGGCTTCTTAGTGCTACATTTCCTCAATTCATTCATTATTCCTTTCAACCAGGGAAGTTCCTTCTAATGCACTGCTCCTTGTACTTGGATTTTAATTGAGCATAAAACAATTTGCCGAACGCAGCTAATCCAGATAGGAATATATATCTGAGTTGATTAGGATATAATTTCATTCTTATGATTTCTTCAGAAATGGACAAAGGAAATTCAATTACCAGATTTATTAATACTCGAGGAATGTCTCTAATTTCGTATTCTTTAATTTATTTAACATCACGACATTGCTGTGAGAATTTATTTCCTAGTCATGACACAATAATGGAACAAATGTGTCTGGGAAGTATAATTGGAAGCAAAACAAAGCGAACGATTCCAACAACAACAAATAGGGCCATATCAATCATTGTATTGATTCATACACTTTCCTTGTTTCGTGGAAACTTTTTGCCGAATTAAGAAAGGTGATTAGAGTGATATTGTAACAGCATGGCCTCGTCCAGCTACGTAGTTTGCAGTTCAATAAATTATTCCTCTCATATTCAGGAATCATTAGATAAACAAATTGTAGCTGAATCCGTTCACTTAATTGAACAATACATTGAATTTACGTTAATACATAATTCAATATATATGAATATTGCAATTGTATTCAGGAATCGAATCGATATATTTGCAACATCCTTAAGAAATGTTCCATCTTATTTACTGCTTATTGTTTACTTATCAAACCATAGTTGTATTCTACTAGTAAAATCATTCATTCCCCAGTGTTCTCCATCCCAGCTATTTTTTCACCACAAACTTAGCTTTAGAATTATTCTTCGATCCTGAATTCTTATGGTAACATCACAATATGAGAGCCTATTGTCGCATATGTAATGACGACTTGAGTATTTCCCGATTTCCGATGATTTCTTCATGAAATATAGATAAGGACACTGTTATGATTAGACATATTTGTGATGATCTCATGTCCTTCCTTGACTTCCAATATATTTTGGTTCATCTTGGAAGTTGAAATCGGATGTTCACTTCCTTTTCTGGGCACCCCATAGTTTTTCGACGAACTAATGATGCCTAATAAGAATTCGAAACATATTGCAAAATTCTGTCATAAATTTCCTAGAACACAGAGCTGTCCATTCATTTCAATCTGAAAATGTTGAGTAAGAATCGAAACATGCCTCCTATTATTCATTAATTTGAAAGGAAATGCATTCAATAATACTCCAAACCAGATTGAGTCAAAGATGATTCACTTGAGAAAGTGAGATTTAAGCTCATTACAATTTACAGCTCATACTTTTGTGGTCTAAAAATTGTCAAATATCATTTTCTGTTTATAAATTAATAGATCATTTGGAGGATGCCACTGAGTGGTGTAACTGACTCATTTTGACAATGATACTGTACGATGAATGATAAATGTTCATTTATTTAAGTGTAATTTGTGATTATGACTTCATGGATAGATTTGAGGATGCCACTGAGTGATATAAAATTTGTCAATATATTTTATGTAAGTATAAAATTGAGTTTGTCATTTCCTAACTCATTCTGGGGATCAGACTGTATGATGAATCATTGGGAAACATATTTTATTCAAGTGTAATTGGTGTTCATGAGTTCGTAGCTCATTATGAAAATTATCAATGTATATTATCCAAGTGTGAAATCATGTTGTCACTTTCTAACTCATTCTGAGAATGATACTGTACGACAAATAATAAATATACTTTTATTGAAGTGTAATTTGTGTTTATGAGTTTATGGATAAATTTGAGGATGCCACTGAGTGGTGTAAGAATTGTCAATATATTTTATGCAAGTATAAAATTAAATTTTTTACATCCTAACTCATTAGGACGCTCACACTGTATGATGAATCATTGGTAAATATATTTTATTCAAGTGTAATTGGTGTTTATAAAATCATAGCTCATTATGAAAATTATCAATGTATGTTATCAAAGTGTGAAATCGTGTTTGTCACTTTCTAACTCATTCTGAGAATGACACTGTACGATGAATGATGAATGAATTTTTATTCAAGTGTAATTTGTGTTTATGAGCTCATAGATAATTAAGGGGTTGCCATTGAGTGGAATAAAAATTGTCAATATATGTTATTCTAGAGTCAAATTGTCTTTGTCAGTTCTTAACTCCATCCAAGGAGTATTATGTATTATGAAACAATTGTAAATATATTTTTAGTCAAGTGTAAATTTGTGTTTTAGTCACAATCCATGTCCAATCGATTTTACTACAGAGCATATACATCCATTAAAATTTCAGGTAAGAATTTTCAGTAAAATGCAATAATTCTCTACCTATCTGTAAGAAGAAGTTAAAGTGTAACATAACGAAGCTCTTGAAGCTCAGTCATCATATTGATTCAAGAGGAACCATTCCCTTATTTCCCTCAGATTTTATTCGAATATATGAGTGAAGTATTCCATCATGTGAAATCTAGCATAACATATTTAGAATTTTTCGAAATAGTTCTTATCCGGAAGGCTAAGAATTTCTCTGAATATAAATTTGAACATACTTGGTCAGACAAGATGTATTACTATTTCCGCGATAGTTTAGTGATCCCTAGCATAAACTTCCCGGATAAATAATGTTTAAACGAAGAGAGGAGTGGGTGAGAAGTTATTATGACTGCTAGTGCGTGCGAGCAATGTTAGAGACAAGGAAAAGACCTAAAAAACTTTGCTACGTTTTGATATAAGAGAAGTTCTGCTTCATGATCAAACTTCAATTACCCCGCGTATATAAATTTCCACGTTTATTTCTTTATCGTTATTCTTCGCTATTTGAAATTAATGGGCGAGCTATAAAACTCACCCTGGTATCGTAAATTCCAATTTCCTCCTTCAAATGAAATTTGAATATTTTGAATGAAGCAACAAATAAATAATTGAAGTTATCGAGCAATTAAGAAGGATAGCTTGCAGGTTCCAATGAACAGATATTGATGAAATAGGTAGGATAAGTCTATAGTTTACATATACGTTAATAAAATAATTCAATACAATCATATAAAAAAAAGAACAAATCACATATTGAAAAGTAGAAACAAATAATGATAACCATAAAAACACAGTACTCAGACTCTGTTAAACATTCAAATATTTAATTCAATATAAACATTATTATAGAATAAATAAATCTGAAAGTAATCACAGTTAAGAATATTAAGTGAAGATAATCAGTTCAAACTAGATTCAGAATATTCATTCAGATTATAAAATGATTTTTTTAGTAAGTGAGATTTTAATTATTTCTTAAGTGCATGTTTTAAAGTATCATCATCAGGATGATGATTGAAGATTTTAATTATTGAGTAAACTAAATTTTTGTGTACCAACCAAAGATGAGTACTCATTGGTACATAATTATCTCTTTTTCATAGTTTCATAGTAATAATTTTTTTTTTTTTTTTTTATTCTTCCGGATGTTCATTCACAAAGCACGACGCTTCTGATCGCCCTTTTTTCTAACTCGAAGATTCTGTCTGCATCCACACTATTTCCCCACATCACTATGCCATACTTAATCTTTGAATATATGTATGCATAATAGGCTTCAAGACAAGCATTCAGGGTGGAACAGTTAGAAAGTGCTCTTAAATCAAAAACAAAACTTTGGAGCTAGCTGGTGGACATGTGCTTTCCAATTCAACTTTGAATCTATTCCTAAACCTAAGAATTTGGTTATGTTTGTAGAACTAATTGTTGTATCATCAACTTCTACTTCTATCAATGATAGTTCCTTAGCTGAAAAAGTTATTGTTTCCGTTTTGTCTACGTTCAATTTCAAATCGGGAAATATTCAGAGACTACTTACAGAAACACGATCATGGCACAAGGTATAAGAACAACTATAAGTGCAATAAATTGAACTATACTTATCTACAAAAAAGGTTTTGAGTTCACTATCCTGAAAATATTCAATAAATTGCCTTCATCACTGCAAAAACTACCTACTCTAATCTCGAAAAATAAGTTCAAGAAAATACTCATTCATAAAGCATACTATACCCTCAATAATTATTTAACTGATTCCCATACAAATATTCTTTGAAATGTCCCATATATTCCATAGAGTATGCTATTGCATATCTGTAGAATAATTTTAATAATTTTAGTTATTGAATATTTCTTTTTATTGCAGTATTATATTTTAACTATTTACCTGTTATCTAAAGTGTTCTACGCCACTTGAGGGCATATCTGTAAAATTGAATGAATAAACGATCTATCTATAGTTATCTGTGAATCAATGTTGCATTCTTAGGATATTGTCCTGAATATCATTGTAACGAAGCGTCGTTACTAATTAATATTATTGCCCAAGTAAGTCACCTCTACCGAAATAAAGGAATCAAACTTTGGTACACTACGTGTATAAAAACCCGACAGCAGAGTGTAGCTCCTGATAAGCGAGTCCGCGTTCCGGCGACATTCCCAATGACATGACGTGTCAACTTCAGAGTATAAAAGGAGGCCGGTCTCCCATCTAAAGATGACTTTCGAGGAGACCACCGTAGCTGAAGTAGTAAACCCGAGATACCGAAAGTAGAGTTTTTCCATTTAATCCGATAAATGGAGAGTAAGTATATTCTCGACTTTGCTAACTAATAATTTTTCCGTAAAGATTCAATGGCCGAATTTACATTTCAATAATTCTAGAAAACAGTCCAGTGTTGACGATTGTTTTTCCTGAATATATTGGGAAACGCCGTACTGTTCATAATTAATTATTATTTTCCGTCACTATTTGAATCTGAATTTACATTTCAATAATTCTAGAAAACAGTCCAGTGTTGACGATTGTTTTTCCTGAATATATTGGGAAACGCCGTACTGTTCATAATTAATTATTATTTTCCGTCACTTTTTGAATCTGAGTTTATTTCGATAATTCTAGAAAACAGTCAAGTGTTAACGATTGTTTTCCTGAATAGATAGGGAAGCGCCGTACTGTTCATAATTAGTTATTATTTCCCGTCACAATTTGAATCTGAGTCTATTTCAATAATTCTAGAAAACAGTCAAGTGTTGACGATTGTTTTTCCTGAATATATTGAGAAGAGCTGTTCCGTTCATGATTTAATAATATTTTCCGTGAAGAATCAATTTTTGTTTTAATTTTCAATCAAATTCTACGAGACGATTCAGTGTTGACAGTCGTTTCATATGAATGCAATGATGAATACCAGTTTAGTTAACAATTAAGAATTTCCGTAAAGAGATTGAGTTCCATTTCAAGTTAGGGATTCCCCGTGAACAATTTAATAGTAATTTGTTCTTCCGAACACTGATTCCGTATTTCTATTAAACCAAAAGATAAACCGAGGCGTAATAAATTGTCATAAGGAGAGACACAGTAGTACACGGGTGCTTGGTCACCTCTCAAGTTAAACAGATTTCCGAGTCGAATTCAGGAAGACGTGTACAATCTGATATTCTCATTTCTTACATCGTGTTAGGGTATATTGACCTAATCGAGATACCAGCTGTTAGTGAGCCTGATAAAAAACTTTCGCGGAATCATTTAGATTTAATAATCGAATAGCGTACGTCATATAGGGATGACCGAATATCACTGTCTTATAAATGTTGTCATTTCCAGTGAAAACTCTGTATAGATATTTTGATTGTTGATAATTGTATATAATATTGTAAATAGTTAATGATTTATTCCTGTCAATAAATAGCTACAAAGGTTTGTCATCATTTTATTCAAGGCAAAGACATTATTCTTCTGTAGGAAGAGCATCTCTCAAATACCAACCACAAAACTAAACTAGAAGAACTCTGACCTTCTTACTTGTAAGAAACCCAGGCAGGTCTGCTAAGGTACATGACCGTACCGTAACCTTAGGGGACAACTAATCTTCCACCAAAATTAGTCATTTGGGCGGGAGTTGGTTACATCATATTTCAGTTGCTACATAGTGTTGCCTTGTATGACCCTCAATTTGTCATCCGCAAACTGTACAGACATATGAACAGGAGTGGCCCCATTGTAGAGCCTCGAGGTACTTCCGCTTCAGGACACACCCATGACGATAAATGTTCTTTTCCCGTTGCTATATCCACAAGTTTTGTACTTTGCTTCCTAGATGTTAGGTACGATTTCAGTAAATTTTGAAAGGGACCTCTGAAACCGTATCTTTGTAATCTTTCCAGGAGCAGATTGTGATTTACCAAATCAAAGGCTTTTGATAAATCTGTGAATACTCCTGCTACAACATTTTTATTACTGAGACCAGCTAAGATATCCGCCAACGCCTGGAATACGGCTCTTTCAGTATTTCTACTTTCTAAGTATCCATTCTGATAATGCAAAATAATCATACATTTGCTTAAAAAATTGATCATTCGTGCATATATTATTTTCTCAACAACCTTAGAGACATTTGATATCATGGCAATTGGTCTGTAGTTGTTCATATTTTTGACATCTCCTTTTTTCAGTACCGGTATTATGACTGTCTCCTTGAGTTTATCCGGATAGATACTAGAATCGAATATTTTATTTATCATATGACAGAGGGGCTAAACTACACTAGAAGAGCAATATTTCAGGAATTTGATAGATACTTCATCTAATCCTGTGGAATTTGTATTTTTCAAAGATCGACTGGATCTCTTTACGTTTTGTATGACATGAGACGAATGGAAAGACGTCAGTAAAGATTTTTGCATACACAATAAAGTGAACATAATCGAAGGAATTAGTCCAAAATATTTTGGGCTTAGCTATCCAGGAGTAAGTTCATTCTACACATCTAATACAAATCTAATACTCCTGGATACGACAATTTTAAGGAAACCTATGTTTCAGCGGAGGAATATTGGGGCAGGGCATTAGAATTTTTCTTGAAGGTCTGGAGGTTATCGGCATGAGGAAAGATCTCACTAGAGAGGAGTTCCACAACTTCCCCGTTCGATAGAAGAATGAAGTCTAGTAGGAAGAAGTTCGGCAGGTCTCGAGCTTGACAATGAAGGAGTGACTAGCTTGAGCTCGTCTAGTCCACCTACCTGAAATCTCTCGTAGTGGAATAGCATATGAGATTGCTGAGGAACACAGACCATGGAAATATCTATAGGAAATGGAGATACCACCCACTTTTCCACGATGTTATAGAGTGGTCAATTAACTGATGAGTCTGACATCATCAACCAGATGAATAGCTCTCTTCTGGATGGAATCCAAGAGCTTCAGCGTATGTTTGGGAGCCGAACTCCAAACATGTGAACAGTACTCCAGGACAGGTCGAATCTGTGCTTCGTAGATTATGAGGAGCTGCTGGGATGTAAAGTAGCTCCAGCTCCTGGTACAGAATAGAAAACCAAAATTTTGTGAAGCGGTTTCCGCAATGGACATCACATGATCATTTCATAAGAGGGTGCTATCAGTGGTAATCCCGAACATGGATAAGGAATAGTTGTACCTGACATCATCATATTAGGGATTGTGGAATCAGCCTTCCTGGAGATGATACAAGCTTGAGTTTTGGTTGCATTACACTCTACTAGATTATCAGATCCCCATTTACAAATCGTAGCCACATCTCCATTAATTGCGTCAACCTGTCTCTGTCTCACTCCTCTGGCTTCATTGAATGGTATAGTGACTCTAGATGGGAAAACGATATATCAATCTTTCTATAGAAAAGGGAGAGATCTCCCACCTTTGTACGATGTTCTTCAGAGGTCAATGAATTAGTAAATGGACTCGCACGGATCACAAAATTGGCCATGTTCGTGATGTAATGGCAGGAATTAAAGCTCATCAAGGCGAAAACAAGCTTCACTTTTGAAGCTACATTGGGCCATCTGTTTCCCGCATCATGGATAAGACTTGAAACTACACACTTTGGAACTCAGAGAGTACAAGAATTGAAAGGAACTAATTGCCAAACAAATGAGGAAAACATTCGACTACTTCAATCAAAGCTTCGTTTCCGATGATCTCCATTTCCATCTGCATCGTTAAGCGATTAAACAAAATCCTAAAGTTACTGTTAGGGCAGCAATATTATCCAGAGGCACGAGAAGTCCATACTTTTTTTAAGATAATGGATTTTTTTGGCCCGGTTCTCCGAAAATTTGATGGTCTTAATAATGATTGGTGGTGCCAGCAAAATGGGACTACCACCCACATATTAGAAACATTAGAGGTTGTTAGAGAATTGTTCCCATGAGACCTGATAATCAGAAGAGGCGTCATAGACTGGCCACCATGAAGCCCTGGACTTCGCTTCAAGTGATTAGTTTTTGTGGGGCTACCACAAGAGTCGAATTTATAATAATACTCAAGTGTGACAAATTTGATTCACCTCGAAGGCAAGAGATTGAAGCCATTAAACCTGATTTCTGCATAAGGGTAATGTAAAATCTAAGTATTGCTTTAAAGAGTGCCAGCAGCGAAATGGGCGATATCTATATGATATCATTTTCCATACATGGATTTCTAATAAACGTAGTAATATGTAAGAGAATTAGAAAAAATCAATTTTTGAATATATTCCTTTGTCTCATGTTGTCTTTTGCTGAATAATGATGAGGTCTTGATAGTTCAAATCGTTCAGTAACGTCACAAACTTATAGTTCCAGACAGCTGTTTCGCTCTTCTCATAGAGCTCATCAGTAGAAATATAAGTTTGTGACGTTACTGATCGATCTGGACTAGAAATTATCATTGTTATCTGGAGAAACCAACATTCTCATTGTTTGATTTTTATAGTGGGACGTTTATTCGTAGATGGCGTGAGATTTTTTGGTCCTTTTACCATATTGTTGGTTGGTTATGAGATTATGAGATCGTTCAGTATCGTTGCGAACTTGCTCATTCCACTGTATGAGCTGTATAAGAAGAGCGAAACAGCTGTCTGGAACTATAAGTTTGTAACGTTACTGATCAATCAATATTGTTAGTCCCTAACAATAAATCCATTCGATAGTGGTATTGAATGGAAAATGGTTCAAATAAACGTGATCAGGAATGTATGAAACTGGTAAACAATTTGTTATTTTGTTAAACATATGAAATTGCAATTTCGTAGAATATGCTTTGTAGTTCGATTTAATTATTGCAATAATTGTGATTTTATTTGTGTCAGCAAGCTCTGCAGCAATACCTATTATGGAGATATCAGCACTGCTCGTTTTCAGGTTGAGGTAATTCTATAAATCGGTTGTTGATGAAGTATGATATTGACCGCATATATGGAAATAAGTGCCGCTTTTGGAATGTATCTAAAAATTAGCAGTGAATAATAATCCTTAGTCACATCAAATGTTTTATTGATTCTATCTGGATCGATATTCTTCAGACTACCTGTTCACATTTCGAGATTTATTTGATCTACTAAAAAACTAGGTTTTGCAATCATCAACTTTTTATTTTTAAATATGGCTCTGTTTTTATCAATACAAATTTTTGCAATGTTTTTCATTCTGCACTCATTTATGTATCACACCTGATGGCTCGATTACGTTCCAGATCAGTTTCGGCAGTCAAGATTTTTGTAAAAAATTTCAAGTACAAAGATTAGAGCAATGTTTGTGAAGTTGAGCAGCCTAGTGCTTAGGGTGAATCGAAAGTCAGAGTTGATGTTTCTTCAATAACTGTTGAAACTACAGCAAATAATTAACGAACGATAAATTATATTGAATTTTAGACCCCCGCGGATAGCTAATCTTGAAAATTCTTACCTCCAGCTGAATTTCAGACTCCATAGACAAAACCTTAGGTCCTCCATATATTGGGAGGGTGGTTGTTTTTCTCCTTCTATCGTCGAAAACCTTAGCATTGTCATACCTTCGCACTAGCCCAGTATGTGGCTTCAGACTAGGAGTCCCCAGTCTATACTCGTCCTTATTATCAGACTCCGTAGGCAAAACCTTAGGTCCTTCATATAGTGGGAGGGTATTGGAACCTTAACCTTGCTAGACCTTCGCAGTTGCACAGTATTGTGTGTACCCACATGTTATATTAGAGTCCCCTGTCTAGACCCGTTCTAAGGTCCTCCATATATTGGGAAGGTAGTGGTTTTCACCCAATATCGTCAAAAACCTTAGCCTCTTCAGACCTTCGCAGTAACACAGTATGTGGCTCATGGGCCAGGAGCCTCTCCACTACGACCTTTGCAGATCTATTGTGTGTGCCCTCATGTTATATCAGTCTCCTGTCTAGACCCGTCCTTATTACTAGACTCCATAGGCAAGACCTTAGGTCCTCCATATATTGGGAGGGTAGTGGTTTACCCCCCTATCGTCGGAAACCTTAGCCTTTTCAAACCTTCGTAATAGAATTATATGCTGAGGGTCCTAATCTTCTTGACAGAACCTAAATATGTTGTTCATGTGCCCTGCCAGGAGCCCAACCATGAACCTGGTTGATCGCCAATAAAGAATTAGTAGGTACTTCGTGAATTTTGACGACAGATCTTTGATGAACTTTTTGGTCTGCCTCATCTCCGGCGCCTTATTCCACCATTCACGAGATTCTTTTTTCATCCCACTACTGTTGAATTATTTTCGTGATGCGTTTGCTACACCACAGAAAGGTTTTGGACGAATTGGGGCATAACGTGCTCCTTCTTGGGCTAGTGAATCACTTCTTCATTGCCTTTATAACTTGTGTGGTCTGGTACTAAATATAGTCTGTTTTACTACCCAACTCTTGAAGAGCTTCTAAGCAGTCTCAGACAAATTTGGAATAAACTCTTATGGAGCTGATTGCTATTATAGCCACTTTTCTGTCAGAGTACATGGCGATGGTATTTTCGTTAAACTCTTGACTTAGTGACTCTGCGGCACAGGAATGCATTGCTGCAACTTCTGTCTCGAATATCTTCATTTGTTTACCTAATTTCAGTTAGACTTGTCTTGGCTACATTTATTCCTACTCCTACACCTTCCTCGATTTTGAGCCACCTGTATAGTAGGCCATTCATGCATTAATTGGAGGTCCTCCCTCCTAAGCCTCTCTGCCTGCTATGACTGTTTTGAAGTTTTTCGTTTGTAATTTAAAAATGTGCAATTTCTAATAACTTAATGAAACTTCATATACAGCTTTTGGATTTGATTTAGTTTTTCACTCTGCTCTCATTGTATTGATTTGAACATTAACATCAAACGAAGTTTCGATAAACGTTTCGTGGGGAACTTCAAATAGAACATGTATATGTTAAATAAAATCTTCAAAAAGGGGTGTTTCTGCAATAAATATAATTCTAAGTTTTTATTGTAACATTGCAACCGCATCTAGTTGTATTTGATGTTAGAACTAACAATGTTTTGATGAAAATGTTCTACTTCCTTGTTATATGTACAATACGGCAAATGTACTATTGCTAGATTAATATACAAAAGAATTTCACCAAATTTTTGAATACATTCAGCCTGAGATATTATTCAAGCAAATTCGAATAAGTTGATGCAAGGAAATTCAGCTGAACAAGGGATGATTTACATGTCCCCAACGGCACTGATGTAAACTCTCCAACTTGACTTTTTTGAACATACGCTCAAAGTTTACATTAATAAAGCAGCTTTATCATGAAACTTGTCATTTGGATATGCATTTAGGTCTCATAACATCAACTCGAAGTTTGAGAAGACATTCTATATTTCGACATAATTCGTCGATAAAAATTCGGGAGCTTGAGAAATTATATCTACCAAGATTCATGGACATTACTAGCGAATATTTATTACACTGCTAGTCAAACAAAAATGGGCCAGTAGCCGAGATATTCTTAGGTCCGCCATACCTCTTTTTCACTGTAGAATTAACAAAGCCTGCTATTCGAAAATGGTCTATTTGACATTGGAAATAAACAACAGTAGAACTTTGTTAGTGTGATAAGTCTTCTCGTGCACACCCAAAAGGGAGCTTTCAGTTCCCCTAGGTGCTGACGTAATCGTTTTCCAGGCCGAGGTCTGTGCAATCTGGACCTGTGCCCTGGAAAACTTGAGACAAAACTACCGAGGCAGATGGTTATATATCTGCACTAACCGCCGAGCGGCCCTGGGCGCACTTCGCTCCCATATAGTGACTCCTAGGCTTTTTTTGGAATGCAGGGAGACCCTGGCTGAACAAACTTTAGTTAGTATGACTGACGTGTAAGGAAGTGGCCGATGAATTGGCCAAACGGCGTTCCCTAGGCACCCTTGACTCCGATCCAGGGATCGGAATCTCATCGACCACCAAGCTCCATTCTCCCAGAGAGTTACTAGATGGACATTGGTTCTCGATTTGGCGCAGTGCCCCGGTATGAAGCAGACGAAACTCCACATCAGAGAGTCCTAGCCCAAACGACAAAAAACCTCTCTCTCTATGAGTAGAAGGGATTGAAGCTGGTGACAAAACTCCTCACAGAAAGCTATCATTGGAATAAACCTCTACACTTAATGGGCATCGTTGGTGACCCGGGTTGTGGCAGATGCGTAGGCTATAGCTCCTCGAGGGAGCATACATGCCGCCTGAGGCCATAAGGGACAGCAGTCCATGAAGAGTTCTAGTCTTCGTCGCTACCTTACGCCTGCTGGACTTAGTATTATAATCAAGAGGGCGCACAATTGACTCAGTCAAGAGGTCTAAGTGCTCTGGACTTGTAAGCTCCCGTTTCAATTGATTGATTGATCAATACCAAAGTGTGTCTTATTGTCCAGTTTGCCAACGGATGAAAATTGAAAAAATATTGGAATATTTCGGTAACTCTGTTGTTATCTACTGTCAATCTTAAGCTGACTCATCGTCAATCTGAAAATTTAGGGAAATTCCATAAGGGGTAGGTATGGAAAAATCTCCATTTTGGTCGTACGCATCGATTTTGATAAAACTTGGTTATAATACATTTTCGATGATGAGAAAATTGATTCCAACGTCAGTTTTAACCTCAGACGATGATTGTTCAGGTATCAGAGGTTGAAACATGAATTTTGCTCATCATATAGACACCAGCCGTAATAAAATAATGTTGTACAGGGAATATTTCCTCAATACTAAACAGTTTTGAGATCCCACAGAACCAGTTCTAGCAGTCACCTGATTTTTTTATTCCATTGTTGGAAAATCAGAACTAGATATAGAACAGTTCCAGCATTCGATCAGTTCTAACATCCGTAGGTCTTCATGTTTTTCTGAATCTCTTATATTTTTTCACCCTAAACTGGACAGTAAGGACTATGCCATCCTACTGACTTCCTCTGAATCCGTGAGTAAATAACTCCAAACTACATAAGCTTATCAAGTTTCATTGATGGAACAATGATCAAATTATTCATGTTCCGAATATCGATTATAAGAGTTCAAAATATACATATAAGATGAAATGAGGTACGCTTGAAAAGTATAATATCCCAATTTGAATATTTGAACAATGTGAAATCAATGTTAAATGAAGTCAGAAATAATAAAAAATTCGAATTCAATAGCTACTGTGTGCATTGATTCAAATGATGCACACAGACCGAAGTTGTTAGGATTGTAGGTTTTAATTCTTTATTTTACTGAAGTTTATTATACAAAAGAATATGACAGGTAGCGTAATTTGGATTGTATATCGATATTTGAACGTTTTCTTTTATTAAATGCGCAACCATTCTTATAACTTATAACTAAAACAACTAATAACGTAAGTTGAGTTTCATGGATTAGAATTTATAAGATAATGTTTTGAGGCAATATAAAAATTAGACTGATATAGTGCAATTTTGTATAATTGATCTTCACATATTATAGCTAACCTCTTATATGTTGATCACAACAGCAAAGTGTCCTCTATAGGGTTGTTCGTATTCTATCACCATTTAAGAACGAGTGTAAAATGTCGCAATCAAAAAAATTATCATCTAATTTTTGAGGGGTGTGAAAACTAAGCTTTCAAAATTCTCTTAAAAAAATACAAATCTTACTCAACAAGGACCGGCGCAGTCGCCAAAACAGAATGTCTAGTGTGAACTGAAAAAATGGTCAACGAAGTGCTTCGTCTACTCTCTTACCATTAGATTTTCAACCCCACTGAACAGATCTGGAGTTAAGTTGGAAAGTACTACAGGGATCACGTTGGCCCAGATGCCAGTTCAACGGGGTAATCAGTGGATATGTAGAAAAAGGCTAGATAAACCAACACCAGAAATATGGGCAAAGAGAATATTCGACATACCGATAAAGTGAACGATTTTTTCCATTGTTAATGTGCAATGTTTGAAGGAATTACAATGTTTAAGGTGGTGTACTAACACTTATCATTTCGATATGCTGTGAAGAAATCAAACAGAACCAAAATATTCGTTGACAGAATAATGGAGGCTCCAGACAACAACAATCCTAATTCTTCATGAACTTTGTTCGATCAATCGAAGAAATCTCGTCATACTTAGTTATTCTTGCAGTCTATCCATCGCGCTATCTCTATCAAACCAGGTGGCGTAAAAACTGTAACATGGGCAAAGAATATTCGTCTTACCGATTAAGGGAATAATTTTATGTTATTGTTAATGTGCATTATTTGAAATAATTATAGTGTTCAAGGCGGTGTACTAACATTCATCATTTCGATGTGCTATGAAGAAATGAAACAGAATCAAAATATTCATAGTCAGAATGGTGGAGGCTCCAGACAACAACAATCCTAATTCTTCATAAACGCTGTTCGATCCACCAAAGAAGTCTCGTCATCCTTGGTTATTCTTGCAGTCTATCCATCGCGCTATCTCTATCAAACCAGGTGGCGTAAAAACTGTTATGTGGAAACAACAACAACCAGTAACATGGGCAAAGAATATTCGTCTTACCGATTAGGGGAATAATTTTATGTTATTGTTAATGTGCATTATTTGAAATAATTATAGTGTTCAAGGTGGTGTACTAACATTCATCATTTCGATGTGCTATGAAGAAATGAAACAGAATCAAAATATTCATGGTCAGAATGGTGCAGGCTCCAGACAACAACAATCCTAATTCTTCATAAGCGCTGTTCGATCCACCAAAGAAGTCTCGTCATCCTTGGTTATTCTTGCAGTCTATCCATCGCGCTATCTCTATCAAACCAGGTGGCGTAAAAACTGTAGCTATGTGGAAACAACAAACACCAGTAACATGGGCAAAGAATATTCGTCTTACCGATTAAGGGAATAATTTTATGTTATTGTTAATGTGCATTATTTGAAGGAATTATAGTGTTCAAGGCGGTGTACTAACATTCATCATTTCGATGTGCTATGAAGAAATGAAACAGAATCAAAATAGTCATGGTCAGAATGGTGGAGGCTCCAGACAACAACAACCCTAATTCTTCATGAACTTTGTTCGATCAATCGAAGTAATCTCGTCATCCTTGGTTGTTTATATAGTCTATCCATTGCGCTATCTTTATAGAACCAGGTGGCGGAAAAAACAATAGCTATTTGGAAACAACAAACACCAGAAACATGGGCAAAGAATATTCGAATTATGGATTAAGGGAATAATCTTATGATATTGTTAATGTGCATTGTTTGAAGGAATTATAGTAATTAAGGCGGTGTAGTAACATTTATTATTCCGATGTATTGTGAAGAAATGAAACTGAACCAAAATATTCATGGTCGAAATGGTGGATGCGCCATACAACAACAATCCGAATACTTCAAAAACGCTGTTCGATCAAACCAGGAAATCTCGTCATACTTGGTTATTTTACAGTCAATTCACTTGAAAAATTCCCCTGAATAACTGTCAAACCAGGTTTATTCCATTTTAATAGATGGCGGAAAAATCATTGGCTGTGGTGACTATATGGAAAGAGCCAGAACACCAGAAAAGAATAATTTCATGTTATTGTTAATGTGCATTGTTTGGAGAAATTATGATGTTTAGGGCAGTGAAACGATCCAGTGAGTTTCTCCCTTCGATCGATTAAAGGAAATAATCATAATGCAGTCTATTGAATACTCGGTATTTAATGAACAAAAAAAGATGTTGGACATTTTCATGGAATAAATTTGTATTGCATGCGAAAAGAATTATGTTCTCATTTACTTTTGCAAATATTACATGTTCGAGCTCATTTTCCTTTATTGCGTGTTCATATTCTATTATTTGATAAAACGATTACAGTATCAAACCGTATTGTATTTTTCAACGAGTATTCATTTGTTTGATGAAAGTCGGTTTCGTAGCGGAAGTAGCTATAATGCATTTATGAGACATGTTACTTGGTTAGGTCCATATATGTGGGATTGTCAGAAAGGCCGCTACCAGCATTTGGCTATCTCGATAGTTCTTCTGTACGTTAGGGTTCAAAAGGGTTTTAACCACAGCGTGTTATTCACTAAGGTCAGTATTTGTCCAGAAAAAGATTTATATTCAACTATTCCACTTCTCTACAAATAGAATATGGAGAAATTATTTTAAAACATGACTAAATCATGTTTTAAGAAAATGTGTGACAATTGGCGTATGATTTTCTTGTATGTATGTTTATGTCTAAGTCCATGAATGTGTATGTGTATCAGTGTGTGTATAGATAGAGTATTTATACGCCATTTGTTAGAGATTCTAATGTTAAGTCATATATAATTGTGAATGAATAAAAGCTGTGATCAATTGATCACGTGACTTCCTCACTTTTGTTCACAAAATAGCTTTTGGACACTCCTGCGGGTCAAATGTAGATGATTTCATGAACAGAAAATACATTGAAATGAATTAGCAGCCGCTACTGAATCACGTTAAATTATACTCTATGTTACATTGAAATTTTATCCAGATGCTCTCATAATGTATTTCACAACCAATGTCTTATACTGACACCTGCTATCACATGAATTATCAAAATTTGCCACAGAGTAAACGCATAAAATACTGTGACTTCAAAACGATTCACGTGAAAGTCTTCAACAGTCATGGTAGTTCTCCGGAAAGTGTGGGTTAAGATACCTCAAGATGATATAAGGAGGTCGATTGAAGGTGTGTCACGTGGGTGCCAGCACATCATACAATCTCGTGGAGATCATATGCGTTAGTAGACTCAATTTAAAATTGCATTAGTATTTTTGTATACCTAAATTTTGTTGCCTAAATGGAAATAGAAGCTACTAATATTCTGATTAACTTAACCTTCGTACGGGAAAACAATGAAGTTAAGAACTTCCTGACCTTCAATGTTTCATTAATGAAAAAAAATCGATCAAAAATCGATGGTAGAAGCTGTTAATCTATGGTAATTTATCATTATGATGGAAGAACAATAACTTTATTTTTATATCAGTTTTAGTAATAACTTGAAAACGAAGTACCATTATCAAAGAGATACAAAAGTATGAAGTAAACAATAAACTTCCTTAATCTAGAGGTAAAATTGAATTCAATCTTCAAAAATATAAGTAACTTCAATTCTAAGTATGCATTAACAACTCATTGGAACTTTCAAAATTAATAAATAAATTAACTTTCCCTAAAAATGGAATTTTGGTATCTTCCGATGTTTCAAATATTTCAAATATTCTCCCAATGAACGTAAAATTTTGTTATCAAAAATTCCCGTATTAAAATCCGGGATAAAACAAGATTTTAAACCTTGCCTTGGCCACAATCATTGTCGATACAATAACGAATTTTTCACACAAAATAATGGATAAGCAATGGAATCCCCATTAAGTCTTTTTTAGCAGATATTTGCATGTCTTATATTGAAGAAACTATAATGAGTATCCCTCTAGCTGAGAAACATATTCATTGTTGGATTGGATATGTAAATGATGTTTTATCCTTCTTCAAAGGTACATCACGACAATTGAATGTTTCCTTATCCTTCATTGATAATCCACTCAACATTAAGTTCACTTTAGACACTGAGAAAGAAAACAAAATATAATTTCTAGACCTTACCCTCACGCACCACAATAATATCATTACTTTCAAAATGTAAACCTACATTCACAGATACAACTAGCTATCGCCAATTCATCTTTTTGTCCCCATAGTCACAAATTAGCAGCTTACAACTCTATGATACATAGAGTTTTTGCACTTCCTCTTTCTCCTGAAAACCTGAATGAAGAATTGAATATAATCAGGGTTATAGCCATTAACAATGGTTTTTAACCTCAAATTATATCCAAAGTAATTGGGAGAAAAAAGCAGAAATTAACTTAGTCAAGTATCTATTCTTTTACAAAAAATTCTGACTCTCCATCAAAATACGTTTCCCTCATATATTTTGTTCCGTAAGTGAAAGAACTGCACACATAATCTAAAAGTTAGCTTCAAATCTCAAAACAAATTGTCCTATTTTTTGTTCAATGCTAAAGATAAAACAAATAAGTTAAATAAACCTGGAGTATATATATATATATATTAACCTGTTCAGAGTGTGATAACTTTCAAATTGGTATACCTAGTCATGATAAAGAAATTAGATATAACGAAACTTTTTGATCTTTCATACTTAATAAAACAGATTCATCTTTCTCTAACCAAATTAAAATTAAACATACTAGAATCAATGGGAATTAAAATCAAAGGTATTAAAAATAATGAGAATAAAATTTTAAACGATCAATCAGATGTGTACTACAGCATTCTGTTTGATGTCTTGATAACGTAAAATTTCTCATAATCCTCTTGTGTTTTCCTAGTATACCTTTGCATTAAAATTTCCTTATCATAATGTTATCCAATTTCAATTATACTATTCTAACAATGTATTTCTAGAACCTTTATAAATGCCTATTGATTCTAATATATTTAATTTGAAACCATTGGTTTACTATGTGAAAAGTTATCTAAATCAGAAAAAGTATGATCTGTTTGTGAAAAATGTTTAGCAATCTAGATAATAGTCAATAAGGAGGGCCCCTCAGGATGTATTGACGATTTTCAGAGAATTGTGTCCCAAAAAAAGATTCGATCAATAATCTTATAATTTCCATTGTTTCTGTTGTTTCTTCTTATTGTTTCAAACCCACACGAAGTATTCTGAATGTGACATGATCGTAATTTTTGAAGATTATTCTGTACATTGCTGGTATCGTACACCATATATTCTTATTATGTTGATTTCTTCAGGGACAATAAGCTTGGAAAACAGTTTCCACCTAAATATTATTCCATACTTCAGCGATACATAAATCACCTTTGTTACATTGAAAAATGCCTACATACCATAAAACCATGGATTAATCATGCAAAAGCTGTAATAATAACGACATTTTTCCGCGTCAGCATTTTCAGCTTTTCAAATCCGTGTGTATTTTAGATCGCAATCTATTAATACTGTTAATAATTCATTCCTTTCATAATGTTCCAACTAACTGTTTTTCAAGCTATTCATGGAAGAATGTTGTATAAGTTATTGGAAATACTTAACAAATTTATTCCTGGGGGTGAGTCAAAAGTAAATGCATAATAATAATAATGTACAGCTTTGTGGATACATTCTCGTAATAATGAAGTAGGAAATTCATCCAGCCATTTTACTTTAAGTGGTATATACTGTAAAATTTACGAATTTTCCTGAATTTATCCATTTAGTGCATTTCTGAATCGATTTAAACTATTTTTGGCATGATTTCTGTGTATCCTCATGAGTCTGCATGCATAACCCTTTATGGTCCTATGTATTTGAAATATTTAATCTGCAGACGTGTCCGAAATTCTCATTTTTAGATTCAGATGACGTTATCAAAGGTGAAGATACAGTCCATTTTCTATGTTCACTCTGTATTGCAATGGTGTAAATAATTGAAATGTGAATGGATGAACGTTGAAATCGTGTCAATACAATAAGAATAATACACTATTGATTTTTGGGGTTTCCTTTGAGAAATGCTGTATCAACGAAAAGTAGATGGAAATCGTGCGACGTTAAAACTTTATTCCAACTACTGCTAGGCCTTAAGAAACAATGATTATTCATATCATGGTCTGAAAACATATCGCAAATACCTAAAACCTCATGCTTTGGCTCCAGGTGGTGATCAAAATGCACAATTTTGTAAAGTAAGTTGCTGCACTTTAATCTGATGATTATATTTTACCTTCAAATGATCATAGCATCATTTGTATCTTCCAAATAATATATAAGAAAGTGAAACATTCTTCACAATTTCGTTTTCAAGGAATAATTTCATTGAAAATCACAATGAGAATCAGGAACTACTTGTTTTATGACATTAGAAGTATGAATTAATGTTCTACATGTTATAATGTTGATGACTATATATAAAGCTGTTCCAGCTTCGGAGAGAATCCCTCGAGGAAGCTAGATTTTCAATGTCCTCTTTTCTAACTTTGTGTGTGCCGGTAGTAGAATGTAGGGAGATGAGATAGACGTTCGTATTTTTCCTGAAGGTTTGGAGGTTATAGGCATAGGGAAAAACCTCTCTAGATAAAGATTTCCACAATTTCGTTGTTCGATGAAAAAATAAAGTCTGGTAGGAAGAAGTTCGACAGGTCTCGAGCTTGTCAGTGAAGGGGTGACTAGTTTGAGCTCGTCTAGTCCACATATCTGGAATCTCTCGTGGTGGAACAACAGACGAGATTTCTGATGGACACCGACCATGGAAACATCTCAAGTAAAAAGAGGGAATTCCTTTTTACGATGTTCCAGAGAGTTCAATGATCTCGTAAGTGTGACATCATCAAGCAAAGGGATAGCTCTTCTCTGGATAGAATCAAAGAGCTTCAGCGTATGTTTGGGACCCGAACTCCAAACAGATGAACTGTACTCCAGGACAGGTCGAATCTGTGCTTATGAGGAGCTGCTGGGATGTAGAGTAGCTCTTGGTAAGGAATAGAGAATCAAGTTTTTGTGAAGCGGTTTTTGCAATGGATCTCACATGATCGTCCCATGAGAGGGTGCTGTTGATGGTGATCCCCAGCATTTTTATGGAAGACTTCATAGGAATAGTTGAGCCTGACATCATTATATTAGGGATTGTGGGATTCGGCTTCATAGGGAAGACGCAAGCTTGAGTTTTGGTTGCATTATACTCTACTAGATTATCGGATCCTCATTTCAAAATCTCAGCCAGATTTCCAATAATTGCGTCAATCTTCCCCTGTCTCGCTCCTCTGGCTTCATTGGATGGTATAGAGGCTCTAGATGAGAAAGCGGTATGAAGTGTACCATCATCTGCAAAGCTGTGGATGAGACAGGTGGTCACTTCCAGCAGATCGGTTATCTAGAGCAGAAATAAAGTCTGTGCCAAACCCTATCCCTATGGAAAAACAGCGTTGATGGCCATTGTATCGGAGGATACTCCGTTAACCATCACATGGAGTGATCTAACTGAGAGAAAACTCAATAGTAAGCGGAAAGTTGAGGCGGAAACCATATGAAGTTTCTCAAGAAGACTTTGGTGCCAGACTTGGTCAAATGCTTTGGGGATATCCAATAATACAGCTAGAGATTCCTCATGTTTCTCAATAGATGTCTGCCATACATGTGTTACGGATGCAAGCAGGTCTCCCGTTGATCTATGCTGACGAATGCCATATTGACGGTCATTCACAATTTTGTAGCTCTCTGGGTATTTGATGAGCTCGATGTTAATTGCTTTCTCCATCACTTTAGAGATCTCAGATGATAGTGCAATGGGTCTGTAATTATTAGGAAGGGGGTATTCTTTCCTTTTCTTAGAATTTGTTGCACTCTAGTTGTCATCCAGCTGGAAGGAAACATACCAAGTTTGTATGAAAGGGTAAACAGATGGTGTTGGAGCTTATAGGTTTGCCAAACACGTTGAGGGTGTTTCATAAAATCATTTTCAGAGATGGTTGATCTGTGACTTCACGTCTGCCTCGTCTCACTGACGAGCCCATGAGAAGGGCGAAACAGGTATCTGAGACTATAGGATGTGTTGTCACTGTTCAATCTGGTGAACGAAAACTTTGACTATTTCCATATATAACAATGCCTCAAAGCTACGAAAGGATCTGTTAGTACGATACTCTGTTGGTTATTCTGAAAATAGAAAATCGTAAAACTCCAATAAAATCCGCAAAGGCAATTTGCTTTTTTCCACTACCTACCATGATATATGTGAGTTGAAATCAGTTGAAGTAAAGGTTGAATGCAACCTTTTCCGAAATCAATCAGATATTTAATGTATCGCATGTAGTCAGATAAATGATAATTCCATACACGTGTGTTGATAATCTGATTGCCATGTTTACTCAATCGTATTCAAAAGTATTTGAACAAATCCAAACTAACCAACATTAACGAGTGAAGGAAGTCGCGTGATAAATTAATCACAACATTTTCCACCATATAACAGATTTCTTATTTCTTATTATTTTAAAAAGATTTCTTGAAGGTGCTATCTAGGGGGTAGATGTAGGAAAATAACTGTTATTTCTCAAAATTTAATATTTCTAATTACTCGAATATGGATCGCAGTTCCTCAATTTAATTTAGTACGGTTTTCATTATATTAAGAATTAGATGAAACCTAACGTACCACTCAAGTTGGGAGTAAGTTTGCATGGAAAATGAGCACACTACGTTAAATACATTTCCTGCTCTCAGAGCTGTCATAACAATGTATTTTAATATAGCATGCATGTAAAGCAGGGAGTATGAAACACGTGTTCTGGGGCGCATAGCGTCCTGTGACCTCAACTCGCAGGTTTCACTAAAACCCTAGCTAATTAGACATATACTGGATTAGTTATCTAATTGAAGTATTTAGTTGTGGCTCACTCTATTGCCCAATAACGAGGTTTGAATATATGGAATGGCATCCAGACTGAACTCAAGTATACACAATATAATTTGGTGGAATCACTCTTAAAAAATCGGATCACAATTTTAACCACGAAATGCTGGATCTAGAGTTTTTGAGAAGTGTTTTTTTTATATATTTTGACTGCACGAGAAGGAAACCTATGATGTTCGAAAACATCGTGTTAGCCAGCGGTGGATTGTTGGGAGGAGATGTGCATTGGAATTTTTCTTGAAGGTTTGGAGGTTATAGGCATAGAGAAAGATCTCACTAGGTAAAGAAATCCACAGCTTCGCTGTTCGATGAAAAAGTTAAGTCTGATAGGAAGAAGTTCGGCAGGTCTCGAATTTGACAGTGAAGTGGTGACTAGTTTGAACTCGTCTAGTTCGCCCATCTGGAATCTCTCGTGATGGAAGAACAGACGAGATTTCTAATGAACATCGACCATGGAAATATCTATAGAAAAGGGAGAGATGTTCCACCTTTCTACGATGTTCTGGAGAGGTCAATGAACTCGTGAGATCGATCGATCTAACGAATAGCTCTCTTCTGGATATAATCCAAGAGCTTCAGTGTATGTTTGGGAGCCGAACTTCAAACAAGTGATCAGTACTCCAGGATAGGTCGAATCTGTGCTTTGTAGATTATAAGGAGCTGTTGAGATGTAAAGTGGCTCTTGGCATGGAATAGAAAACCAAGTTTTTGTGAAGCGGGTTTTGCAATGGACCTCACATGATCGTCCCACGAGAGGTTGCTGTTTTGGGTTATGGAAGACTTCATAGGAATAGCTGTACCTGACATCATCATATTAGGAATTGTGGGATCGGCCTTTCTGGAGAAGACACAAGCTTGAGTTTTTGTTGGATTGAACTCTACTAGATTATCAGATCCCATTTCAAAATATTTTCCAGATCTCCATTAATTGCATCAATCTATCGCTGTCTCGCTCCTCTGGCTTCAATGGACGGTATAGGGGCTTTAGATGAGAAAGCGGTATCATCATCTGGAAAGTTGTGGAGGGAATAGGTGGTCACTTCCAGCAGATCGTTTATATGGAGCAGAAACACAGTTGGTGCCAAGACAGATCCCAGTGGAACACCAGCATTGATAGCCATTTTATCGGAGGATACTCCGTCAACCACCACATGGAGTGATCTATCTGAGAGAAAACTCGATAGTAAGCGAAAAAGTTGAGGCGGCAAACCATGTGACGGAAGTTCCCCAAAAAGGCTTTGGTGCCACACGCGTTCAAATCCTTTGGAGATATGAGGACTGACTATATGCAACACCATGCTATATTAGCCCCGACAGAGAAATCCCAGATCATGTGAAGCATGTAAAGGGTCGAGGTTCTGGAAGTTCGTGATTGACAGTAGTATGGTAGGGTAGAATTATACCATCAATCACAAACCTTCAAGGATCGCCATATAATGTAGAGCCATATAACTCTAGAGGTTCGTGATTGTGGTGTGTCAAGTTGGAATTACGCCATCGTATGTTTTTTATACTTATTGGTGAATAATTACACATGCAGATTATGGTGCTTAGAAATAGGCATCAGACTAACTGAGATTAACACTGATTATAACTCACTTATCAGATATCACATCATATTTAGTTATCACTTATCACTTATAACTTATGACTCTGTTGGTAATCAGTTAGTCTCATGATTATTTCTAAGCACTCAATAAATCCATAAAAAATATGATGGTAGATATAATCACACCCTCTATAGCCTGGTACTCTATTATAGGAGGTACATATCAATGAATGCATGAAACTGTAGACTTAAAAAGTGAAGAAACGTGCGAGCATCTTTTTATCATATTAAGCGTTCCGAAATTGGGGGGTCGCATTAGGTCAATACCTTCCAAGTTCAAACAACAATGTCTATATGTGGATGGATGCGTAGAACTGTAGATTGAGGGATCATGAAAGATGGTACATTCTATCATCCTCTTCATCATACCAAGGGTTCTGACGTTGTATGTCGCCTTGGTTAATGAATGAGCGGAACTATAGATTTAGAAAATATAGAAGGGGAAAGATGTGATTATGTAACTCACCCAAAAGTATTTTTTGTCCAAAATTTCTATGGATATAAATGTGAAAAAAAAATATACAAAATAATCAAGAGTAGGTTTACATCTTCTAGTTACAGTTTCAAAGCCACAAATCGTGGGTTGTAGCGCTATCGGAAGCTTAGTGCGTTTGGAAATAATGCTTTTCCTCTGCCGCTCCATAGGAATGATCAACTTGATCATGATAAAATCCTTACAAGTATGAAAAATCATCAATTTGATGTCTGCGCACGAAAAAATCAAACATAAAATTTATATATTTTCTATCGTATTCTATTTTAAGTTCCATTAGCTACCAAGTGGAAAGTAATATAAATTAGGGAGAGCTACAATACCGTTCGTACATTTATTATATTACAACGAGCTTTCACGTGAGATTAAAAGTTTTGGAAAATTTAGGACGCAGACAGACAATCCTGGCCAGTATACGCGTATTTCGACCGTGAAGTGAATCTGAGAGAAATATGTTACAATATCATTCTCGTTTTGCTCTTCATTTTTGAAACGGTATTACAGGAGCCGCTCAGAAAAGTTAGTTCAACAAATAGTTCGTTTAGAAGTGTTAGCGCAGACTTCACAAGTCGCGCTTTGGACGTAACATGGTGAATGCGCAGGGATAACTGTTATTTTACTTGTCGGTCTACTTTGGACAGTATGAATTCAAGTTCGGCTGACCACGCATAATACTCCAGTCGAATTAGATGGAAAAAGCTCATTGTGCAGACCTCTCTGTACGGCGGGATCTTTTGATAGAAAAGTGTGGGTTTTGACATCTAGAAACCGATGTCACTGACGCGAAGGCTGGCGCGGCTGTGCGTTGTGATATATAGATACATATATATGATTTATAGCCAATATCTCAAAAACCAAAAAACGTATTGAAAAAATATCCCAACAAAAGTTGTAGAAAATGAAAATTCCCACAAAAAATCATCCATAACATTTTTTGATTTTCCGCGCGGCTTCCGCGTAAAATGCGTTGAACAGAATTAAGCTTTTTCTTGGAAAAAATTCTAAATAAAAGTTATTCAAAATGTATTTTCCTTCAAAACGAACGTTATTAAAGAAGTCAGATTTTCCATGGAAAATCGTATTCAGGCATATTTTTCGCAATTGGTCGATAATTTGGCAGACAGTACGCCTTAAAGAAGAAATGTTTTATCTCGTAGATGTGTCCAGGGATATAACTGAGTATAAAAAATGAAAATTGTGGAAAATTCTTGGAAAATCATAGAATTTTCACTTCGATAACACCTTCAAACATGTCACTCTCTAGGTTTTTCTAGGTGTAGATTACAAATTTTACAACAGTTTTTTTTTAAATGATTGTAAATGTTATATTTTCCCTATTTAATTTTTTCTTTTGAATTCAGAACGTTTATTACCTATAGATGACAAATTTTTCAATTTCTATTACATTATTAATATATTTATTATTATTAATTTATTAATATCAAGTATAACTAATATTATCATCATTGTTATCAGTATTATCATTATTATTATTATTATTTTATTATTTCTTTTTATTATTATTGTTATTATTATGACAGTTTTTTTTATTACGTTATGTACGTCTATCCAAAATCTAAAATGTTATTGTTTTGAGTGTTTCTTCTCCAACATCTTACGCTTGGATGTCATACGTAGTCATGGTTAGACCCTCACACTCTGGATACTCACCTGTTCATATACTAAGAGACTCACAGCTACGTACGTTGGTATGATTTATATTTAATGTAGGCGAAAGAATTATAATATATAGTATACTTGGTATAAATATACCCAATGCATACTTATTTTAAGATAACGTTGTCAAATTTGTAATCTACACCTAGAAAAACCTAGAAAATGACACGTTTGAAGGTGTTATCGAAGTCAAAATTGTATGATTTTCCAAGAATGTTCCACAATTTTTATTTTTTATAGGTACTCAGTTATATCTCTGAACACATCAACGAGGTATTACATTTCTTCTTTAAGGCGTACTGCCAAACACGATTTTCCGTGTAAAATCTGACTTTTCTAATAACATTCGTTTTGGGAGAAAATACATTTTGAACAACTTTTATTTTAAAAAAATTTCAAGGAAAAGCTTAATTTTTATTTTAACGCATTTTACGCGGGAACCGCGCGGAAAATCAAAAAATGTTATGAATGATTTTTTGTGGCAATTTTTATTTCCTACAACTTTTGCTCGAAACTTTTTTTGATACATTGTTGGGCTTTTGAGATATTGGCTATAAATCATATATATATACATATACTTGTATCATAAAAGAATAAAAGAATATATTTGTATCTATATATCACAACGCACCGCCACGCCAGCCTTCGCGTAAGTGAAGTCAAAACACTTTTTCCCCAAAAAACCCCGCCATAGGAAAAGGTCTGTGGAAAATGTCTTATTTGCCTGGAGTATAACCAAATACTTTCAGGAATGAGTGAGGTTATTCAGAGAATAGCAGACACCTCCTTTAACCTGACAATATGTCACAATTTTATGGCTAAACGTATTTATAGGCACCCTATTATTTTTGTTTGATACCGAATAATTTTTACCTTCATCTTCTATTTCATACTGATAACACTGGAACAAATATACAATACGAAAACTCAAAATAAATCAATTCAATGCCCAATTGTTCCCAGGTGTAACTAGTAATTACTGTGAAAGAAGTTATGAAAGGAAGTTGGAAGCAATAGTTCCCTGGAATCAAAATTTTTGGAAGTGCAATTGCTTATAACAGATATGATGAATCATTGAACCTTTCTCGCTGGACACATAGGCGTTATACGGAAACGTTCAGCGGAGACAGTAACAGGTCTGATTGGTCGAGATGACATGACCCCTAATAGGTTCCTCCTCTTTCTCCAGTACTTGTTATACATATAATACCAGCGCCAAGCGAGCTACAGAAATGAATACTATGTTAGACGTATAAGCCAGTGCAGCATGAGAGAGTTACTATTCGTGTATCAGGATATATTGTACTGGTAGTATTGAAACATGAGTCGACAAACTGAGTTGTAGGAAGAACAACAACTCGACAAATATTAATATATTATAAGCTCAAATCACATGATTCTGCTAGATGATCTCCAATGTCCCGTACTATATGTGACAGTCCATATAAGACAGTCTACAGAAAAACATATTCCATGTTATTTATGAATAGTTTTTGATGTATACATTCCGACTACGGACATCGTTTGAGTCAGCGATGGCATGATGGGATACAATATAGGCATTGGGATTGTTCTTGAAAGTTTGTAGGTCATAGGCATGAAGAAAGACCTCACTACGCAAAGTGCTTCACAGTTCGATAGAAAAATGTGTAGGAAAAAGTTCGACAGATCTCGAACTTGACAATGATGGGGTGACTAGCTTGAATTCGTCTAGTACCCCTACTTAGAGCCCCGTGATGAAAAATAACAGTCAAGATTTCTGATGAACACCGACCATGGAAATATCTATTGGAAATGAATTTTATATTCGTCTTTACGTACGTTTCGGTCTCACGACCATCATCAGAAGACTCACTATGTCAAAAAAGTGGTATATTAAAACTAATTATAGCACAAGCGTCCATATCGCACAAATTTAATTTCAATCAAAAGAGTCCACTCCGTCGAAACGAACAGAACCACGATTAATCGAAATTGTATCATCAGTATTAATGTATAAAAATTGTCTTTGTAGTAAAAATCCGCTATTTAGTAATATTCTTAAAATATACAAGTGCATGTTGGTATTCTCACAACAACTGAGCTCGAAGTTATTTGTCAAGCACCCACTTTCGAACCAGATGTGTAATTTATGAGATACTTAAGAAAGGTTTCAGACCTGTACTGGAAAAATTACTATTAGGCATTCTTCATAAAAACATTTTCAACAATTATAAAGACGTATGTAGGAATTTGCAAGAGATTATTTAATCAAATTAGTATAAATATGACTTAGATTTTGTGTATCTGTTCTATGGTTTACAGATTTGGAATCCCGTTTTATGTGAATCATCTCCAGGATAGATCTTTCATAATAATTGGTTTCCTGAGTTAAGATATTAACATTTTTGTAATAAAATTGATGATTATAATCAAAGCAGTGCTTAGCAGCAAGGGCGGTGGAATTTCCTAAATTATTATTTCTTGTGCTATATTTATGGCCGTACATTCTTTTTTGTAAATATTGTTTAGAGATTCCAGTATAGGTTCCATCACAATCTAAACCATTCAATTTATATACTGCGTGGGTTTGTTTATCTTTAGGTATTAAAGGTTTTAGATTTGAGAAATATTTCCCAACACAGTTAGTAGGTTTATGCACAACATTTATATCATACTTTTTCAAACATTTCTTGATTTTCTCTGAGGTCTCCGGAATGTATGGTAAAGTTATAAAATTGTCTGTATTACTTTTTATGTTATTCTTATACGACGAACCATTATAGATTTTGTTTATTCTCTCTTTAATGATAGGATTGAAAAAAGTTTTTGGGTAGCCATTCATTTCTGGTGTATTACGAACAATTTTTAAATTTTTGGGGCGGTCATCTGCGTGGGACAATATTATGATTGAATGGAAGAACAATTGCATCGTTTTATTCTTAATTATAACTTGATAACTTTACTATAGTTTCAACACTGAATTGCCAATATCCAACAGATACAAAAGTATCTATCCGTAGTAAGTATACTTTTGTATCTGTTTGTTGATGGCACGTTTTCAAGTTATTATCAAACATGGTATAGACACAAAGTAAATGTTTTTCCATTTATTCATAATGCTAAATTACCATAAATAAAGGCTTATATCATCGATGTTCTATTTTATTTTTTTTATATAATAAAAACTGTCACTTCACGTAGTTGCTGGAATATTGGGAATTAAAATATGAATAAAAACAAATTCTCACTTTAACAATAAAATATTAACGATCATTTCACTACATAGTGACACCTGCATAAATAACTGATACGTTAAATGACTCATTCATTCAACATGTCGACTACTGTTCTCACGTTTTCAAGGTGATACAATGAATAGTATCTTAATCGAAAATATTGATGCAGATTATTGTTTCTCCGTTCTGGTGAAATTGTGATAAGAATTACGGAAACAAGTTCCCAGCACAAGTATCCAGACTATGCGGATTGGTGTCAACTGCACCTAATAAACAATATTTCATTGTTGCATTCTCCGAATATTTACTATATTCTCAATTATCCCATTGACATTTCCATGCTGAAATATCAAAGCAACAACTCTTCATCCTGGCATTCAGAAAAATGTAACGGATAGAAAAGAAGGAAGAAGGACGTCAGTAATGAATATGATTCAGTGAACAGATACAAAACCGTGAATAAGGACCAAAAGTCAACATCAAGCTTGTTTATAATTAGGTCATACACTCCGCACAGAATAATATAGATGCAAGCCAAAATGAAGACGGTTCTTTCCCATAAATATATACTCACCATGACATCACATCTAGTAAACCTGCTTATATTTCTGGTGTGCTCACTTGAAGCTGTTCACGCCTTCATCCAAAAATGAAATAGTGTAATTCTTTGCTCGGAGATATTAACAGTTATTTCATATTTTTCTGGATGTAGAGGTAGAGCCGTTTATCATCCCTGCAATAGCTCACCTAGCCGTTACATCCACTTCAGACATTATCTGCTTTGAATTTGTTTTGTTTTACTGTTCGTTGTAGATGTAAGGCACATAAATTACGTCATTGTGGAGAAATCCAAACTTTTATAATTCTTCCTATGTCTCGTTTAGAATATCAGATGGTATCTTATGGTAACGCTGAAGACATGAGCTTCAACGAGAGGAATGAATCCTAAATGAATTATGAAAAGAAAGTTTCTGATGTTACAATTCTTACTGCTGATCCATGTCCAAAGCCCGCCAACAAGTTCAGAATGAATAGATAATGAGTAAGGGAAAAAATATTAATGCATAATAATCTTTTTTCGAACATGGAAATCTGATGATACAAATAAGCGTAGATTAATAATTACCAGTTAACACGTCTCTATAGAAAAGAGAAGTAATTTAATGTTCAGTTCTAAAGTACTGCGTTGCTTGAATCAAATTGAAATTTCGTTCAACGCAACAGTTTGGTAACCTAGACTGTCGAAATGTCTCATCTGATATAACATAGAATAAGGCCACATTCAATATTACCTGTTATGTCAAAATAACATATTTCAATTTGCCTTGTTGTTTGACAAGTTCAGGAATAAATCATTGATATTCAGATTGGGATGGAGCCAAGTAATGTACCTTGTGGTTCACCAGCGACAATTGGTTGGGAGCTGGTAATAACCTCAATATTTTGGACTTCTTTGCGCCTGTTTCTAAGGTGAGGTAACCCATACTCCTCAAGTATACATACTAGTTTTCGATCACTGATGAGCTCATGAAGTCGAATACTTTCGCAAGATCTGGAAAGACCCGTACTAAAGGTCTTGCTCCATCAAGATCATTGTAGATTATTTCTGTAATTCCCGAAAGATGCTATGGAGAGATTTAAAAGCAAATTGGTTTTCTGATAAGATGTTATACTTTGTCAGATAATTTATCATACAAACAATTGTACAATATTATGGAATATTGTAAGGGGTTTTCCATTAAGGCCGGGTAGATGTTAAAATTGGATAAAACAAGTTGTGTGTGAGATATCAACGAATTTTTTGTTTTATTTGAAAGGCCTATTAATGACATTATGTGTGAAATATTACATCGTTTAAATGGCCGCCGAGGCTTCGGTGGGTGGCGCGCATTCGAGAGGTCCGGTCAGGTTGAATTTGAGCAGTGACACGGGTTATGTTGACTTTGAGTGCACCGGTCGCTTGCAACCTATTGGCATAGACCTGCGACTTAAGGAAACCCCAAAAAAAAATCTAACGGGGTCAAATCGCACGATCTCGGTGGCCAGTTCACGTCGCTTCTGCGTGAGATAACCCTGCCCTCAAATCGCACGTGCAGAATGTCCATTGGGGCATCAGCTTTGTGGCACGTGGCTGATTGTGCAGTGATCCAGTTAACTCAAATTTGGTCACGAGACGTTGAATAGTCGACAGGAAAGGACGACCATGCAAATCGTAAATTGGGCGCAAAGCGCGCATCGTTGCCACACGAGAACATCCGTTTTGATAATACAGTTTTATCATTTGAACGCCTTGCTCGACACTGTAACTTGCCATGGTGATTTGTCTTGAGTGACTGAATGATAAACAATAGATTTGACAGATGCAGCCTAAATAACATGGCTGCCATGAATTGTCAAAATCTACCCGTCCCTATTGGAAAACCTATCGAATTTAACATCCATGTATTATGATGCAGTTATATCGGAGTTGATGAGATCGACCACATTCACAATTTTTTCATAATTACCCTTTATGAAATTTGGGAAAATGAGAAAATTCCCGAAAATTCATCTAACTGATGGAACTTGTGCTATCTGATCTCATAAGGCTCTGTATACCAATTTCGGGTGTATTGATCATCTTGAATGTGATTTTATAGTGTATTTATATAAAGGATGGCCTATATTCAGGGTGTTGGAACGCTGCAACATGTTTCCTCAGCGTCTGAGGTGAAAACTAATGGTAGAATCGAATTTATCATCCATTGGAGTGTATTATGACGCAGTTACATCGGAATGGATGAGATCGACCAAATTCACTATTTTTCCATACTTACATCTTATGAAATTTGGGAAAAACGCGAAAATTCCCGGAGGTTCATGTAACTGACGGAACTTGTTCTATCTGATATCATAAGGTGGTGGATACCAATTACGGGTGTATTAATCATGTTAAATGTGATTTTATAGACTATTTAACTAATGGATAGCCAAAATTAAGGGTTTCGAAACGCTCCAACATGTTTCCTCAGCGTCTGAGGTGAAAACAAATGGTAGAATCTATTATCTCACTCTTGAGAGTATACTATGACGTAGTTATATCGGAATCGATGATATCGACCAAATTCACTGTTTTTCCATACTTACCCCTTATGAAATTTGGGAAGATGCAAAAATTTCCGAAGGTTCATGTAACTGATGGAACTTCAAATTCACTATTTTTCCATACTCCCCGAAGGTTCATGTACCTGATGGAACTTGTTCTATTTAATTTCATAAAGTTGTGGATACCAATTTCGGGTGTATTAATCATGTCAATTCATTGTTAATTTCACCTACTTAGAGAATCTTGGTAGGTCTTGAAAATACAACATTCCATATTTGTTGGCATCTTCAAGTGAGTCTAACATAGTAAATCGATGAGCCTGTAATAAGATAACGTACACGCTGTATAAAATCATAGAATCCATTTGCTGATTGAAATATTAATCGATGAAACGGTTTGTCTACTTTCCAATTTTTTGAAACTAAATTAGCAGTTGATCCAGATTTGAAGAAAGTAAAACTCGTGCTGATAATTCAAATGCGTTTTCAATTCACTTATACACAACAAAATTGGTAGTACGTCCAGAAATTGGAGATCAGTTCCCATGAACAGTCTACATTCAATCAAAGCGAACTAGCACCAAACAAAAAGGAAAACAAATTTATACTATCATGTATAGAGGAAGTTTTGTGGAAACGGGGTTCAAATTTCGTGCCTCCAGCAGCAAAGTTTAAAATCCTTTGATACAACATGTGTTTTAGATATGGAGAATGAATGGATATTTCAACATAAATGCACTTTTAAAAATCGCTTTCTGATATGAATAATACGGACGGTAGAGCCTTCTACAAGCGGTGTGATGACCTATTCCTATAGAACTTGTCCGATGGAAATTAAAAATAGATTAGCAAATCAGTTTCTACTCGAGTAAACATCCAGAATACGCGATCCTCCCAAATACATCTGTATACGAAAGGGACCGCTAGAAAATTAAAATATATCGTCCTCAAACGATAGAGATATACAGACTGACAATATGTGAAAGTCCATAATAGTGATGGTACTTTAAACTTCCTCGAAGATTGCAGTTCTCTTCTTCCTCTATTTCTTCATCCAAATTTAGCACTTAACAGTGAAGTGTCAAAATAGCACATAGTAACACATACTAGTGAAATGTAAGGAAAATACTGAAACTATAAGCTATAGCGAAAATATATAGAACGTAAGCTAAGTCACGCCTTATGAGCTTACGAAAAGCGGCTGAGCCAGCATCAAATGTATCAACCCGACATCCGTTTGACGCACAACCTGTCCACCAAAAAGTTTCTGGCATAGTTGGTTATATGAAACCCTATGGGAAAGATTTTTCTCATTAAGCAAGCGGGCGGCAACACAAAGCATATAATTCTGGCACATCCATAACTCTGTTAAGAACATTAAAGGAAAACAACAGATCAACATTCTTCCTTTAGTGCTTCAGGCTTATCATGCTAAGTAGGGTAAGCTCATCGGAATAATGCGAGTTTTATGACAAGTATAGGGCAGATTCCAGACAACACAAGAATATTCTAAAATATACCTAAGCGAGTCGTTATAGACCAAGCTTATAATGGCTTCCGCGTACTCTCATCATGACAGGGAGTCTGCTCCAGAGGAGATGAGAAGACTAGTGAGGTACTGTAGATAACAGAACCTGAACCTTGTCATCGGTTGGGACGCAAATGTATAAGTCAGTCAGAGGCAATATAAAGACCTCTCAAGACAGTCCCAAAGAACTTCTTGAGGGACACTAAATCCGCAAAAGAGACATTTGGGCCAATTTTCCTAATTTACGCGTTCAAGAAGATGAGGGTAATACACACCCTATCGGAGAGCCTGCTGAAAGAAACTGCTCTCTGGCAGCAAAAGTGGTAAACCCTCAAAAGTAGGAAGAGATATCATATCATCTGAAGCAATCTAGTCATTGTTCCGGCACTCCTGCAAAGGGATCTGGAAATGATCCTGTTTCCGCTGACTGGGGTGCTGACAGATTATAATGCGGTAGGATACGCTCTCAAGGAGTGAAAGAGAACTTACCTGACATTCATTCCTAAAGCTGGCAATAAGAGCTATGTGAACTTCAAAGATTATCGGCCTATAAGCCTTACGTCAATTTTTGCGAATTTTAAAAAGGCTTGTAGATCGGTATTTTGAGGCAGGACCTCTGAAGCAATTCCCTCTTCATGTGGAACAGCCGGCTTATTAGACTGGCAGATCTGTCGAGCCAAGTGGAGGACTCGGCTGTTGGCTTTATAAAATAACAGCTGAAATGGAAGGGAGTCTGCATTGGAGCATTCTTCGATGTAGAAGGGACCTCTAGGAGTTCAATTGAACAAATGGCGGAGAGACACCCCAATAGCAAGAGCTAGTTGGGTGCATTATGAACACCCATGAGGGTGGACACCTTTACACAACGTGACAAGGTTATACTCTTACAGGTCCGGTATTTAGGGGGTGTCCACGGAAACCTATTTTCCCTCATTTCATGGAGTTTGGCCGTGGATGAGTTACTAGTAAGGTTAGATCGAGATAGAGTACACCGACTGCAGCATTGAGGGCCTTGCTAGGCACGCCACCCCTGTCACGGACGATGAGGAATCTCGCAATGATGACGGTCTACAGGCTCCCCTACAAAGGCTACCAAAAGAGCAGATCAAGCCTGAAAGGCTGGGACTAGAACCGTACGCTAGAACTATAGCCCTGTAGTTACCTGTGAGAAATTGGCCGTACGCCAAAGTAGGACACAATTTGGTATATGGATTGGTCTAGAACATACAAAAGAGTAGGAGCAGGCTTTTGCGGTCCTAGATAGGATAATCAGATCATCTAGATTTGTGTTGACAGTCAAGCGGCACTCAATACACTGATAAGTCCGACTGTGTCCTCGACACTTGTCAAGGATACTCAGGAGATCCTCAACAGCCCAGCCGGTGGCAACAGGCTCAACCTGACCTGGATCCAGAGTTACTCAAGTTGTAAAGGGCTCAGGTTGGAATTGGAATGAGAAAGCAGACGAATGGACCAGAGAGGAGGCCAGTTGGGATGGTCCTCAAGATTCCCTTGCTGATATCCCCTGATATATAGTGGGGGTATAAAGATCTGACGGAACCATCTGAGAGATCAACATGCCTCAACATTATGACTATTGAACTGCCAAAACTCTGTTCGGCGGTAGATATTCTCGCTGAGTATGCAAATCATACCAACACCTACCTGACCAAGGCATAATAGAGCTCAATCAAAAAGTTGGAATCAGTGATATCGCTACAAATGTGTTCGATAAAGGCACACATTTTCAGAGAACGACCAACCACTTATGACTAGTAAAGCGGAGATTGAAGTCGAGCAGGACACCAAGTTCAATAAGTTGGTCAACTCGCGATAGTGAAGCAGCCTCTAATGAATAGTTAAGCACTAAACTATAAGATTTCAGATTGAAAGCATTTCCCAATGCTAAGTTCGATGAATCATCTTTAACTCGAAACATTCCAAGGTTCAAGCAAACATAAAAATTCGGCAATGTTCAAAAACAAAGTTGACATCATTTATAAAAACCAGAAAAAAAAGCGATCACAGATTAGATTCACACGACAGATGATCAGAACCTTCAATAGCCCTTTTTCCTACATGGAATTATAAGTGAAGAATTGAAAAATTATATATGGCATATGACTCATTTCAATAATGAAAGATTTGACAATTTCACGGTTGCCCAAGATGTTTTAGATAGAGCCTATAAGAACCAGAAATCTAAATCTTATAAGATACAAGAAACAATATGGGATTAAATCACTGATAAAGCAATTATATAGCTCAGAATGAGGATAACCTCTAGAACCAAGTCGGACTGATTCCAAATTTCATATTGTACAATTTCCTCTGAACTTTGAATATATTCACTGTAATATCACGCTAGACTGACAGTGAGCAGATAGCAAATTCAGTAATTGATATGGTATATTTGATGTTAGATTGTTTATATTGAAGCTTCCACTAGTTTTTCTATGAATAAGTTGTCAATTTCATCTACTGATGGCGTCTTAGTTTGCAGGAATACGTATTCGGGTCACTCAAAATCATATTGAGTTCAGGATTAATTATGTGTTAATTTTATATTGCAAAATTAATCCGAATGTGGATAAATAAATATGATAAAAGATACAAGGGAAGTTTAAAGGCTCCATATACTTGGGTTGGAATTGTCTTAAAAAGATTAGGGTGTAGATAATTTAATGCAGTTGACATCTATATTGTTGTTTAAGAATTTGCAGCACATACAGATTGCTCAACTTATGAGGCAATTAGCTAGTAAGTTGTAATTGTTAGGTACATTAATTTTGAGCGGATGGAGTAATCGTAGTTAGTGACGACAAATGTGAGCTATGAAACCGCTATCATAGTCGACCAGTGTAATACACATTATTCAAAGCTAATGTTCCTACAGCATAAAGTACTGTTACTGGCAATGTGTGTTAAAGAACGATACATATAAATTATTAGTTTTTAAAGTAAGTATCTCTTTTAGCCATAGAGTCCAATTAACAACTTTATGAAAACTAATTATTTCTAATAAAGGACCCGGCAAGGGTAACATAATAGAATTAGAAGATTCAATTTTGCCTTAATATACTGATCAAATTATAAGTGTGTGAAGCGGCAATTTTCAAAGCCGAGGGAATTGATTACTGTTTATCAATCAGTTTTATTAATATTATGTATATATTGAACCAACTCCTTCTCTACAATCGTTTTTTGTTTGGTATAATTTCTTAAAATCAATGCATGCTACATATGTTTCGAACTCAAGTTCATTATCTAAAAGTCACAACTAAATGAACTGAAGTTTAATTTTAGTTGAAGAAATGATAGATAATGGTGAAGTTTTCTAGACAACAAACAATGAAAGAAATTACAACTGATAGTTCCCAACAGCTGTTATAGTAAGCTTAAAATAAGAGTTAATTCTTTATATAAAAACCTTGCAACAATCGCGCCAGGAAAACCAAAGTCAGTTAACCAAAGCTACTCCTCCACCCCCCTCGGTCGGTAAGTAGCTTTTGGTTCCTAAATCGTGTGCCCTCAGTAGTCTTAATGAACCCAGAACGACTGCCTTCTGCATCCAGTCTATCAAGATCTGCGCGGAGTTCTTATAGGCCGGAATGATCTTCAAATTCGAACGCAGAATTCCGCCTAAGCGCGGATTTCGAACAGGAGATCTCGATAATTTGTCCATTTTCCTCCTCTTTCAAGACTATGTTGTTCTCTGCTGGAGCAGAGAATTCCATGACACACATAGTATTTGTTTGTTTATCGAAGAGGACAACGTCAGGCCTATTTGCTTGTATGGACCTGACGGTCGGAAACGGGAATTTCAGTGGATCTCGCATTTTTCGTTTCCGACAACGAACTCAATATCTCCTAGCATCTAAGGTAGCACCGACTCTTGGTCTATGCCATACGAGTGGCTTAGATGGTAATACAGTACCCGTAGGGCCGCATTATGGCGATGATGTAGGCCGAGGCCACTTTTGCCGTCAGCAGGTGGGAAAACGTCTCAGGTGCCGTTCGACAGGCCCTGCAGCTGACATCAGGAACCTGCACACCCATTACAATGCAGCGATAGACCGAGGTGTTGATTACGCCATTTTAGCAAACTGCGGTATATCCCTCGGTCTGGGATGTAAGTCCAAAACACCATGTATCGGCCTGTCAACATGCCGCCTGAGCATAAGATCTAACTCCACGGCATTTATTTGGACTTTCAGGAGATAAAGCAGAGGTTCGAAATCAAGTTTTTCTGCAGCTTTTTATGCTACCTTAATGATAAATTCCCTAACTCCGGCTAAGTCGTGACCTTTGACAAGGCACAGGGGGCCCGATCTCCTAAGAACTTTACAAGCTACGTTCAAAGCCTCACTTTGATGCAGACCCTCTATGCTAAGGCATCCCCTATCTCTCGAGTGACGTGCGAGATAAATGCGAGAAATGGACGACCTAGGATGTAAACTTCGATGGATATGCATAATTTTCCGGGTGTCTTGGTCGAGTCTATGCAGCTCATTGACCGTCCATTTCACCACTCCAAAAGAGTGAAGCAGGACTGAAACGGCAAGCATATTTGTTGCTGACACCTTCCAAATCTTCCAAATAAGGTTTCTGTATTTGCTGCGGAGAGACACCTTTACCTGGGAAACGTCATAATTAGGCCGCTTTTCAATTCTCATGTACCGTAAGGTCTCTCCAGCATCAAGATATTCAAAGATGCTTCCGTCGGTAAGCTGCATATTCTCGTGCACTTCCGGAGATCGTCCTCTCTTCAAATGAAAAACTGCGCACTTGTCCAATCTCATTTCCATGTCTACGGCTCGTGTACATCCTTGAACCACTTTGAGACGTTGATGGAGGTTTTTCTCCCCAGAGGCATATAATTTCAGATCATCCATGTAAAATAAATGGGTGATCTCATGCCTCCGGTCGTTCGGTGGTCCAGAGTGATATCCACGAGTCTGTTTTAATCCCAAATTATAGTCTGTCCTAATCCTAAATTATAGAATATAACAGTGTAGATCTTATGAGCACTACGAATTCCCTTCAATGATCCCATTATTTCATTAGTCAATATTTTCATATTCCCTCGACTCTCAAGCCTCAAATTGGGTTATTATCTGATCAATTACCAATACATCTCTTCACTTGGATATGTAAAGGTAGTAGGAAAAAATAGCTTCCTACGCTACCAGTATTTGGTCGTGTTCACAAGACGTCCAAGTTGTTTTTGGCAACTGAACTTGAGTTGTGGTTTTTCATAATCATATTATCCATAACCGTGAATCTGACGACAGCCAAAACTTAGTTCGACGAATTAAAATATCCTTACTGGCTCTTTCTAAAATCTTCCTACTTATGAGCTATATTAAGATCACGTTACATTGGTTCAAACAGTTTATATATGTCTTTTACATCATAGTGTGCTTTGCAAACCGAAGTATATTGCTTGTCAACCACTTTTTACATGTTGTCAATTTATCACCATCTTGGAGCTAGTGAGGAACGGAATTTGATGAAATCAGTGAAGAAGAATCAATGAACTTCTTATTTGCATTAGTTTCTGATCTGAAGTCGAAATGAAACAAAGGAAAATCTGCGGATGTCTAATTTCCCAACTTCCTTTGATAGGTTGATAATTAATTTTATTGAATATGTCATTAATTACAGGATCGAAATCAAAAGCTCTTACTCTGGGCTTTGAGTGGTCAATTGTGGCTCATAAACTAGTAAGCAACTAATACACATGTCGATAATTGTGGGATAATATATAAATGCAGCAATCAGCTAATGTGAAAATTCAGTCACACAAATTCAATGATAGTGTAAACCAAAACATACAAAAGGTGATACATTCTATTGATTACTCTGACAGTTTGCTTTTATGAAAACCATCCCAATTGTAAAACTCTAGTACTCCGCTAGTGTGTGTACATTAAAATAACAAATTTATAAGCACGGTTATAACACTCGTAGAATGAGTATAACTATAACCATAACAATAAAGTTAATGCTCTTTCTAAAACAGAAAAACAAAAATATCATATTCCTAATGCCTTTTGCAGAATTCAACCAAAACGTTGGAATTGTGTAATATGAATGGTAGTACTTTTATATGTAGAACGTACTCTTACAAGTGAAGAAATCGCAAAGGGAATTGAAATACAAATGTGGAATGAATTTGTAGGAAATCACTCTGATAACAGAGAGATCGAAATATTTGGTTTTCTCAATGAAACATTCTAATCAACACTTCAAATATCTGATAGCTAACTCTCGTATCAAATTATGCCCAATGTAATGAATCAGTTATGTCACATGTATCCGGAATCACTGAATACAAATAGCTTCTCATCCTTACCCATCAGTAAGTGGTTAGCTTTTGAATAGAATTGACAAATATTGAAAGCAAGAATCATCCTTTCTATTTCCATAGACAACCCTGGGTGATGAATCGTTTCTTGAGCAACATTTTTGCATGAAATTACGCCTTCATTTGATCTGTCAATTAAATTTCAAAATTCGTTCTCTAGATTTCAGATATTATCAGGAGTTTTTTATAAAAGGTATGTTTTGATGTAGATAGATATTTCTAACCGGTCAATATTTTTCCACTTTTGATCTGCTTTTTTTTGTTTCAGGTATGTCATTAATCAAATTTGTTTAGACTTCTTTGGTGAGTACACATGCAATTTGAATATATTTTTCCAAATCTTGTGTAGCGATTGCTCCACTAGCGAGAGAGTACTTTCAAAAAACTGTTAACCTCCAAACACTCTTGCTAAGGTATCTAATAGGCAGTTCAATAATTTTGGGGGCAGTTTCGAAGCATAAACTTCACGTTTGACTGCCTGATCTCTACTGACTTAAGGTCAATATACATCTACTTCAGACATGGCGCCCAAAACCAAATATATCATAAAATTTTGCCTTATATTTCATCTAATTCTGTTTTTTTCTCTCCTCATAATCTACAAAGCACATATTCGACATTTCGTGGAGTACTGCTCACATGTTAGGAGTTCGGCTCCCAAACATGTTCATAACCTTTATTTGCCAAGTCCATTACATTGAGATCAGAAGATCTGCGTTTTGTAACCTAGCCTCGTTTTCAGATTTTGTAGCTATAACTTTCAAATATGTCTCTAGATAGTTAGTATTGACTATTGGTTTCTTCAGTCGGATTTCGACTAAGGCATCTCTAGGTTTTTCCTAGAACATAAACAAATCTAAAGCTATATTTCATAGGTCTGACAAGTCGCTATATGCGAGGTGACATTTCATCAAGTGGTTTTTATTAACAGTCCCAACAGGGCACTATTAGCTAGATCCCACCGCTGCCACCATGTCTTATTCTTCATAAGAATTATGCAACTGTTCACGTTGTTATTCAGATTGTAGGTTTGAAGTATCAGTTCAAGAAGTCGTTGAATAGAAATAACTTTATTTCTAGGAAGACGGTTATTTATTGTACTAACTTACAATGTACGTAACATACTACAGCTTGTAATGGGAATATTTCCGTGCGCAGATCTAACCTGATAGTCCTCCTAATGAGCACCTATAGCAAACGACACTGAATATGTTTCCATATACGAATACACATATGTAACAATGTTATTATTCAAGAGCTGATTCAAAGATTTGTAGATTATTTTATGGAATGCTTGAGTATTATTTGCGAAGAATCACCATCAATATGAACTTGAAAGACACTGCATCAAGGAATCACTACAGTTGAATGAGGAGTGTGAGAGAATATAATGTTATATTCTTTAGACCCATGATATCATAGTATGCAATAATCTGCACCACCAGAACCAAACAAAAGGGAAACAATGATGAGGTCTCTCTAGTCTAGATCGATCAGTAGCACCACAAATTGATAGCTCTAGACAGCTGTTTTGCTCTGCTCATACATCAGGAACGAGAAAATTTGCAACGTTACTGAACGATCTCTATTGAAGGTATACTTAATCAATAATCAGAAACAGCTTGGTCAAAAGACCAAAATATTTCAGGCCATCTACGAATAGATGTCCCACTAAGAAATAACACGATGTATGACATTGACTCAAAGACTACTTGAATGCGCCAGATAGCGACACCAAACCAAATCAAGCTAATAAATTAAATACAAATGAATACATTTATTCATTTCATGTTGACTCTTTTCAGATTTGTGGCGTTACTGATCGACCTAGACTAGAGAGCATTGGCAAAAGCAAACATGAGATAATTCATATATTCATTTGCATCAAATTTCTTAGATTAAGAATGAAACAACTAAATGACAACTGACTTATAAAGAGCCGCGTGCCCTAGTATTACGAGAGGCATGAGAACAACACCCACATCAGCGATAGAAACAATACTCTGCCTCCCATCTCTCGACATGTATGAAGAGAAAGTGGATACAGCATCAGTACTGCAGCTGAATTTAATCGGAGTCTGGTACAAGTAGGGAAGGCATTCACTGTCTCCCCCTGGAGGGGAGGTCGAGAAACCACTTTCTTTCTGTTAAGAGACACCCGTCTTCAAAAGGATCCATTGAGTATTAACCGATACGGGAGTTATGAATGGAATGGAGGGGAAAACTTTCATTATTCCCTCCGAGAGCTGCGCTCTTGTTTGGAGAAAGTAAAATGGTCTTAAAGAGGATTGAGTACGCTCACCAATACGTCACCACCCTAACTCAATCCAGAATCCAGAATACTTCGGGTATTGATTGAATCATCATGATTAATGAGAAAAACTGATACACCAGAGATGTGTTACCAGAAATTGATGGATCATGGGGAAATCAGTAGGAAACTACATAGTAAAAAATCACGGCTATATGACGAACTGGAGATATATATGCAATACATTAGAATACGAAGGATGCTAATAAAGGTTGCCACCGAGTTCTAACTATTTTGTTGTCTGTACTCTTAACAGTATTGTCAGTCTAGTTGCCTCCATATATCAACGTATTTTTTGAACTTGTTCTGGCATGATCTATTCAGTAGTGCAGAAGATTTTCCAATCGAATTATTCAAGTTAATTTTCCAGCGAACTTGTTTTCTTTTTCACTATTGTTGGTATCATTTGAACTAGAAATTTGATTACCTACCGCACAATCAATCTATCCATACGTATTTTCATTTCCCATACTCTCACTAAGCTTATAACACGTCGTCTGTGTTGATAATGCAAATAACCTATCTTCAGTTCTAGATCCTGGATTGTATTGCATTTAAGAACTTCCAGGGCCCATTTTACCTAGATACGCCACTGTATTCCTTGGATCTTTTTCAATCCTACAACCGAGTCAGTTTGGTTTCCGAAATGACTATTCTACCACTCAGGCTATTCTGAGATTGTTGTGGATATTGTTGGGGCCTTGAGAGGGGCTACTCACGGCATTCATGCTGGTTGATCTTAGTGAAGCGTTCGACAGTGTCTCACATGCAGTCCTGTTAGATAAGTTGAAGTTGTATGGTCTCAGAGGAGTTACTCTTTCACTGATGTCATCCTATTTGCATGATCGATGCCAGTGTGAGTGTACGGATGGGGGTACCTCTGAATTTCTACCTCTTGTTCATGGGGTTCCCCAGGGTTCCGTGTAGAAGCCATTGCTCTTTTTGTTGTATACTAATGATCTTTCTCAATTCCTTTCGCCTACAAAGTGTGTACAATTTGCTGACGACACCACTTTTATAACGACAAAGTGACACTTCTGCGTTGGATGATGGAAGTTGAATCTAGGGCGGAAAATAGGTTTACGTCCCATAATATGAGCACGAATCACGAAAAAACGCAAAAACTAGTGCTGTCATCCAATCGTGACTACACAAGTGGTCAGCGCGTTGTCACCTTCTATATTCGTTCTTAGGAAGCTTAGGTTGATTGTCATTATTCCACACTCGCATCACTTATGGTGTTCTGCTCTGGGGAAACTCCCCAGACTCCATTATTATATTTCGTTGTCAGAAAAGACCAGTAAGACTACTGGCTAACATTGACGGTAGATCGCATTGTAGACCATATTTTATTCAGCTTGGGATAGCTGGCAAGTCTATACATTTTTCACTCGTTGCTGGTGATCCATAAAAACTATCCCACCCGATCTGGGGGCTACTTAGGCTTCAACGGTATAGAATTACTAAGTCACGCGCCAATTCATTAGATATCAAGCTGTATAATGAATTGCCAGTCTAGCTTAGTTAAAAGGTAATTTAAGGAGGTTTTTAGTCTCTTCTGCCTTTTCTTCAGTCGAAGAATATTTGGGCGCTGATTTGTTACACTTGTTATAGGATGTGAATAAACATGTAAATATGTTTACCTTTATATATAAATTCTCGGGAAATAGGTCACATCAACACTTATGCTTCATATTTTCTCGTCTTCACGTACGTTTCGGTCTCACGACCATCATCAGAAAACTTATTATGTGTAAAACTGGATTACTTGAAACTAATTGTATTACACCAAGCGTCTTTATCGCACCAATCTCAATTTAAATGCCCACGTCGCCGAAATGAACAGAAACACGAATAATCGAAATTGTAAGTGTTATAAGTATAATACATCAAGAATCCACTGTTAAGCAGTACTCTTGCGAGTTCATGTCAACAAAGTCTATGAACGACTAGAAACGAGAACATTAGGTTCAAGTATCCACTTTCAAACCAGATGTTAGATTTACGAGCTAATAGAAAGAAGTTTGTCAGTTATTGGAAATATACTATTGACATTCTACCTAAAATATATTTTTAACATTATAAAGACGCATGTAGGAATTTGCAAGAGTTTTAATTAATTAAGTTGGTATAAATCTGACTTAGTGTCTGAATATCTGTCCTATGATTTACAGATTTGGAGTCACGTTTTATGTGAATCATCTCCAGAATAGATTTTTTTTAATAATTGGTTTCTTTAGTTAAAATATTAACATTCTTGTAATCGAATTGATGGTTATAATCAAAGCAGTGTTTAGCAAGGGTGGTGGAATTTTCCAAGTTTTTGTTTCTTGTGCTATACTTGTGGCCATACATTTTTTTTTGTAAATGTTGTTTAGAGATTCCAGTATAAGTTCCATCGCAATCTGAACAATTTAATTTGTATACTGTGTGGGTTTGTTTATCTATAGGTATTAAAGGTTTTGGATTTGAGAAATATTTTTATATCTAGGAAATTTATGTTTTTGTTAACTTCTATTTCACAAGTAAATTGGAGCTGTTAAATTTATTAATCACGTACTGAATTTTATCATTGGGAACACACTTAAGACTATCATCTACATACCGTTTGAAAAATACGGGTTGGGAAACTAATGAATTGATAACAGATTCCTCTGGGCATTCCTCAACAAGGTTAGCAATAGTGACTGAAATAGGAGATCCCATTGCTGTGCCGAATATTTGTCCAAAATATTGCTCACCGTATTGAAAATAAGTGCATTCTGAGCAAAACTGTACTACATTTATAAACTCCGATTGATCTAGAGGTGTGTGGTTTTTAATCTCTGCGAAACGTTTTTTGATGCTACTCAATGCCAAAAGGACTGGACTTTATTTATTTGTAAATAAAGAAACGACATCCAAGGAAATTAGTTGATGATTTACGGGTACGGATTGATTTTTTATAAATTCATTAAAATGCCACATAAAATTCATTTTTTTCCTATTACATTATTGATAGATTTTGATAAAAATAATTAGGTAGGTAAATTGTAGGTAGGCGCACCAATATTACTCACAATGGGGCTTAGAAACGTACGTGAAGACGAGAAAATATAAAGCATAAGTGTTAATGTGACCTATTTCCCGAGAATTTATATATAATTCATACCTGAGTCAAGAATCTTTATTTTAATATTTTTACCTGTTTTACCGTATGTTTTTTGCCTGTTTTTCATGTTTTACTATTTGTCCCATTGTAGCAGTCAATCTTGTATGTGTAGGTAGGCTTGTTAGTCTTCTTTGTGACTGGAATTATATTAGATTTTTAGTTATTTGATCTATTTGATGTAGATACTGATACTAATTTGTATTTTCTTGAATATTCATTATGTTACTATGTGGATACTTTACACTAACGTTCTATTCTTGTTTGATTTTGGTTTGACTTGTCATGAACAGATTTTGTATTTGTGGTGTTAGCTAATAACTATTATTATTATTGGTATTATTATAAACGTACTTACTACATATAGAATTATTTTATAGAAACATGTTTTTGAACAAAATAATCCATACTAATTGCTATTCAAATTATCAATATGAAAGTAATATAAACAATAATTATAGTCGATGCACTTGCCTACAGGGTTTATCTGATTCCCAAAGGCTCTTAAAAGTATTACTACCTACATTTATATTCGAATTATGCGTTGGATGATAAATTTGATGTTATGTTTATTTAGGTGATATTCACTTATCCATATATAATTTGTGATTCAGATTTTACTGTTATTAAGGTTTGAAGTTGATACTTTAAAGAAATTGGTTATACACTCGTATCTAACAGTTTATCTCGAACTGCTCAGTAGGCTTCTTTGTACATGCTTCCCAAAAGTTTATTATCATTCCAGTTGCAACTGTTGCAACTAATAAAACTTAAGAGGGAGAGTAGATATATACACCTGTTCATTATAGCGTAGGTAGTAACAAAATATTCCTCACCTCTCTCTAGCAAAGATTTCAACCTAGATCCACCTCATATAGCTCACCAAGTTATACAAATGAAACTCGATAAATGAAATACTTCATTCGATGAAACAAAACTAGACTACTCTCGTGGAATTTCCAATACCAATATGTTTATAATACAATTTTGTAGGAAGATTAACGAATTAAATATTTTCTTGTGTTTAAATTTAGCAGATTCAATAATAATAGGTGAAAACAAATTCATAGCTAACTGATATCTGAGATGAAACTGAAATTTGAAAAAATTAGGATGTCATAAATATCTCTCGAAACAGAGCTACCGCCCTTAAAAACGATATACTGTTCTTATTTTCATCACTTTGAAGCGATCTATGAAATTTCAAATTCATACGCACGCACATACAAACTCGAGACATCATGTCAAAAATTTCTAGATTGATTCAGAAATTCTCAAAACGAAAGTATCCCCGAAAATCCGGAAAAAAATGTTTGGGCCGATTACAATACTTCCCTCTATACACTACGTAAAGTGAGGGTAGTAAAAATCATTATAATAGTTTTGAAATTGGGTTTCGCCAGATAGCAGTTTTCAAGTTTTGATTTAATTTCGTGAAGTTGATTGTGACATATGTTACATCGAAGCCGCTCCCATATGCGGTGTGCGAACCAGTTGCATTGCATTTCTGTATCTGACAGCTGTTTCAGTAATAAAGCTATTGTCACAAAATAATCACGATTTAACGCAGAACTACCGTTGATTATCTACGATATTATGTTAACCATAATATAATAGTTTTCACAACAACAAAGCACAATTGTTAATTATTCCCAATTACGTAAAATTCTCCTCTTTTACATGATTCGTACAACGTGCGTAATGAATACTGTCAAATGCAAATAGTCCTATACAATATTTTAACTGTGTGCAAGATATTCGATCAATTCTAATTGTACGGAACGTGCCTATAAAGTATCAAAAAAGTCCATATCTCGCTCGTTATAACCCAAGCGTTGTAATTTCTGTTTCTTTCCGCAATTTTCACGATAATTCCATTTAAATTTAGACCTTTCTCCCTCGTATCAGTAACATAATGAAAAATGGAGTTCTCTCAATATCAATTAGATTATGCACAGTTTCAAACTCTTGGAAAAAGTGTAAGTTAATTGAAATCACTTTACCCAGTTCTTCTAATCCCTTCGAAGTGTAGAATAAAGTAATCGTTCTACCATTATAGTTGATGAAGTGGAACACAATACTGCAACTACATTTTGATGAGCAATAACTGTCTTATTCGAATAGATTCATCATTAACAAGCCCCATGGAGAAAGACCAAGCAACTGTAATTTACTAATTGGAAAAATTATCCTTTAAGAATCACCTGTACAAACATAACAAACTACATCAACGGAACTTCAAATGAGGATCAACTGTTTAATTCGAATATACTTTATGAATCACCTAAAGAAACACAATACTACATCAATGGCAACTTTGATTAGCATTAACAGTTTAGTTCCAAAATACTTCTTATTTACGAATCACTTGAGGAAACGCAATACTACATCAACGATAATTTTGATGAGCATTTACGATTTATTTGCAATAAACCTATCATTCACGAATCACCCGAAGAAACACAATTCTGCATCAACGGTAATTTTGATGAGCATTCACGGTTTAATTTCAAAATACCTATCATTTACGAATCACCCGAAGAAACACAATAATACATCAACGGTAATTTTGATGAGCATTCACGGTTTAATTCAAATATACCTATCATTCACGTATCATCTGAAGAAACACAACATTACATAAAAGGTAATTTTGATGAGGATTCACAGTGCAATTCAAATATAACTATCATTTATGAATCACCGGAAGGAACACAATACTACGACAACGGTAATTTTGAAGAGCATTGACTGTTTAGTTCGAATATCATTTATAAATCACCAAAAAAAACACAATACTACATCAATGGTAATTTTGATGACCATTCACAGTTTAAATCAAATATACCTATCATTTACGATTCACTCTAAGAAACACGGTACTACATCAACGGTAATTTCGATGAGCATTCACGGTTTAATTCAAATATACCTATCATTCACGAATCACCAGAAGAAACAGAATACTAAATCAAGAGTAATTTTGAAGAGCATTGACTGTTTAGTTCGAATATCATCTATGAATCATCTAAAGAAACACAATACTACATCAATGGTAATTTTGATGACCATTCACAGTTTGATTTGAATATACCTATCATTCACGAATCACCAAAATAAACACGGTACTACATCAACGGTAGTTTTGATGAGCATTCACAATTTAATTCAAATATACCTGTCATGCACAAATCACCAGAAGAAACACAATACTACATCAACGGTAATTTTGAATTGACTGTTCAGTTCGAATATCATTTAGGAATCACCTAATTAAACGCAATACTACATCAATGGTAATTTTGATGACCATTCAATGTTTAATTCAAATACACCTATCATTTACGAATAATCCGAATAAACACAGTACTACATCAACGGTAATTTTGATGAGGATTCACGGTTTAATTCAAATATACATATCTTTCTCGAATCACACGAAGAAACACAATACCATATCAACGGTAACTTGGAAGAGCATCAATTGTTTATTTCGAATATTCTTCCATTTTTATTCATCGCCTAGAGAAACACAATATTACTCATCAACGATAACTTTAAATAGCATTCATCACTGTTCCATTGAAATACAGGTGCTTCATCATTTATGAATCACATAATGAAATATAATACTACATCAACAGTAATTTTGTTGCACATAAACTGTATCTTCGATGGCATTAGTGTCAATCTTATGTTCCGCGAGAGCAGACCTATTGGTTTCACAGAGCCAGTCAATATACGACCTATTTCACCAATGTGTAATCTACCCCAAAAAGATTCAATACTTTCAGAAACAATGAAAGAAAGATATTTTGATAGCTTTGTCGAATTCAGATAATTTGGAAAACGAAGAGAACAAAAACAGTATGGAGATATGTTTTACAATAATTTTTGAGTTCAGTATATCATATAAGAGACGAAGAGATTGTGAAATTTGCAAACATCAGATCAAGTGTATTGATCTCTGAATATTGTATTGGAAGAAAGTATTTGATAATAGGAAGGATGATTTAGGTCGGTTGGAAAGTTTTCAAGTTGTGATGAAGTAAAAGCTCCTTATAGCAGATGATTCCTCCATAGGATGATGAAAAGAGAAGTCATTGAGATAGTTATTGGTGTAGATAGATTTTCGATACACATAGTACCTTCGTCGACAAACTTTGGCGATACCTTCCATCGCAAGAATTTTATGAGTTCTCTCTGGAGGTTTGGAAACTTGTTACGCCTCTGAAATGGAAACTGTTCTGAAATTCTGAAACAGTCATATTCTAATCGCAATTGCTTCTAATAAGCAGACTCAAACTCGAATGTAATTTCCAATTTAACAAAACGTATAAATAATGTAGTAGATCCCAGCATTTGAAATCGAATCTCCTGTGTTTCTACTCACTAAATATTTGACAAAGTAAAGGATTGTAGGAAGTGTAGTAAACTTCGTCCTCGTATCTAGCTACATTCATTGCTCTACGTTCTATTGATTGGATCTGAATGCAGACTATACATGAATTGTTTGCAAATTGTTAAAAATCTAAGAAACGTTAGGCGAAATTCTAGAAATCATTTCCACAATAACATTTATTTCTAAACGATCATTGTTGCCGTGATTGGAGTAAGCAAGCATTTTAAAGCTTCATGTGAAGTGGTTCTGCTTGTCGTCTGAATAGCCACATTTTTAATATTATTAGAATGTTGTGGAGTTTGTATGTTCATGCAGTGATGTAAGATTTCTGTTTCTCCGAAGTTTGGATGAGATATCGAAGTTTGTGAGAACAATTGATCGAACTGGTCAATTTGGATTGATACCCCAAGTTTCCCTCATTCCAACATTCCATGCGAGACTGACTCCTTGAAAACTAGATATTCGCTCCTCCAAATAACTGTCAGTCGCTGCAGTTCCTTGGAAGATTGCAGCAATCGAGAGGCACTATTATAGTATATTTGTAGATTGTTTCACTACCCTCTGGGTTAGTTTGACCATACTTCGCACAGATGTAACTGGAAACATTAAGTTCGGAATAGTAGTTTTCTACAGCTGAAAAACTTCTACAAATTTATGCACTAACGTACAAACCCTGATGTATAGAGCTTTGTATAACGTACTTGTTTGGATCTCCGAACTTTGGAAATAATGCCAATTTATTGCAGCTCTAAAACTGTGAAATACTGCACAAGTTTTCATTAAGTTTGCAATCTACTTCCAAGACTTACTTTGATTGGTTATAAAGACCTACTAATCGACTGCTCTTTTTATCTCTAATCTTAGTAAATGAAAATTCTAACGAAAATAAGTTAGGATAGCTCAATTTCTTTTACTGATCAAGTCGTTAAATGAGTTTCAGCATTTGTCTACTTCTTTTTGGAATCTCAAAGAACTGGATGATCTAAACTAGGGGTCTCCAAACTACGGCCCGCCAGTATCTTCAATCCGACCAGCGACAGCTAATAGCTTATTGTTGTAGTGATAAGTTGAATAAAAAGACACAGAATGATAATAACTCGAACTTATTTACTTGTTAGGTAAAGCTTAATGACAAGTATAATACGCAGAAAATTTAACTCAAGCATAATAACTAACAAATAATTGAAGTATGGCTGAATATTTCACATGTTTTAAAATGTGTGAAACATTTTTACGTAATTGTGATTGAAGTATTATTTTCGGTTGGAATTTGATATTAGTGTATATATCAGGGAGAAGCTGGTTTTCTCCTTGCAATTTCAAATTCAGTTCGTTCATATGTTTTGTCAAATCGACAAAGAATGCTAACACAGCCATTTGCTATTTTGTAATTCGGTAAGAGGACGATGCTTTTCATTCAAAAAAATTACGATCACTGAACAAAGTTCAAAAAAGCGTCGCTGTCATTCGCTCAGTGGATCTGATGAAATTAGAATTTCAGACATATCCAAACATTTTCCGCACAAGGACTGTTGATAAATGATACAATGTAAGACTAATGGTTTTGAACCACCATCATTTTCTACAGCCTTTGACACAAGAGCAACCACTTCTTACCACACATATTTTTGCCGTCATCAGTAGTAATAGATTTCAAGATTTTCCATCGAAGTTTTTCTTTTTATGGCATTTTCATCTCCCTTAATAATATCTTCCCTAGTAGTCGTGCCCTGAATACTATCAATATCTAGAAGTTCTTCATACACTTCATACCTTTTATCTACTCCTCGAATAAAAATCTACACCTGAGCAATATCTGACACATCCGTTGACTCATCCAAGGCCAGAGAGAACCACTCAAGATGTGCATTTTTGTCAGACAGTTGAGATGATATATTTTTTGCGATGTCTTCTACCCTCCGAGTCACGGTGTTTGCTGATAAACTGACAGTCTTAAATAAATTCACCTTTCCGGGGCACATTTATTCGGCTACTGCAATTACGTATTCTTTGATCATTTCTCCATCGGTGAATGGTTTTCCACGTTTCGAAATTTCAAGAGTCAACAAAGATTGCTGCGATTCCAATCCGCGCTTCAAAGCTTCAAATTTTTCTGTCCGCAAAATTACTGTATATTTTGAGTAATTTTGGAAATGTTCCGTTTCATACTGACGTTTAATGTTATATTCTTCGAGAACGGTTATGGTTTCATTGCAAATCAAACATAGCGCCTTCTTATTGGACTCATTAAGAAATATTGAAAGTTGCATTAATCTTTGAATATTCTGCATTCGCTGTCTACTTTTCGCTTCTTTTTCATACTAGTGACAAAACAACAAGTCAAATGAAAATACTGATGTCTTTTAAACACGCAGAAACACGTCTTATGGAGTTACGCACTAGTTTATTCCACAACAGACGGTTTCCCTTCCTTCGTCTTCCCTAGGCGAACTGACTCGCGGTCGCACCGCTAGCCTTTTTATACTCCAATTACTGCCATCTAGAAGTGAATGGAATACACCATAACTTTCTCGAAACAACGAAATTATTCGCGTGGTGTGACCACCAGGTGTTACATATAACACAAGTGATCTATAATTAAGCTTATAGACTCTGAATGTATACTCTTTTTCTGCGGCATAGGATCGCAAATTATCCCAGAAATGGACATTGACTGAATATCACAGCGGAGGTAACTTGTTCAAAACAGAGTGTTAAAACAAATAGTATATTACAAAATATCTAGCAAAACATTGAGCTGCAAATGCATGATTTTGAACAGGCGAAATCGAATTTTGCTTTCGTTCAGTTACTCCTATTAGTCGAGTCAAATAGGTATTTCATTTCGAAAATCGAACGATATGGACCGATTTTGATGAAACAAAGTGCATTCGATTCGGGATGACGTCTATAAAAAAGCTTACCGGTTAGTTTTTTGTGCAAAGTTGTTAGAAAAAAGCTTACCGGTTAGATTTTTTGTGCAAATTTGTTATCATGTTTTTAACCGAAAAACACTTTTATTAATGAAAAATCTTGTCTTCCGGATGGATTCCGCGTCACAATAGCTCGACTTGATGCCGACGTTTCGCCAACTATTACAGGTGGCATCTTCAGGGCACGCTTGAGGCTTGAACTGAAACTGGTTCTACTGGTTTTCTGTAGCCATATTTATTGTAGGAAAAATCCTTCACGCTACATAGTTCACTGCCTTTGTTCCGGTGGTTAACTTCGTTCCGGCACCTGACCCTGCCGTTGTGCGATCATGTGCGAAGTGGAATTTTCGAGGATGGGTTTCCAAATGTTGGGAAGGTAATATCCTGAGTCACGGTTCAGATTATTCGGATGTTTTAGGATTTCTATAGCTTCAAGGATTTTTCGCTGATAGAAGTTTTGGGCTCGGACTAGGATTTTAGTATCTTCAAAAAGGATTTGATAATTTGTGTTAAACTTGTGTTCCGCAAGTGCAGATCTACTGGTGTCACGAAGTCTTGTACAGCGCTCATGTTCTTTCACACGAGTAACTACTGTACGACCTGTTTCACCAATGTAGACTTTACCGCAAGAACAGGGAATACTATAAACACCTTCTAAGTGGAGAGGAGGAAGGGGATCTTTGATAGGTTTGTAAAATTGAGATAATTTTGGAAGTGTGGAAAAACGGGTAGAAATATTATGTTTTTTGAGGATTTTGGAAATTCGATCTAATATATTTTGAATATATGGAAGATAGGCCGTGGATGAAGCAGGTGGGAGGGTTTCTGGCTCAGGTCGATTTGGAATTTTAGGTGAAGTGTATTTCTTTATGGCTTTTTGAATGTTGTAATGGGAGTAATTGTTTGATAATAAGGCAGATGATAGATGTTTTAATTCTGATTTTAAGGATTGAGGCTGAGATAGGTTGACAGCTCTGCGAGCTGGGAGTTTATGACAGATTGCTTTTGGGCAGGGTGGTGGTGGGAAAGACCATTGAGGTATCTATCGGTATGGGTGGGTTTCCGATACACATAATGTCCTAAAGTACCGTCAGTATGTCGACTAACCAATACATCCAGGAACGGGAGTGAACCTTGCGATTCGACGTCCATGGTGAAACGGATATTGGGATGTAATGAATTTAAATGACTGAGGAAGGGAACAAGCTTTTCGCGACCATGTTGCCAAATAACGAAAGTATCGTCGACATATCTAAACCAACATTTCGGCTTGAGAACAGATGAGTCAATGGCATCTTGTTCAAAAGCTTCCATGAAGATATTAGCTATGATCGGGGAAAGTGGGGAACCCATGGCTGCTCCCGAGGACTGCTCGTAGAACTTGCCATCGTATAAAAAATATGTGGAGGATAGACAAAAATCAATTAACGGTAGCAAGTCCGTTGAAATGTTTTTGACAGGTAACAATTGAGAAATTATGGAAAGGGTGTCTGGAATGGGAACATTGGTAAACAGTGATTCGACGTCGAAGCTGACGAGCAAATCACCGGGACAAAGGCAGTGAACTATGTAGCGTGAAGGATTCTTCCTACAATAAATATGGCTACAGAAAACCAGTAGAACCAGTTTCAGTTCAAGCCTCAAGCCTGCCCTGAAGATGCCACCTGTAATGGTTGGCGAAACGTCGGCATCAAGTCAAGCTATTGTGACGCGGAATCCATCCGGAAGACAAGATTTTTCAAGATTAGCTGTCCGCGGAAGTCTACTATCCAAGACTTTTATTAATTTGCAGCGTGAATGCTTTATTAAAGCAATGTTTTATTTATTGAACAATATGTATTTGAATCATTAAAAAAATGTTTCTGATAATATTAACTGAACCACAGAACAAACTAATTTTCACATAATTCCATCTATTGGATTTTCCCACCAGGCTCTATTAGATAGATTCTCTTGTATAGAGTTATATAAACTTAGGAAAATTCATAGTATTTCATTCCTTTATAATGTCATTCGTAACCTGGTTGACTGTCCTGTAATTTTATCAAGGCTGAATTTACATGTTACATCTGCTCGCACCCGTTCCACACAGATATTTTATCTACCACTCTGTAGAACAAATACCTTATTATTTTCCCCAATTTTCCAAACATGTAGATTCTACGAAATGGTCGGTTTGACTGTTGATATATTTTGTTGTAACCCTAATGATATTTGTAGCTGTGTATAATGGTTAATTTTAATTCCTACTCTGTAATTATATTATATGTACCCCTATGCTCTAGGAGGGATTTCCTAGAGCATAGGGGTAAATAAATAAATAATGTTTGGAGAACATCGTGGAAGCCGGCGGTGGAGTGTTGGGGAAGAGATTTTTCTTGAAGGTTTGGAGGTTATAGGCATAGGGAAAGATCTCACTAGATGAAGAGTTCCACAACTTCGCTGTTTGGTAGGAGAATGAAGTCTGGTAAGGAGAAGCTCAGGAAGTCTCGAGCTTGACAATGAAGGGGCGACTAGTTTGAGCTCGTCTAGTCCGCCTATCTGGAATCTCTCGTGGTGGAACAACAGACGAGGCTTCTGATGAACACCGATCATGGGAATATCTATAGAAAATGGAGAGATCTCCCATCTTTCTACGATGTTGTAGCAAGTGTGAGATCATCAATCAGACGAATAGCCCTCTTCTGGATAGAATTCGAAATCTTCAGCGTATGTTTGAGAGTCGAATTTCAAACATGTGAACAGTACTCCAGGACAGGTCAAATCTGTGCTTTGTAGATTATGAGGAGCTGCTGGGATGTAAAGTAGCTCTTGGCACGAAATAGAAAACCAAGTTTTTGTGAAGAGGTTCTCCCAAAAGACCTCACATGATCGTCCCATGAGGGGGTCCTGTTGGTGGTGATCCCAAGCATGGATATGGAAGACATTCAGTGGTTCTTGCACAATTCTATGAAACAACAGAGTTGATCAATTCACTCGGATCTTTTGAATGAGGATGGGTAGGAAGATCATCATGACCTACAAGATCGACCCATTTAAACCTCAGTTCAAAACGGATATATCCTTGGAAATCCGGAAATATTGTGTTGTTCCCTTTGCACAATGTGAACAATTCTATGAAGATATTCTTCTAATTTCTGGAGAATATCCAAGGTAGTGCAAAATCGTTTGCCACGTCCTTAAATTTGAAAGGAATATTCGATTATATATTAGTTCATATTGAACTTCTATCTTATAATAAAATAAAACCAAATATTTCTAGATTTTCAAAATTCTAGTTATTATTCTGACTGATGTTATGAGTTGTAATCAAATTGGTATTTCGTCAATCCTCCCGCAATTACTACATACATGTGGGGATTAAATTTGGGGAGAGGAATGTGAAACAACGGCTAGGCCGCGAAATGAAATGATATGGGGTGAGCTTCGTTCCGAAATGTGAAATTAAGATATATCTGACCGAGCCTAATATTTAAGGGTATATTTATATTCATATAGCATTTTATAGCTGTGTTTATTGCAGTGTTGTTAGCGTGCCACGAAGCAAACTTCATAAAATCGCCGTATATTCTTTTAAATTAGATGTAAATGGAGGAAAGAATTAGCACAAGTTTAGGTTGAAAATGAGCAGCGACGCTTCGTGGCTCTAGTCTTAAAGGAGTTTTGTCTTAAGCTGTTATTTACGCTATAATACTAGGTCACAGCCTGTGAAAAATAACGTGGCCGTTTGCAACACAGAAGGTTGGGATTAAGACACTTGATATTAATTTCCCTAGTGTACAATATATTTTATTAGTTGTTTCTCTCTTCAACCAGGCACTTTCTTGCACATGTAATGCAGTTAATTGTAAAATGCATAAATATTTCATTCAACTTTGAGACAAACCCTACTTTGCATTTATACTTTTTAATATTTCTCACTCCAACACAGTGCTATCAACACAGTTCTATTAACACACCAACTGTATTCAGTGCAACACGTAATCTCGGGAAATGCGTCTATAGTAGGGTCATAAAGAATGTCGCGAGAATAAAACTAGGAATTATTATAGAGTGAGAGCTCAGTTCCTAGTGTAAGAGAATTAGAAATAAATTAATATATGAATATCTCCTTTTATCTCATTTTGGCCTTTGCCTAATAACTATGATAAGGTCTTTCTAGTTCAGATCGATCAGTAACGTCACAAACTTATAGTCCCAAACAACTGTTTCGCTCTTCTCGTAGACTCATCAGTGGAACGAGCAAGTTTGCACAGTTATAGACCAAATTCACTATTTTTCTATGAAATTATGTATTTATCTAAGGGATGGCGGATATTCATGGTTTCGGAACACTGCCACATTTTGTCTGAGTGTCAGAAGGGGAAAACTAATGGTAGAATCGATTTTCTCATCCATGAGAGTGTATAATGACGGTGTTGTATCGGAATCGATGAGATCGACGAAATTCACTATTTTTCCATACATTTTTCCCTTATGAAATTTGGAAAAATTTGAAAATTGACAAAGGTTCATGTAACTTATGGAACTTCTTCTATGGGATTTCAGAAGGTTGTTGATACCAATTTGCGGTACATCAATCATGTCAAAAAGTGATTTTCATTGTGTATTTATCCAAGGGATGGCCGATATTCAAGGTTTCGGAACGCTGCAACATGTTGTCTGAGCGTCTGTGGTGAAAACTAATGGTACAATCGATTTTCTCATCCATTAGAGCATGAGATGACAATGTTATTTCGGAATCGATGAGATCGTCCAAATTCAATATGATTCCATACTTACTTACCCCTTATGAAATTTTGGAAAATTCGAAAATTGCCAAAGGTTCATGTAACTTATGGAACTTGTTTAATCGTTTATCAGAAGATCGATGAGATTGACCAAATTCACTATTTTTCCATACGAATAATTCGAATGTCCATCTCCTCCCACAACATTGCATTGACTGGCTCAAACGATGTTCTTTTTGAACATTATAGGTTTCCCTCTCGTGTGGTCAAAGTATAGCAAAAAAAAGCTTTGTTGCAAATAACTCGATTCAATGTACGTCGTCGTTCGCTAGGCTTCCTCCATCTTAATCAAAAATTATTACTATCAATTTCTAATAAAGATTCTTGACCCAGGTATGAATTATATATAAATTCTCAAGAAATAGGTCACATTAACACTTATGCTTTATATATCCGTCTTTACGTACATTTCGGTCTCACGACCATCATCAGAAGACTTATTATTTCAATAACCTGATTATTTAAAATTGATTGTATTAACACAAAGCGTCCTTATCGCACCAATTTCATTTAAAATGCCAACGTCGCCGAAACGAACAGAAACACGAAATCGGTATCGAAATTGTTACAATTTGTGTTGTGTTACAATTACGATTTCGTGTTTCTGTTCGTTTCGACGACGTTGGCATTTTAAATGAAATTGGTGCGATAAGGACGCTTTGTGTTAATACAATCAGTTTTAAGTAATCAGTTTATTGAAATAATATGTCTTCTGATGATGGTCGTGAGACCGAAACGTACGTAAAGAGGAAAATATAAAGCATAAGTGTTAATGTGACCTATTTCCCGAGAATTTATGTACTATCAATTTCGAAACATCAATTAAGCTAAGAAGAAAAATGCAAAGTGCAAATTTCTCCATACATTGATCAATGATAATATCAACTGCAGTTATCTATTATGCAAATTAAACTTTGTTGTACATAGAATATCTTCTCGCTGTCCTTTAACTTTCTATAATATTAGGTTTAGTACAAATGTTGTTTTTGTTACCACTTTAGCTAATAATTTCAATTTATTTTTGTTATTTGATTACGTATTTTCATCTCTTAATTCTTGTTATGCCTCATATTGTTCATATTATGCTTAATCTGCATTGTTTCTTCTATAATTGGCTTGAACTTGTTACGCAAAAAATAAATGAATATCGGTATTATTCAGGTACCAAGAAAAATTGAATTATGTATTCTGTTCTACCCTTGTGGATCTTGAGAGAAATGTTCAGATATAACGTTACATTTGCCTCAAGACTTGCGCATTTTATTAACGACTTTTAATTAATAACTTGAAAATAGTCCATTAATCTAGATGAGTTATCTATGTTAATGCCACTCGGCGATATAAAGTCTCATGTAAATTCAGAGAGACATCTAAAGAATGGAAATAAATAAACGTCTTTGGAGAACTACATACGCCGGAAATGTGTGAATCGTGACCACCATACATGATGAATCCTGCTGAATTTGACACCTGCGACCAGATCAATCTACCCTTCCTACAAATTCGTTTGTTATTGCATACTGTGGTATTGTTGGAATGCACCACCATCAATAGTTGAATTCATGATAGATATAATGTACTCTCGATGTTGGTTATATATCGGCAGTTTGTTTTTACTGTCCATAAATCATACGTAGAGTTGTTCAATATTAATGGCTTTCCCCTGAATTTTTTACTCGGATGCCGTGTATGAAGTTTTTCATTCTAAATTAGTTCCGCTGTCTCATGACGGAAGTGATCGTTGCCATAGAAATATCATTACTTGCAAAAGTTGAGCTTCACATTATAATTTCTGAATGTGTTTTATTAATTATTATAAGTAGAAATGATTGCATCTACTCCATTTCATGTTGGAATAAACCACGTACTGTCGAATACAGATTTATGATTTACGTATATGCATGACATCCGTAAATTTTCGGCAAATAGGTCATCATTACATTAACAACAATTCATTCAATTAAGATTGATTATTTATTAATTGTGTGGTGAAACATACTGAATAATGAAAATGTTTATAGACCACGTACCACAAATGTAATTCAAACTCTGACCTTATCGTTCAACGTTCATCGTTTAATGGGAGGGAGCTTAGCCACCAAATGCACTTAGGCCACTTAGCTTGGACCATTGTGCGCCTCGTGGTCAGAAGCCTATTCTATTCATGCAGGTTTGTTGGCCGCCAGAAACCCAGAATAAGTTCTTCTGGGAGCAGTTTTGATTCTCTGCAGTGTCGGTGCATGAGGGATGCTCATGCTGGACATTCCTACAGGATGTGTGTGAAGGTGTTTGTTAAGACGACAATGACCGGTTAGGATTCCAGTCATCTCTCTGATGTCTCTTCTGTTCATAGATAGGAGTTAGGCACAGGCTCTTTGATCAACAGCTTGACCTGCCTCATGCGTGGTGATTCTCTCCACAGTTCGGACACTCTTTATTGAGTTGGCCTAGAAGGGCGATACCCTCCACGCAATTTGATGAAGCGACCATTGGGCTCCGGCTCGACGGGGGGCGCCAGACGACCCTCGCTTGGCAAGAGAGTCGGCCATTTCGTTTCCTTCAACCCCACTATGTTCAGGGACCCAAATGAGTTGAGCTTTATTTCTCCCGGCTGGTTCAACTAGTGTATCCCCGCATTCTTTGACAAGCCTTGATGTGACTCTGGGTGATTCGAGAGCTCATAGAGCCGACCGGCCTATTTACATAGTTTCTTCGCAGGTTTTCCATGGCGCAAGTCATAATTGCGTAGACCTCCGCCTGAAAAACCATGCAATAAGGGCGTAGAGTCACTGAAATAGTAATCTTTAGCCTTTTTAGGTAAACTCCAGCCCCAATAGCCTGACCTACCTTGGACCCATCTGTGAATCATACGAGCCCATCTGGTGGCAGTAGGGTCAGAGTTTCGTTACTCCAATCTCCTCTATCCGAGATGAGGATTTTGGGAGAAGTGAGACATATAGCTGGGACCATGCTATCCTGCTTCATTTCTAGTATGATGCATTTAGAGACTGCCTCGTTTAAAATCGATGAGTGTCTACAAGAATAGTGCGTTTTGCTCCAGTGGCCTAGGCCCTTCAACCTATAAGCCGTTCTCATGTCCTCAGTTTTTATGTATAAGTGTAAGGGTGGTAATCCGGCGAGAGCTTCGAAGGTTCTCGTTGGAGCCGACCTCATACCGCTGCAGTAGTCCAGGGAACGCTAGGACATACCAGTCCTTGTCCTCTGGCCGTAACCAAAGATGATGGTATAAGGGAAGCACCCTCCATTGCTACCATCGATGACCATATGCCTGAAATTGTCTTTCGTCAGCGCACAATTAGGCGCATTCTGCTTGAACTCAATACGAAAAAGCTATGGAGTCAGATGGAATTCCTCCTACTGTTCTTAAGAATTCTGTCCCAGAATTATTAACACCAGTGCTTTGTAGGTTGTATATCCTTTTACAATCTTTGTGCATTTCCAGCGAAAACACACCTAGAGTCTTTCCCTATGCCTATAATTTTCGTACTTTCAAGAAAAATTCGAATGCCTCTCCCAACATTGCACCGCTGGCTCACACGATGTTCTTCGAACATTATAGGTTTCCGTCTCGCGCAGTCGAATAATAAAATTAAAAAAAAATCAATTCCAGATGAATGAATGAAACTATTGCTAATAATTAAGCACAAATTGTCCTTGTACCTCTGATATCTGGAGTTATGGAGAAAGCAATCAACATCGAGGTCATCTCATATCTAGAGAGGTCCAAAGTAGTGAATGACAGACAATATGGATATCAACTAGAAATTTTACTACGTTGAATATTACTTTATTTAAAATAAGGTTCATTACAATTTCGAACTTTACTGTTCATTATCAAAACATACGATGGGAAAACACTGAAACATCATAGTATTTACACGAAATTTATAATAAAGGAATCGATTCTAAAAATTAATGTTACACATAGCTTATAAGGGTAATTGTGTTGAGATAGTAATCGGCAAGGGATTAAAATGTCGGTAATTACATTCTAAGAATTGGATTACGTGAAATTTAACAGGGTGAACAAAGTGGAATTTCCTAAATCTAGCTGCTCGTTAAGCAGATTGTTATTGTGTTTGAATATTTTCATATATTCTAATAGATTATGTTTTCTACCCTTCGTAATTGTTTGTAAAATATTTAGGTCTTCTAGTAGAGAAAAACGGTGTAAGGTTTCTATAATGTGCTTTGAAAAAGTTGAATTACTTTTATTTAATTTAATGACTTAGAATGTTCCTTATAACTCCAGGCAAATTAGACGAAACAAGCTCATTTTACAGACCTCTCTGTACGGCGGGATTTTTTGATAGAAAAGTGTGGGCTTGGACATTTAGAAACCGATGTCTCTGACGCGATGGCTGGTGCGGGGGTGCGTTGTGATATATAGATATATGTATACAGGGTGAGTCAGTTTTTTGTAGACAAACTTCAACAGGAGATAGAACAGATGTTCTTAAGGAGAAAAGTTCCTATAAACATATGTCGTAGAAGGCTTCGTTTTCGAGATATAGGGTGTTGAAATTGAAAAAAAAAATTCGTTTTTTGCGAATATTTCCGGAACCGTTTATCGTACAGAAAACCACTTTCGTGAGCATTTTCTACTCATAGTAAGCTATGTTCTTTGTGATAAAAAAATTTTTTTTAGTCATGATTGGTGAAGATTTTGAAGGGATAATGGGTGTTTTTCCCTCCAACTTCTACTCTACTGGAAAAAATACGGTTTCGAGAAGATCATTTAAACCGCCAATGTTTTCTACACAAAAAAGGTACTCTTGCTCATAAGCTCTAAAGTTGACCGTTTTCGGGAAAAATCAACTTTTATGTTGAAAAACATGGTCAATCCTTTGGTTTTGTTACTTATTCTAACGTTTGAATAAATTTTGTTTAATTAGTAAGAATTGACCATGTTTTTCAACATAAAAGTTGATTTTTCTCGAAAACGGTCAACTTAAGAGCGTATGACCAAGTACCTTTTTTGTGTAGAAAACATTGGCGGTTCAAATGGTTGTCTCAAAACCGTACTTTTTCCAGTGGCATAGAAGTTGAAGAGAAAAACACCCACTACCCCTTCAAAATTTTCACCAATTAAGAGTAAACATTTTCTTTTTATTGCACAGAACATAGCTTACTATGAGTAGAAAATGCTTACAAAAGCTGTCTTTTGTACGATAAACGGTTCCGGAGATATTCGCAAAAAACGAACTTTTTTTTCAATTTCAACACCCTGTATCTCGAAAACGAAGCCTTCTACGATATATGTTTATGGCAACTTTTCTTCTTAAAACACTTGTTCTATCTCTTGTTGCAGTTTGTCTACAGAAAACTGACTCACCCTGTATAGTATACAGGGTGTCTCTGGTTTTAGTAGCAGAACTTCAACAGTCGATAGAAAATTTGATTTTTGTAGGGGGTGTTTTTCCCCCCAACTTTTATGCCACTAAAAAAATTACGATTTTGAGACAACCGCCAATATTTTCTACACAAAAAAGATACTGGTCATAAGCTTTAAAGTTGTCCGTTTTCGAGAAAAATCAGCTTTTATGTTGAAAAACATGGTCAATTTTTTGGTTTTGTTACTTGTTCTAACGTTTGAATAAATTTTGTTTAATTAGTAAGAATTGACCATGTTTTTCAACATAAAAGTTGATTTTTCTCGGAAACGGTCAATTTCAAAGCTTATGACCAGGGGTACCTTTTTTGTGTAGAAAACATTGGCAATTCAAATGGTCCTCTCAAAACTGTACTTTTTCCAGTGGCGTAGAAGTTGGGAAGAAAAGCACCCAGTACCCCTTCAAAATCTCCACCAATCATAAACTAAACTTGCTCGCAAAAGCTGTTCTCTGTACGATAAGCGGTTCCGGAGATATTTGCAAAAAACGAAATTTGTTTTTCAATTTCAACACCCTGTATCTCAAAAACTAAGCGCCTGTGCATATATGTTAATAGGAACTTTTTTTCTCAAAATCAAATTTTCTATCGACTGTTGAAGTTCTGCTACTAAAACCTGGGATACCCTGTATATGATTTATAGCCAATATCTCATAAGCCAAGTAACGTTTTCACACAAAAAATCATCCTTAACATTTTTTGATTTAACACGTGGTTTCCGCGTAAAATGCGTTAAAAAAATTAAGCTTCTTCTTGAAAAAAATAGTGAATAAAAGTTATTCAAAATCTATTTTCCTTCAAAACGAATGTCATTAGAAGAGTCAGATTTTCCACGGAAAATCGGAAAATCGTATTTAGGCATATTTTTCGCTATTAGTCGATAATTTGGCAGACAGTACGCCTTAAAAAAGATATGTAGTACCTCGTTGATGTGTCCAGGGATAGAACTGGGTATACAAAATGAAAATTGTGGAAAATTCTTGGGGAATCATAGAATACTTTTATATCAGCGTCAAACGTGTCATTATCTAGATTTTCATAGGTGTAGATTAAAAATTTTACTTCAGTTTTTTTCAAATGATTGTAAATTTTATATTTCTCTTATTCAATTTTTTCTTTTGAATTCAGAAAGTTTATTAAAGATGACAAATTTTTTAATTTCTATTACATCAATATATTATTATTATTACATTATTAATATATTTATCATTATTGATTTATTAATATTCATTATAACTAATGTTATTATAATTATTATCAGTATTATCATTATTATTATTATTATTTCTCATTATTATCATTGTTATTATTATGACAATTTTTTTCATTACACTATGTACGTCTATCCAAAATGTAAGCCGTTATTGTTCTGAGTAGTTCTTCTCTAACATCTTACGCGTGGATGGCATTACGCTGTCATGGTTGAGCCCCCACACTCTGGATACTCACTTGTTCTCATACTAAGAGACTCACAGTACGTTGGTTATGATTTATATCTAATGTAGGCGAAAGATATATAATAATATATAGTATACTCTGTATAAATATACCCAATGCATACTTATTTTAAGATAACGTTGTCAAATTTGTAATCTACACCTAGAAAAACCTAGAAAATGTCATGTTTGAAGGTGTTATCGAAGTGAAAATTGATTGATTTTCCAAGAATCTTTCACAATTTTCATTTCGAAATTTATTAGGTGTATTTTTTGCATTGAAAAATATGTTTGAAAGTTTTTGGCTTGATCTGAAAGCTACATTTAACTTTTGTTTCTTAAAGATATTCGAGATTTTATCAGATATTGGCCCAAAGTACATCAAGATGATATATTTTCCTCAGTTTTTTGTGGACATTGGGATAAATTTGATTAATAGTTACTTTTCACTTGATTGAATTATTTATTAACGATACCGAATATCCTTTGTGTATCGCAATGTTTCTTATAGTTTCTAACGTAGCCAAAAGCGCTGATTTTTCCAATGGTATGGAAAAGGCTATATGTATCGTAGATTGGAACGCTACTATTTCATTTGTAAATGGGTGTGTTGAGTCTGTAGGTATTGTTAAATTTGTATAAAAAGGTTTCCCATAGATGTTATTTTGTTCCATTAAGTTTAGTTCCAAAAAATTGATTGTTGAATTATTTTCAGTTTCTATTATGAATTCAATTTTGGTTTCAATACAAAAACTAAAACAAAAATATGTCAAACGAAAGATCTACATTCTATGAAAAAATATCATCTTCAAGCGTTAGGTCAATATAATTCTGGGGGTCTCTCAAACGTTGACAAAATATGGAGGTATCTTCTTGGAGTTATGTTTTAAACGAGCAATTCGACTTATAAATTCACCATCAAAAATAAAATTGGTGACACAACGATGAATTGCCCCATTGTATCGACAAAATTAATGACTACACTATTATGTTCCTTCTGAACGTTCCTTGAGGTGAACAACAATATTTCTTTGTGATGTGTTGCTTGTTACTGCGAAAAATTAATAGATCCTGATGCTCACCGCCCGAGATTGCTGTGATCAAATTTATTCTAAACTAAAATGTAGAGAATAAACAATGAAGGAATGATTTAGTTGCAGTTTGAACCCATTATTAGATGCAAATTCAGTTCGCGAAGCGATACGATATTGTAAAGGATATCTTGATAAGAAAATTATAAAGCAACAGTCCCGGCAGGGTCTATTATTCTCTTAATAAATAAATGCTATTGAGAAATTATGGTGATTTTCTACAGAATCATACCTACTTCATGGAATATTATCTAAATTACCTATGAATATTTATAGCTCATATTAAGTCTCCTGCTTCCAGTAATAGAACATCAAGTAATATCAAACAAATTCCGTACCTACCGAGAGCTTAATTATGCAATGCTTTGCTGACAATAGTCAATGCAGTGGATCCTATAAGCTGTGCTGTAGATTTTTCCATATTCCACGGTTTCGTATACAAGAATAAAAAAAATATCTCTATTATTGAATATTAATAGTAAATAAAATACGGATTCAAACTTTGATAACAGTATATCGACGATTGTTCAACCACTTAATGGGCTTACCTGGCTGAGTTATAAACTATACATAATAAACATAATATCTCAAATACTATGATAGATGTAGATTCAAAATTACATTATTACATATTTGATATGTATTCCAAGTGCAAAATGTATAACCAAGCAAATTATCGAACAAAGAATATCTAGTGAGACCCAAAGGCTCGCATGTATATGTATAAATGAGGCGCTAAGGTATTGTACTACAGCTAGCTTGGAGAAAAAACTGAGACTTACCCCCTCCATAAGCAATACAAAGGTCTACTAAAAAGGCGATGCTTAATGTAGGCAAAGAAATATTTAAGGGAGTTATGAAACTTGAATGGAAGCACCCTGGGACGACTTGGGTGAGGTGATCGTATTCACTCAGAACATCCAAACCCTCCTTGGAGGCAAAGAAGAGTGAGACATAACATGACATGACTTCATAACAAGTAACCCTTGTTATGAAAGGATCAATCAGTACTATATCAGCGATCGGTTGGAAGTGACCACCTGTTACGTCCACAGCTTTGGGATGATGGTCCACTTCATACCGCTTTCTCATCTAAAGCCTCTATACCATCCAATGAAGCCAGAGGAGCGAGACAGACTCAATTAATGGAGATCTGGCAATGATTTCGAAATGACGATCTGATAATCTTGTAGAGTTTAATGCAACCAAAGCCCAAGCTTGCATCTTCTCCAGGAAGGTGGATCCCACAATTCCCAATATGATGATGTCAGGTACGACTATTCCTATGAAGTCTTCCATATCCATGCTCAGGATCATCACCAATAGCACCCTCTCATGGGATGGATATGTGAGGTCCATTGCCAGTAAAAAACTTGGTTTTCTATTCCGTGCCAAGAGCTACTTAACATCCCAGCTGCCCTAGAGTACTGTTCACATGTTTGTAGTTTGGCTCTCAAACATACGCTGAAGCTCTTGGATTCTATCAAGAAGAGAGCTATTCGTCTCATTAATGATGTCACATTTACGAATTAATTGACCTCTCTAGAACATTGTAGAAAAGTGGGCAATCTGTCCTTTTTCTGTAGATATTTCCATGGTAGGTGTTCATCAGAAATCTCGTCTGTTTTTCCACTACGAGAGATTCCAGATAGGCCGACTAAACGAGCTGAAGCTAATCGCCCATTCATTGTCAAGCTCGAGACCTGCCGAACTTCTTCCTACCAGACCTCATTTTTCCATCGAAAGGCGAGGTTGTGGAACTCTTTGCCTAGTGAGCTTTTTTCCTATGCATATAACCTTCAAGAAAAATTCGCAACTTCCAACGTTCCACCGCTGACTCACATGATGTTCTTCGAACATTATAGGTTTTCCTCTCGTATAGTCAAAGTATAGAAAAAAAATGTTGGTATACGGATGGATCAACTACAAAAGAAGCTTCAGGGATCAAGAGTCCTATATGGCTCTTACCTGTTGAACATAACTGAACACAATAGAAGTCCAGAACCGCATCGCTCCCCACTTGGTCTGAGGACATACAGGAATTGAGTAAAATAAACATGAATCAATCGAATGCATCGTCTAGTTAATGCTAGATAAGGTAGTGACAAGAGGCGCGTTAATAAATTAAGCCCTTCCTATTCTCATTTTTTTCGAAAACCATTATCACACTTATGAATCTGAATATACCCGTCGCTTCAGCTCAACCCGTATATAACACAACATTTTCTATTCCATGAAACACGAATTGAATTATATAATATTGATTCAAGTTTGTAATGAATGGCTACCCGGTTCAAAAGTGGTCGTAAATTTAGTATGGAAATTCATTAACGCCTGTGGATAAGCCTCATGTTAAATAAACTGATACGTTCAAAAGAGATGGTGTGAAAGGAGAGGAGCTTTGGCTTGGCACTTATGGCTGTTTTATCATAGATGTCTCTAATCATTCCACTTAGTCATTTTGGAATGTTTGTACAAGAACCAGCATACATTTTCAACTTTCCCAAACTGAAATCAATGTTTAATTCCATTGAAGGAATTAAAATGAATTCAGGACAGGCTTTTGTAGACATACCAAAAACACCTTATGAAATAAGCTTCCAGGAATGGAAACACCACTGGAAGAAGCCTATCAGTCATGGAAGAGCTCAAACTCACACTTTGTCAATTTGAAGTCCCTCAGTTTTCACAAAAAAAAATTTTTCGCGAAATTGCTTCCGGACTCTCATTGTAGACGAATACTATACTTATTTTTTAAAATTTCCGCCGTTTAAGTTTTCTGCGAGCTTCCGCACCGATAAATTTTCTTTCTCCGAAAGTTAATAATTTCCAATTTTTCTTGCAAAGTGAGAAGTTTTTCAGTAGGTGCCATTTCGAAAATTAAACAATCACTCCACTCACGGCGTTTGCTTGCGAAATAAAACAACTAGAAGCAGTTGCGTCATGGTATGTAATTCCCCTATAGTCAAAAGGTAATTCCCAGATAGTATAGTGTAGTGTCGCCAAACCATGAAGCTGGGCGGTCCGTTGTAGAGGTTCGCATCCGGTTAACAGAACTAAAATTTCTTTTAAGCCAAAACAGTGTAGTCCGCGTGCCTTAATGAGAGTGTCCGGTTTAAAACAACAGACAAAGGTTTGGTTAAGAAACACATGTCCGCTTAAAGGTGTCCACGCTGTTGAGATAAATATATCAGCAATATCTGTCTAGATGCTCTGAATTTGTTCAAGATGAGTCTAAAACCAAAAATTTGCCTCTTTTTAAATTCATTTATCAATTTGAATTTATATTCCCATTCGATAAATCTTAGACCTGGGTCCAATTCTGTGAATCTTCAACCGAAGTCCTCGTAACTAGCAGATATTGATCTATTGAAACAACTTGGAAAATGCGTTCCGAAGAAAATTATAAAGATCTCAGTTGGAACATGGCTCTTAATATGAGTGTCGAATTTGGTTCAGTACCATCGATCTTCTGACAAACCCCTTTCCTTCAATGGCTTTATTAAGACAGTCGAGGAAGCTGTAAGAACGTTTGTTGGTATTATAGAGCTCCACAAGTGAGCTTACGTTTCCTTGATGACTATTACAGAAGATGAATGAGAACTATTTCTAGAATTTATGATTTTTTGAATGCCTCTAATAAAGAAAAAATAGATAAAATCGACTTCATCACTCACATGAGTAGAACATGATGGAAAATCATGTCACTTCCAAGTCGGTTATTTCCCACCAGAATCAATAGCAGCATCATAATTGGAAAGTCATTCAACGACAATCCACTAATATATTGTTCACGTCCTGTGTTAATTTGTGATCTCCATTGAGTTTTGATTAACTCCATTATTTATTGACGGCTCAGATGAAAAATCGATAAAAGGTAGAATATACAGCCCATAAAAACAATACTTACTTCTTACTCCAGTATTTTCTGAGGTAGATGAATGTTGAAACCCAGACTGAAGTGAATTCTTTATATCCAGAGACGGGTTTATGACATTCCCTTGTAGAGTATGCTTATAATATATTTATCCGTATTGTGCTCATGTCCAACGGCACTGTTACGAGCTCAAATTTGAGGTAAACTAAATTACAGTTAGTTTACCCGAACAATTTCGCAGTTCGTTTTTCACAGAATCCAATCAAAATGCTCAATCATTATTTATGTCAATGATTGCACATTTGCGATTTCAATTTTTACAAATTGATTTTCATCATTTCCATGGATCGTTATAGTCTAAAAGGTCTCTCCCATTGCACTGTATTGTTAGCAGAAAATGTTCGTTTCTAGGATCATTTTGCACTCAAATTAACTACGTAAATTAATTCGTTGATACGTTGATCATGTTTGTAACGAAGCATATTTTGATGAGCAATTTATTTTTTAAATGAGCACTCGTTCGGGATGTTTCATTCTATAACAAGTTTCAGCAATGTATTCTGTTTCAGCAATGTATTCTGACTATCAGATTGTGATTTTTTGTTTACATACTAATTATATAGTGAAATTCAAAAGTGTACAGATGCGATCAGTTGAGGCAATTTTTTTTATTCCTCAATTTGTTCTTACACCGTAAGATTATACTCAATGATTTGAGTTTAGCGAGATGTTATTATTCAATTACATTTCACTACTCACAATAATAATAATAATGATAATAATAATCTTAATTTTAAATTTAGTCTTAAAAAGTATCATTAAACGCAAAATGAAATGGTGTCAATATAAATGATTATGCAAAAGATTCCAAATTGGTTAGTAGTTACTTAGTTTTTGTTTTAAATCTCTATAGTTTGTTATCAATTTTATACGATCTGGCAATTTATTATAAATTTTAATTCACATATAAGATGATTTTTTTTCAGTTAAGGATAACCTGTGAATAGGATAACATGTACCTAAAGTAATTTAGTCTTAGAACACAAAAGTATCATGAAACACAAAATGAAATGGTGTCAATATAAATGAATATAAATCATTATGCCAAAAAAACGTTTAAATTCCAAAATAATTCTCTAAACAATAAGGTTCCAAATTGATTAGTAGTTTCTTAGTTCTTGTTTCAAATTCTCTATAGTTTGTTATCAATTTTATACGATAGGATAGCATATATCTAAAGTCCTGATACTGTAATTTACATCAGGTTCATTTTGTAAAAAACTTATTTCTAAATAAATAAAGAAGACATGTGCAAATATAAACCTTATATTGTTATAGTCTAGGAGCCAGAGCGATATTGATGGTGAACATTAACCCGATGGCACTATGGTTTATCGTTAGAGGACGGTTCAATGATCAATTCATCTCACAGACCGAATTTTCCCCGGCTGCTAGATCTCGAGATACAGCATCCGCATTTTTTCTTTTTTTTGACTGAAGGTTAACCCTTTCCAAGTTGCGGTTACTTGAGAAGCATGCCATTCTTATACACTTCCAGCATGTGCCATCATTCTTTATCTTGTCCGTTTATCAGGCCAACCAGTTAAAATTGAATCGAAAATGGACTGCAAGTTAACCCCCCCAAACCTGGTGGAAAATGTTCATTGGTATTGGCAATTGTTAACATACCCTATGCCATCGAAAGTTTTCGGTCCATTTCCGAGTAATTGGCCATTATTTGGACCAAAAAGGTTTTTTTTTTCATTTTGTGGATAAAACTTGCGGGTTACAAGTTAACAAAATGGCACCATGTTAAATAACTTCATTGGATGTCAAATACAGATTTAAAATTATTGCCATCTATTGTCTATTTCAACCCCCCAAAACCCTTCAAAACCACCCCCCAGAAAAATATGAATCATATGATAATATGACCAATTTTATGATAAATTAGTCAATTATTGAGACTCTGGCTGGGTTTAAAATCGAAACGGCTCTTTTTTATTTATTTTTTTCATTCTGCCGGATGATTTTATGGAGTTTTGGGGAGTTGAAACAGACAAGGAGTGATGGCAATAATTTTAAATCTTTATTTGATCTCCAATACAGTTATTTAACATGGTGCCATCATGTTACCTTTTAACCCGCAAGTTTTATCCACAAAATGAAAAAAAGAAACATGTTTGGTCCAAATAATGACCAATTTCTCAGAAATGGATCGATAACTTTTGATGGCATAGGGTATGTTAACAATTGCCAACACCAATGAACATTTTCCACCAGGTTTGGGGAGGGTTAACTTGCAGTCCATTTTTGGTTTAATTTTAACTGGTCGGCCTGATAAACGGACATGATAAAAAATGATGGCACATGGTGGAAGTATATAAGAATGGCATGCTTTTCAAGTAACCGCAACTTGGAAAGGGTTAACCTCCAGTCAAAAAAAGAAGAAATGCGAATGCTGTATCTCGAGATCTAGCAGCCGGGGAAAATTCGGTCTTGATGAATTGATCATTGAACCGTCCTCTAACGATAAACCATAGTGCCATGGGGTTAATGTTCAGACCATCAATATCGCTCTGGCTCCTAGACTATTAGTAGTCCTGAAGATTATTAAATTAGTCTTTTCCTCATTAATAACTGATTCTATTTCGGTCAAACCAGCTTTTTGCTTGATTAAACTTATCGTTACATTTTTGTTCTAATCTTTTCTTGTCTGTACTTGCCACCAGAAGGTTAGTATCGTCTGCAAAACTAGTGCTTGCAGAATCTTATATGCTAGTTACACTATTCAAATCATTGATCATTTTTAAGAACAATATAGGACCCAATATCCTAACTTCTAGGACTCCCACAAGGTTGGGTTATTCATTGGACTTCATGATTTTTCAACCTCAGCAATTGAAATACACTGTGAACGATCTGAGAGGTCTGATGTAAGCCAAGTTGCCACATTTCCTCTAACGCCATATTTCTGTAATTTTTCTATTAAATAGTCTCTTTTAGATTTCACAATCCACGTTGAATCGGTACTACTGGTTTCGAGGTCTATGCTTACACCTCATCCTCAGGTGTATAAAGAAGCCGACCATATGTGCACTTTAAACAAATTCCTCGCCAATGCTTGGCCCCATGGTAAAGAGATATCTCTCGTTCAAAGATATTCGAACTACTATGCACGCAAGAGCTCTACCAAAATCATGTAGAATATGAAGATGTCATCGACAGTATTTATCACTTTACTGAAAATAGGATGGGGAAATGGAAGAAATTGAGCTACGCCACTGAATAATTTTCACAAATATCTCTAGTGTCAAAGAATAGGTATCTTTTTTAGGAAACCTTGATACACTGTATTCTGCAAAAAGTGAATTATGCGTATCGGCTTATTATTCGAGAGATAAAATTTGTGATACATTTTTTTACACCCTGTATGATAAAAAGCATCACCCAAATAATAATTTGCTATTTCGTAAGAAGAGGTAAAAATCAACTTGATTTCTTTAATTAGTATAAGTATTTATTACACAGATTCTGATTATGTATCTCTCAGGGCATAATTTCAGGAAACAATAGGAATTATAATCTCTCCATATCCAGGTTGTTGACCAAAGGCATTAAAAGGGATAACATTTAATCTCTTCACCTAATAATGTGTTAAGTCTAGCTATAACCACATTGTAGTGGTTGTTCTTACAGTGCTAGTGCTGAACAAGCATGTGTAAAGCTTATATGCCAATACAGTTTATCGTCTACCTCCCTAGTGAATTTCCTGCCAACTTAAGTAACTCTTTGGTGAACTTATGCATACAATATCATGTTTATGTACATTTTGAATAAAAAACAACCCGAGTGCTTTCGAATAATCTCAATATGCTCGTAAAACTGTTTGTTATTTCAACATATACTGCTTTTCCTAAAAATCCGAACACCTGGAAAGCGTCGAGATATCTTTCACCAAGAGTAGTTATATGGAATTATTATAATGTGAACAATCTTTATTTCCTTCACTGTAGGTAGTATGAGCGTCTAGGAAAAATTTCCGAGTTTTCACGGAAATATCCGTTTCGACTTAATCTAAAGTATGTTAGATATGATATCTGTGTTCAGGGGCTTAGGAACCGGGGGAGCAGAGGGGTCAGTTCCCCCCCCCCCACCATATTTTATACTGACGTATTGACGTTCTCGGGGCAAGATTAGGCATCAGTGGCGGCTCCTCGAAGGAGGCTAAGGAGGTTCAGCCTCCTCACCAATTTATCTTAATGATCATTCTCCATTTTATTTCCTGTTTCTCTGATAATTCTTTAAATTTTACAATTAATTCCTCGTTCTCAGTAGTTATTTTTAATCTGGCAACAGTGGCCAGAGGCTAGATTCTCTATATATCTCAAACGCTAAATACGTGTGGTCAACACAGTTGCCGTTTTTCCAACCAGTTCAATTCACAAATAGGGTAAAACAGCGAATATGGCAACACCCTATGTACGCTAGCTTCTCGTACGCACCCGGCGGTCGTATGAAATACGATTACTTGTCGCCGCTGCAAACGTGCTCTGTCAGTTGTTGTTTTGGTTTCGCGAAGCGATGTAAGGTTAAGTTATAATTTATCTTTTCGGTGAGTTATTAACAAAGAGTTCTTTGGTTATTAAACGTTAAAATGATTAGTGCTTTAGTTGCTGAAAAGATTAGTGATGACAGGTATGTTTCAAAATCGATCATTTGATGCTGATAAGATAATTGTAAAAAATATTTATGGTTAACGGGATCTGAGGTACACAATAAATTATATTGCTGGTATTGCTTGCTATTTACATCTGATACAACTTCATGTTGAGGGCACTCGGGTTATGATGATTTGAAAAATTTAGCTCGTGGTATAGACAGACATGAAAAATCGCAGGGACATATTACATCGAGTATTAAGTTTAAATTAACCGGTAAACAGAATATTGTTAAAGGAGGAGAACTTATAATTTGATAGACAAGAAACTACATTATAAACACTTTTTTTATGAAATTTTAGATACTATTAAAGGTCAAATTGAGATTCGATTCTCCGATTTACATGAATTGAAGTTTTTTGTATAACTTAGTTCTAAAATATAATTTTTTTGATAAAATAGCACTGCACAATGAATTATGCGTTATATACTCGGATAAAGATATTTTAGGCCAGTACGACATTCACGCCGATATGATAAAATATATGATAGACAATGATTTGCAACAAGTTTTACCTCAGTTTCATAAACTACTTTGTTTGACAGTCACCATTTCTGTCACGTCGGCATCGGTGGAGAGATCATTTTCTACTCTCAAACGAATTAAAACTTACATGCCAAATACAATGGGCCAAAATCGTTTATACAATGTTAGTTCAATATCTATTGAAAAAGATTTAGTAAAACACTTAAAACAAAATGATACATTTTTTGATAATATTATTGATCATTTTTCGCAAACTAAAGACCGTAGAATTCCGTTAATATATAAAGAAAGTTAATAAAATTAATAAAAAAAAAAAATATGAAAAATTCCAAAAATAAGAAAAAATATTAAAAATCCAAAAATAATAGAAGACAAAAAACGAACAAAAACATTTTTTGCCACGAGAAACTCTATACCTCCACGTTGGTTCTTGCTAGGTAACAATTAATTTTGTCACTGAAGCAGCTGGTACGGTCTCTGTGCAAAGGTTAAAAGGCTGTGAATAGAGTATATTTTTACAAAAACGTTTTATGTCCAGCCTCCTCTCTCAAAAATTCACGAGCCGCCACTGTTAGGCATGTTCCTGATTCGCATACCTAGCTCCAGTTGTTGAAGAATTTACCAGGAAAAGTTCCAACCTCATGTGCTGCTTTTGCGGAGAAGATTGGCAAGTAATCTACGACCACGAAAGCTCTTCTTCAGCAAGTAATATTACTCTTGATCCTCGTCATGACTGTTCCTGCTTCTGCTGTATCATCGGAGCATTCCTTCAACGCACTTCATCGCCTGAAAACTCATTTAAGATCGACCATGACCTAGAAGCGTTTGACTCATATTTTGTTTCTCCAGATCCACCAAAGGCACACAGCTCGTTTAAATCTGCGTGATGTGTTTGAAAGAGTTTGTCTCCAGAAATGAAGAAAGGCATCGTACTTTCGGTAAAATGTAAGATCATGATTGTTCCGTAAATATACACTAGTTGCATTAGTATTGTTCATAGATGTTGTATTTGAACGTCCAAAAATATTTGAAAAGATTTATAATATGTATAATTTATGTAAATGAGATTTAGTATCTGTATATATATACATATATATGTAATATCATATTTATTTGCAATATAACGTGTTTTAAGCGAACATGCAGTGTTTAAATTTATTTATAAACTATCGATAAATTCCGCGACAACTGAGTGACTTCTAAGCTTGTTTTGGAGTGCAGGGAGGCCCTGGCTGAATTAACCAGAAGAAACATACTTCAGATAATATGGGTACCAGCCCACTACGACATGAAAGGAAACGGAGTGCGGTTCCATAGGCACCCGTGGCCCCGATCAAACAATCGTAGTCTCATAGACCACCGGGCTCCACGCTCTCAGAGAGCTACTAGATAGTGGCTCTCAGTTTGGTGTAGTGTCACGGGTATGAGGCAGGCAGAACTTCACAAGGCAGAATTCTGGCGCAAACGCTCGAAAATCCTCCTCTCTATGAGCAGAAGAGGCGTAAAACTGGTGGAAGGACTCCTCCAAGGCATTGTCATCTGAATAGATAATATCTACACCTAATGAGCATTGTTGGTGACACAGGTTGTAGTAAACGCGGAGAGGCGGGCGAAAATGCCTCTCATATCCTAGTGGAATGTACAGCACTGACTTCTCTTAGGGTACAACACCTCGGCAGCGTATACATGCCTCATGATGCTATGGGAGACATAAGTTTACGCAGAATTCTAGCATCCAGCTCTGCCATAGGAACAACGGTCTGAGGGATCTGGACTTGTCCGCTCCTGTTTTGATTGATTGATTGATTGATAGTATTTTATTGAACCATTATGACAACAGTGTTTTTGTGGTTATAAAAATATATCATACGCTCATACACATACATTCACGTCACATACTTACGTTGAATTAATTACTCTGTGGTATCATAAAAGTAAGGTGATTGTCTCAATGATTCTTACAGTTCATCTGATAGCACCAAATTATGATAATATAATATAATCAGTTTCGATGAGGTAGCATAAGAAACATTGTAAATACATACGTCAATCATTATCGATTATTGGTTAATGTATTATTTCTTTCATAGATAACGCTGCAGAAAAATTACGTGTTACCTTGGTTTTTAGTTCAAAAAATTGATTCGGTTCCTGAGAGAACATGAGCAAATTTTGGAAGAACTTATTTTTTACCCCGTATCTCTGAATGAAACTAATACTACAAATCGGGGCTATTGGCCGCTCGTCCTAGACTTGGATATCGAGCAGGTCTCTTGTTGATATCCAACGCATTTGACCGAGTATGGCACCAAGGCATCATTGAGATACCTCCTCATATGGTTTGACACCCCAAATTTGTCCTTAATTATCGGGTTTTCTCTCAGATAGATCGATCACTACATGAGGTGGTGACGGAGTCTCCTCCGATGCAATTTCTGCCAACGCTGATGTCCCATATCAACAATCTTTCGGAAGTAACCTCCGTTACCGTCTACAGGTTTGTGGATGATGGTACTTCATACATCAAGCCAGAGGTGCAAAACAAAGAAGAAATGAAGATTTGTCAAAAATTATGGATATCTAATAATGTGGCTTAGTTTGGAACAACTAATACTCAAGCTTGTATTTTCTAAAAGGAGTTTGATTTCATCAACCCCAATATGAAGTGCTCAACAACCATGCTCTATATCACAACCAACAGTACCCTCTCATGGGACGATCATGTGAGGTCAAGCAGGTCAGCCCTTCATTGTCAAGGTGGAGACCTGCCGAACTTCTTTCTAGCAGACTTCATTTTTCTATCGAACATTAGACAATTTTAAATGATTTCACACCATGTAGATGCTGTAACTATTAATATAAATAATTCCTTAGTGATTTGTTTACGTTGTCCCTATAATTCAACAATAATATTGGCTACTTCCCATGATATTGTTAGTTCTAACATATTTAGGTGATTACCTACACAGCAGGACACATTTAGGCCAGAATGAATTATTTTTTTCATTTACTCAAGATATCCCATAGCGATACTTTTGATAGGATTTATTTTTCAGATAAGATAGATGGAAATATTCCATGTTATCTCAGTCCATGAATGGAGGAATTGGTGTATTTACTTTTAATCATCTGAATAATTCGAAAATAGCATGCAACCAGAAAATGAATTATGAATCAATATTGTGCTTATCTGAAATCTGTTAGGAATAAATTTATTTTCAATCCAACGTAGTTTTCCTAATTACATAGAAACGATTAAAGATGATTTTCGCTTGTTTATGTAGTAGGTCATTCGGTGGACAGTTTTTTTTTTCGAGAAAACCGGTTTCAATTTATTGTCGATTCTTATAAGAAAAAATGCAATTCACAAAAAACTCTTGATAACTGAATCTCTAAAATGTTAGCTTCTTGTAGTAAATAATATTTAATGTAAAGTTTTTTGTTCTTTGGCTCTGAAATGAAAACAGTTTTGTCGCACACGCAAAAATCTAAATTCAGAGTGGAGGTATTTTAGATTTACGTTGAATTATCTATAACCGCAATGTTTATAAACAAAATAAGGCTATCAATTAGCTGATTTTTTCTTGGAAGCCAAACGGAAAACTATTTTTTTATTCGATATCTTCATTATTATTAACTTGTTGTTAAAAATATGTTAATTTCTTTATTAACAAATAACATTGTTTGGGAAACTATTTTGGAGATCGGACATTTTGTATCCCCTTAATATAGTTATCCATCATATTAACGATTTTAACCCACTTTATCTCTATTTATTAACAATTTGTTTGAAAAACACTCAATACAAGAAAAAAATGATACGTTCAATCGAGACCAGTGTGTAATAGTAGCGCGCGTGACTGCTCTAAATGTAAACGGCGCTCTTATAAAAGCAACGTAATAAAAATCAAAGATTATAAATTCTTATTTTATGTAAAATAAAAAAACATACTTTGAAATCGATCGATTTTTTCAAATAAGAAATACTTTTAATCCACAGACTGAAGCGTATACATTTTATTATAAAGTGTTTTTAAAATGGGACAAATGTGGAAAATATTTGTTGGACTTAGGACTTTTTGTTCATTGGAAAACTCCTAAGCTTCACATTGGCGCAAAGTTTGAGTGAAATAAGTAATTAATAAACAAGCTATGGCCGAACACACAAATATACTCGTATTTCCGGTTCCGATTGTCAGATAGAAATGAACTTAAACTCAAAATTTTCCTTTTTTAAATTCCTATAAAATGCACCGAACTCCGTTTGGATACGACATTTTGCTGTCGAGATATTCCACTAGTTTATCAAGGGTTTTTAATAAACTGTTGATAAATAGAGATAAAGTGGAGTAAAATCGTTAATATGGTGGGTGATAACTATATTTAGGGGTTACAAAATGTCCGATCTCCAAAAAAAGGTTGCCCAGAAAATGTTATTTGTTAATAAATAAATTAATTCATTTTTAATAATAATGAAGATATCGAAGTAAAAAAAAAGCACCGACCGACCAAAACGAAATGTCAAAATTCCGTTTAGCTTCCGAGAAAAAAAACTTATTTTGTTTCTAACTATTGAACAGTTATAGATAATTCACTTTTTTGGTTTCAAACGACGTGGATCTAAATTATAGTGGTGGCTGCAGCAAACCGTTGCGTTTAGAGCGAGAAAACGAAAAAAAAAACATTGTGTCTCCTTTTGCTGTTGCACCGTTCAGGATATCTCACCAGCTATAGCAGTTCCTCCAACCCTCTGTAGCTTTAAGGAAGTTCAGGATGTCGCTCCTAGAGTCGTGCTCTTGGGTTTTGAAGGTAGTACATTGGGCGAGGATATGGATAGTTACTTGAGGTGTCCTTTCAACCAACAGTGCCCTGTTAAGAGTCCCATTAGTATTCTGAGTTAATTTTTTCTTAGGCTGATCTCTTGTGCCTATAGTTTCCCAGAAGTATCTTTGCCTGCCTCAGTCCTTCTAGTCCTATCCAGTCATGGGATCTTTTGTTGACTACTTCTTTCTTGAGTCCTTCCAGTATTATGCTGCGCTTACACCGCAGAAGGGCTCACGTACCAAATATGGTGTTTCGGCCCCTTTTGTTGTTACCCTCCACTCCGGTGCGTCCCCGGATCCAAAACAGGGTGACTGCATTGTTCTTGATTAGTTCTTTTAGTTTCTCTAGTTTAGTTGGAGCCCAGTGCGTTTATGGCTATTGACTATCTCACATGATGACTATTTCTTGTCTACAGAAGTCTCTTTCTATATTGAACTGGATACATTTTCCGACAGCGTGAATTTCCGCTTGAAAAATGCTCGGGAATTTCCCTAAGCTATCAGAGTATTCGTTTCCAGACCCATATACTGCAATTCCAGTTCCTTCTGCTGTTTTAGAGCCATCAGTTTTTTCAATGGCCTTCCTAGTGAGTCTTAGGATGGTGTAATTCGAACAAGTTTTCATTGATGAAACTCAAAGAATAATTCTCTCATTACTTTCTGAGTATGTGAAAGATTTTGGCACATCTCCCTCACCAGAATATCAAAATGAGATGAACATTTTTTTTATGACAAGAAGTTAATATTTCAGAGATTCGATTATCGAAAATGTATTGTTCAGCGCATTTTTTCTTATAAGAGTCAACAATAAAATGAAATCGACCTTCTCGAAAGAAAAAAAAAACTGTCCACCGAATGGCTAAAGGATACTTTGAATATAGGATTCATCAGTGATACAGAAAGATTCAAAAGCTTAGTTTTTCATTGGTCGTTTCGGTGAGTGCACTGGAGTTGATGTCATTTAATGAAATAATTAATATTAAACATTCATACTATCGTGAAAACTAGAAAGAGCATTCCACTGAAGAACCATATACTTAATCGCCGTTTACTTCATGAAAGTATAATGAAATGTGAGAAAAGCACTTGAATAACATTATTTTGAATACTGTTACAACAGTGTAAATATATGTTTCATTCACATTGTTCTATTCGATGTACTATATTCTACCTAAAAAGGAATGTAACTTTTTTTACATTAACAGACGTCTAAGATGGAGATATGAAGACGGCATACCACACCGTGATTGAGGATCATTTGAGATATGGAATAACTACATGAGCAGCAGATTTATATACTTATATCTATCTCTAAAGGTAATCCCAAGAAAATTTCTGGAACTTATATTTAGCACAGATCATAGATATCCATCCGAGTTGTTATACAAACATAACGAGATTATAGATATACGGCAGCTATGATTTATGAACGTAATTCTAAAATATTCAAGACCTTACCATGCAACAACAATATAAATAAACTGCATCAGATAATGCCAATGATGGGAAAGAACTTCAAATATCATGCTCCGAAATAATTCAATGTTTTACCCAAAAGCTCAAGAGCCGTAAATTTTGAAAACTCTTTCATTTACATTCTTAAATGACCTTGTAGAATTAAAAACATAAAGAGGTACTTCAAACGTGTCTGCTAATCTGAGCATTTAAAATTAAGCAGACAAAATGAATTGGAAATAAATATACAATGTGTGCAAGATTTCATCATGAGGCTATCGCCGTTTCGCCAACCATTGCAGGTGGCATCTTCAGACTAGATTTGAGGGGCTTCAACTGAAACTGATTCCTCTTTTTTCCTGTTGTGTATTTATTGTGTGAAATTTGTACGCTGCATAGTTCAGTAATTTTGCCGTTGTGTGAGCCTATGCCAAGTGGAATTTCCAACGATAGTTTTCTAAATCTTGAGACGATAATATCCCGTGTTATGATTTTGATTTAGTGTATTAAACTCTTATAAACTGTAAAACACTTCACACTAACTATAACATTATTGATAAGATAATAATCACCCTTGTCCACTAAAAATACTAATAAAGTACTGAGGACCTTTCGGCTACCAAGTCCATCACCAGAGTAAACTAAATTATAAATCAAAATGTGCCTGTTCAAATACTTTTTGGGGATAATAATGTAAACAATGAGTTACTCTCAGCTGGAGATAAATTGGAATTTAATAAATTGCATTTTCGTTTATATATTTCCATCCCTTCTAAATTATCTAGATATTTGTCTATACTGTGTTTTAAAAGTGATAAACTTTCTTGAGAAATGGTTTGACCTGTATTCAAAATATGTTCGGCTACCGCTGATTTTGCACCATTATTTTTCTTTGTACGGGCAAAATGTTCCTTATAACGAGTTGAAATGCTCCTTCTACTTTGGCACATATAACACAACTCAGAATTGATTTTGTGAAACCCGAATTTGTCTAAATCAGAAACTTTATCAAAGGTGTTGCCTTAACGGTGTTTTAGCTTGTTGATACATCTATAAGCTGGTTGTATTGCAAATTTAGAATACAAACTATGGAATTTATTAATTACTGAAGAATGATAAGTGAAACTTTTGAATTTTATTGAAGTATTCGAAGGTAATGGCTCTAATTTGGTTAGTTGCATAAGTTCCAATTTCCTTTTTTTGTTCCGAAATTGAATTATTAATCAAAGATTTTTGGTAACCTAAACCATTGTCCAACGCAATTTGTTGAAGTTTCTCAAGTTCTTTGTTATAATTTTGCTGCCTTAAAAGGTCGTTCAATAATCTATGAACTAAACTATTAAACGGAGCTGTTTTATATCTAAATGGTGTAGCTGAATCCGCCGATACCGATTCGTTTGAGTTGGTTTTCTGAATATGTCCAAATTCAAGTAACACAATCTTTCATGATGTTAATATCAAGGAAACAAAGCTGATTATCTGCTCCTATTTCGACAGTGAATTTCAGTGAATCAAACTGGTTATTAAGCGTGTTCAAAAAGCCATGTAATTCAAAATCTTTATTTGTAATCGCGAAAATATCGTCAACATATCTATACCAAACTTTTGGAAACTGATTCAATTTTGATTTTGAAGAGGTTTCAAGTTTGCTTAGAAAAATATTGGCAAAAAAGGACAGAGTGGATGGTCCATAGCACATCCGCTTGTTTGTTCATAGTAATTTTTGTTGAACGTGAAATAATTTTGCTCCATACATAAAGATGTAAGGGTCACGTATTCTGTGCAGCTTCTATCGGGGATATTAATATTTGAAAACCATTTCTTCAAAATTTCTATCGACTCAGGGATTGGATTATTTGTAAATAGTGAAACAACATCGAATGAAACGAGAGTATCACCAGGTTCAAGTTTAAAATCTTTAAATTTCGCAATAAGTGCCAAAGAATTTTTCACAGACAAACTTGGTGCGGCTTCACTAACCATTCTACTATGTTATACGTAGGACAATTAATGTATGAAATGTTTGGTTCCAAATCCGGGATTTACAAAACCAATTGTTAGTCGTGTTCAAAATGCTATGTGGGTCAAACTAGAAGGAACATTTTAACTCGTTATGAGGAACATTTTGCCCATATACAGAAAAATAATGGTGCAAAATCACCGGTAGCCGAACATGTTTTGAATACAGGTCACACCATTCCTCAAGAACGTTTATCACTTTCAAAACACAGTACAGGAAAATATCTATGTAATTTAGAAGGGATGGAAATGTATAAACGAAAAAGCAATTTATCAAATTCCGATTTATCTCTAGCTGGGGTAACCCCTTGTTTACATTATTATCTCCAAATAGTATCTAAATTTAGTTAACTCTGATGATGGCTACTTGGTAGCCGAAAGGTCCTCAGTACTTTAATATCATTTTCAGAGGATAAAGGTGATTATTATATTATCAATAGTATTGAACACTTACTGAATATTGTTTTCATTCTGTTTGAACTGTTTGTTTGTTCTGAATTAATTACGTTTGTATACTTTCAGTATGGAATATTGAGTAACTATTATTATTATTCGACCCTGTATTTTGCTTATCTTCCATTCGCTCTTCAAGAAATCTATTTTATTCATCTGTAATAACCACTGAAAAATCTTCATTATTTATTCCAGTGTGCTGTTCCAACTGGAAAATTCAAAACCCTGCGGGCTGCATTTACTGCTTTAAAGATTTTGTGAAGCTTTATTCTTGTTTTCAGTGTGGATTAAACTGAAATAATCCAAGTTCACATCCAGTAATGTTAATGTTGTTGCAAGACTATAAGATTCATGTAAATTATAATGTGTTTGTTTTGAATAAAAAATATGTTGAGTTTAGAACTGGAACATTACGTTAGAATCATTTTATTACAGTTGGTTGATGTGAAAGCATAGCAGAACCAAGGGCTTCGTACCCAGTAATGTATACATTAATAGTTAAACAGTCATAGAAGGTATGAAGCTCTGCTGTGTAAGGAAGAGGAGAAAATAAACTGATGTATCTCATGAAAGATGTAGTGAGGGGTCTGGGTTTTGAATCTTCAAAATTGTAGCAGTATCAAATTTTGTATTCCTACAAATATTTCAATCTAATACCGAGCTCATGAGATATTTAGCTTCAAGAATGTAGAAAATTTGAACTATTTTATAGGTATTCCCAAAAGAATTTTCATGTTGAAAACTCTTCTTGCGTGATGGAATACAATAGTTAAAATGATCATAAGTCTCTTGTTCTATTAGAACTGAGCTAAACATCGTAAAATACGAAAAATTCTCAAATAAACTTTTATTATAAAAATAAAAGAAAACACGATTTGTTTCTCCACACATTTTCTTCAGGTGAACAAATGTATTTTCAACAAGTAATGATCAGTTCAATCTTAAAATGTTTCTAGTGGGGACGGACTAAAATCATCAAAGGCGACTAACGGGATAACCATAGGTGATAGATGTTCTCCTCAACGCCCGGGAAAACACCTCCACCTGGACAAAGGTGCTGTGAAGTGGGCAACCCCATGTTCCAGTGTTTGGTCGGTGCTTCCGGTGTCGCCCTCATACATATTTTCCTGTCTCCCCACCCAAACCGACATGTTATGCGTTCCAGGATTATTTTGGAAATACCAAAGATGAACTCTCCTAGAGTACAATACCCTGGAAGGAAAATACTTCCACCAACAAGTCCTATATACTCTGCCCTGGCTACGAGCTCCACACATGTTTAAGATTCAAAGAAGGTATCTGTCTCTATTCCAGAAATGATCTCTCATGCCACCGAGAGAAGAATCTAGAACCACAAAAATTCGATGTGGTTCAAGCTTGATAAGCACAAACAGACCAAATTTCTCTGTTGCCGCTATTTATCACCACTCATGGTGAACTCTTTGAATTTCTTTCTCTGAAACTTGACCTCTCTCTGCAGAACTATCCAGTAGCTGGATTTATCATCATGATGGATTTCAACGTTCACACTCCACTTGGCTAAAGTTCTCAAATAAGACGTATGACGCCAGGGCGATTGGCTGAGGCCTTCAGAATTGCCTTTGGTCTCGAGCAGTTAATTAAGGAACCAACACGGATTCCTGATCACAACTATCATTATGCCAATACGCTTGACTCATTCCTCACTAACAATCCAGATCTCAACGAAATAAAGGTCCGTGCACCATTGGGAAACGCTGACCTTTCACTCATCACTTACGCATGTCCCCATATCACTCCAAGAACTAATCCAACACCCCCATGCACAGTTTGGCATTACTCAGCTATCTAGGATGGTCTTCGCATGTTTTTCTCGTAGTTTCCTTTGGACAAGTGCGTATGTTTTGAATCTAATGACCCAACGCAATGTGTCACAGAGATCAGGCTAGGAATGGAAACTTACATACCCCATACCAACATATCATCGTCATCTGTTCTAGGGCCGTCGCTTCAAAATAAACCAGAACAGAATATGTTGAAGAAATAAGTCTGTGCAATGAAACAATAAACGCTTCGATAGAGGCATATGATGCCAAAATAGAATAAAAGGTTATCGGAATGGTCACTGATAGCATCCTCTAATGTGATGATCATATGAGTTCCATTGCGAAAACCGCTTCACAAAAAGTTGGTTTTCTATTCCATGCCAAGAGCTACTACATCCAAACAGCTCCTCATAATATACAAAGCATAGATTCGACCTGTCCTGGAGTACAGTTCACATGTTTGGAATTCGGCTCTCAAACATATGTTGAAGCTCTTGGATTCTATCCAGAAGAGAGATATTCGTCTTACGAATTCATGGACTAGACGAGCTCAAGCTTATCACCCCTTCATTGAGACCTGACGAACTTCTTCGGACATTATAGGTTTTCCTCTCATGAGAAACTTTCAATGTAATAACTTTCTGAACAATTTCAGATGATCTGCGAACGACAAATATGTAGAAAACATGTTCCACTATTGTTTATATAAATTATAAAAGTTGCCGCATTAGTTACCGTCGGCAAGTTACTGTTTGATGATTGTTGCTTCTATCGATTAGGAATTAGGGGGGCGTAGCTGTAGAAAACTTATAAACCATAAAAGAGTTCACACTGTGAATACACTATAACACTATCAATACGAAACGATCACCATTATCCACCAAAAATACTATTAAACTTCTGAACCCTTTCATCAAAGTAAACTAAATGAGAAAACAAAATGTGCCTGTTTAAATACTATTTGTAACTAGCAGGGTATATAAGGGATCACCCTCAGCTGGAGATAAATCTGAATTCGTTAAATTGCTTTTTCGCTTAAACATTCTGAATTAGATGTGTGTCGTTATTGTGTTTCAAGAGTAATAAACTTTCTTGACAAATGGTGCGACCTATATTTGAAATATGTTCGACTAACGCTTATTTTTCACCTTATGTTTTTCGATGGCAAAATGTTCTTTGTATCAAGGTAGAAATTCCTTCTAGTTTGGCCCCATAGCATTTTGAATACGACTCACTATCGATTTTAGTATTAGTAGTAATGTATAAAACTTATTTAAAATTATTTCATGTCATCAGAATGAGCTGCTTTTTTCCTAAAACATTTAAATATTATAGAGCAGCTTCATAGAAAGAAGAGGTAAAGGAGAATCGTTTCCTTCATTTCACAGATCCAGAATTACCCTCGAATTTTTTCATGGGTGTTTTTGAGTATTTTATTGCCAAACTAGTATATTCGCTTTTCATATAATTGATAATTACAGTAATAGTCTTTACTGGCATTTAAGAAATTTTCTTCTGGTCTTTTGACCAGGATAGAGGATTGCATTGCGTTGTTGACAAATGTATATGGATTCAGCACTCTCTAAATAGAGGAATAAAAAATTAATTAACCGTTTGTAATTTAGTAAACAGTTGCAGCTGAGCGCACGTGGTTGTGAACAAGAGCCAACCTCAAATTTGGAATTTAATTTATGCTATTAGATGCTGCTGCCCCTGTTCTCATTGTGCTTATACGGGGCAACGTATAGGACAACGGGTACTTACCCTGACTGATGATAGTGACGATGTAAACAATGCCTACAGCAAGATAACGGTTATGTTGTTTACGTTTCATACTGTACGCATTAATTCAACAAGGTAGTTAACTCCAATAGTCATATGACAGCGATACGAAGCTTGGGTGAGCGTAAATTCATATACACATTAACAGTTAATAAGCTGTCGCTGAAAGAGCTGCTGATTGTTGCATAATAAAACAGCGGACGCACGTTCGTTTTATTCACGCGCCGCAATATACCGCGCCGCGCTTACCGCCACTTACCGGAGCCAAACTGCAACTGTACGCAAACATGAAACTGGAAAAGCGAGAGACGTTTTCTGAAACTCCTGACTGCGCTGCCGCGTGTGCCTGATACCACATGCTTCTTCGGCTACGACCGCTAAGTTTTAGCGTCAATCATTGATCTGACGCTATTTCTATATGACAGTCGGCGTCTTCTAATATATCGCTCTAGATTAACTTAACAAGTTCAAAGTCGTTCAGGTTTCTCACCCCTAGTGCCACCTCTCACAAATATCTTTATCATACCTCCGTAATGAAATTACAGTGGTTTCAACCCTTTTGATAAGAGCCCTTGATGCTCGCTCTCCGAACATAATTATTTCATAATAACCAGCCACTTTTTTTCTGGTAATCGGTTTTCTGCGAAAATCACAGCTTCTATTTATATGACTCTTACCCAGTTGTTATCACTTCCAGTGTTTCAATTACATATGAATACTGTTTACTAGATGTAAATAGGAAAATCAACACATTGACATATCATGTGGATTATATACCGGGTGATCCATTTTCCTCTGGAACATATCGAGATGCTTATGTGATATCCCGAAGAGATTGATCCTAAATTAGAGAACTCACAATATTCTATTTTCTAAGGTCATAATGTATGTTTATTATATATAAAATTCGCGGGAAATACGTCACACTAACACATATGTTTATCATTTTCGTTTTCAATTACGTTTCGGTCTCACGACCATCATCAGAAGACGTGTAACTGTATAACGTGAATTCTTAAAGCTAATTGTATCACCACAAGGCGTCCTTATCGCACTAATTTCAATCAAAAATGCCCACTTCGCCGAAACGAACAGAAACACGAATAATCGAAATTATAACACATTATTGTTTCAAATATATAAATTAAGAATCCGCTGCGAAGCAATATTCTTATACGCTCTATAAACATATCGAATCTCAGTCTGTAATACGACTTAAGAGCTGAACTAAAAATATAACGTTCGAGGATCCACTTTCGAACCGGATGTTGAAGATTTATGAAGTAATAGGAGAAGGTTGTCAGACCTTGTTAGAAATATTTCTTTTGAGCATTCTACCTAAAATATACTTTTAAAAATATAAAAACCCATGTAGGAATTTGCAAGGGTTTTAATTAATTGAATTAGTATAAATATGACTTAATGACTGAATATCTGTTCTATGATTTACAGATTTGGAGTCACATTTTATATGACGATCCGAATGGCTGTTTATAACACTTTTTTTATAACTTGTTGGTGCAACGGAATTGAAGTTTTTATTTTTCCATCTGCATTATGTCTAATGTTCATATCCAGGAAATGTATGTTCTTGTTCACTTGTATTTCACAAGTAAATTGAAGTTTACAGTGGATATTGTCGAATTTATTAATCACGTATTGAATCTTATCATTGGGAACACACATTAGGCAATCGTCTACATACGATCTACATAAGCATTCCATAACTAGGTTAGCAATAGAAGCTGAAATGGGAGATCCCATTGCTGTGCCGAATATTTGCCCAAAATATTGCTCACTGTATTGGAAATAGGTGCATTCTGAACAAAACTTTACTGTATTTATAAATTCAGATTGATCTACAGGTGTGTAGCTTTTAATCTCCTTCCAACGTTTTTTAATGCTATTCAATGCCAAAACGGCAGGTACATTTGTAAATAAAGAATCAACATCCAAGGAAATTAATAGATGATCTACTGGTACGGATTGATTTTTTATAAATTCATTGAAATACCACGAGTCTTTCACATAAAATTCATTTTTTCCAATTATATTGTTGATAGATTTTGATAAAAATTTTGATAAATTGTAGGTAGGCGCTGCAATATTACTTACAATGAGTCTTAAAGGTATATCACTTTTGTATGTTTATTGAATATAAACGTATAACAAATTTTTTATTTGTATTATATAGCATAACAAATGATGAGTCGACATAATTATGACCGTGTGTGCATAACATGAGTGTTAACGCTGGCACTTAGGTCAACCTTCGGGGAGAAGCAAGGCTTCTTTCTCCCTTAAGAATATATATCTAAGTATATTAGATGATAGTAAGAATTAAGTTGATCAAATTGATTAAGTTGATGAAGTTCATTAAGTGCATTAAGTTCAGTCAGTCCAATAGAGTCTAAGTTAGTATTAGAAAGAACATTAAGGCCATACATCACATTTCGTACCCAGTGTTGTGATTCCAACCATCTGCCCCTATGTCTAATTTCCATACGAAACTTCTACCATAACCCAGAGAACCTATTAACTGATAAGACATGACGTTCCTTGCAAGCCAAAGAAGGAACCCTTGTTCAGTTATTATACTTCGGATGAAAAAATGTTCTTGGCAAAAGTTTCTGTCAGAAATGTTCCATATCCATTCCCCGTGGAATGAGGGAGCGTGAAAACTTTGAAATATAAAACAAGAACCCCTTTTTTACCTTGGATACTGGTCCTTCACACCATCCGCTAGAGCTTTTATTATATTACAGACAGATGTTTTACACCCACTCCGTAACGCTAATCCCCTGCAGGGGCAGACATGATCAACCAAGCCACCGGGAACCGTCCCGGCGTCCCGGTGGCTCGGTACAAAAACTACCCCAGCGTCGCATTTTCATGAGTAATCTATCCATTGGTCTTATAAAACTTAATAGGGGTATGGAAACGCCTTGTAACAAAATTGTTGTAATACATACCTCATCATAAAAAAGTATTTGAATGTAACTTCCAGTTATGAACGACTAATGTTAGGACGCTGCACCCCCACCTTTGAAGTACTTTAAATGTGTACAAAGAAGCAACATCAATCAATCAATGTACACTTCACTAATACATGTGTACAAGGGCGAGGAGAATCAATGCCAGTCTAATAATACCAAAAATATATAAAAATTTAAAAAACAAACCTGTTGACAGTTTTGAAATCGGGAAGCAAAACGCATTATAGGGTTTAACCACCTCGGCCACAACCGCCGATGTAGGTTGAACATTGCATGGGGTATATCAACAGTTAATTCGCTCTCTGCTAAAAGCATATATTAACTATATGGGTGGGAGGGCCGAGTCATAATCTTAGCCGTGCCTCCTTTGCCGCACTATCTACAGGAAAGATCTCCATGGTACAGCCCCATTTCGTGCAGGTGTCCTCTCATTGAGCTGTGAACAGTGTGGGCACCTGTTATTATTCAGACCTGAATCAGCTCATGTTGAGTAGTTCTTCAGTTCTGTTTTTCGACGGTTCTCCAATAAAATTTTTCTCTTGGACCAAAGGCACCGAGTTCTTCATGGCATTCCCATACCAGTCTCTATGACACTTTTGGCTTCAAGAGGGCCCTCAGTGATGTCTGGCTATCTGTAACAGCCCTACTAGTTATTGTAGATTCTGATAGATCGTTAGGATTTTTTTATTGTTGATAAATGTCGCTAGAATCGACATAATGTAGAATTGATCAAGACAATTTGAAGAGACATTCAACTGGCATATAAACCCAGAAGTGGGCCGTAAGGAGGGGTGGGGGCTAAATTCAAAATAACAAATGAAATCACTAAATCCATTTGTTCGTCTCAATGCTGCTCATTCTTTGCCATGTGTAGAAGTTCCGTTTATTTGATAAAGGGACATACATTTCAAGAGGCTATTGATAATTTGTTCACCATTGGGATGGGAAGAATGAACTTAGCCCTTTTTGTGCAGGTCTCCTCTGATTGAGCTGAAACCACTAAGCCCATCGGCATTAGCGTTATCCGATGTACACTACGAGGAGGTTGCACGATCGTATTTTGTACATCATGTAGCTCTGGAAAGAGCTGATACCTCAGCAGATATTCAAATTTAAGGTCAACTGTCTACTGGAAAAACTGTATTCGGGGCTGAAAGTGGCTAACAGTATGCAAAATTGTTGCATGCTGTTTGGATCCTTAGCATCATGTCGGTTCTGGTGACTAGTCTTTTTCGATAAACTATATATGTCAGACACCTCCTCAAGTATAAATCGAGAGCTGTCAGATCTGGTGACCTGTCTAGTCATCTCTGCAAGATATGTTTCGTTTAAATAGTTGCTCGCGATGTTCGCAAAACGTGGAAAAGTAACCACAATCTCCAAGCATTTTCCAAGCGGAGATTCATGCTGTAGAAAAATGTGTCGAGTTCAATTTAGGAGGGGACCTCAACATACAGGAAATAGTCATCATGTCGGATAGTGAAGCAGCCATCAACATCCTGAGCTCCCACGTAATCAGCTCCAAGATGGTCTGGGAATGAACTGAATTAACTAGGCAAAAACAACTCTGTTACCCTCCTATGGGTTCCAGGACACACCGGGGTAGAGGGTAACGGAAAAGCAGACGGTCTAGCAGAGAAAGGGGCAGAAACACCATTTGTGAGACCTGAACCCTTCTGCGGAATAAACCGCAGCACAATAGTGGAAGAACTAAAAAAAGAGGTAGACAACAGAAGACCCCACCACTGGATAGGTCTGAAAGGACTGAGGCCAGCAAAAATACTTCTGTGAAACTACAACCACCTACTAACGAGAATGCCAAAAGGGCACTGCCGATTAAAACGACACCTTGAGAGGCTCGGATTAGTAGACGAAGAACAGTACAGATTCTGTCAGGAGAAGCCATCTGACATACTGAACTTTCTTAAAGCCACAGGGTTGGAGGAACTGCTATAGCCGCTGAGATATCCTGAAGGGCGCAGCAGCAGAAGGGAACACAACAGATCTTTTAGGTCGCAGTTTGGAAATGTCCCCAACACAATACAATACAATAATACAACCGCAATATCATCCTTTTCTCCATGGGAGAACATGTCGAAGATAGTCACAAGTTGTCAATTACACTGATTGGACAGCAGTTTTGAATATCTTTTTGTTTTTCTGCCTTATTTTAGTTCTAGTTTAGTTGTTTGATTAATTTGGATGATGTTAGGTCTTTCCCCTATTTTCAGATTAGAAGTACGTATTATCATAATTTATTTTCCGATATATGTTTCAAAGATAAGAACGAAGGTTTTTTCGAAATTTGTGGATCTTATTTGGTTCCGTTCCGTTATCGCAAAAGCTCTCTTCTCTCTCTCTCTCTCTCTCTCTCTCTCTCTCTCTCTCTCTCTCTCTCTCTCTCTCTCTCTCTCTCTCTCTACATTATCAGTTATAGACAAAGTTTTGGTTCTCCAGGTTGATCATCTTAGTCCCAGGCAGCTGTTTCGCTCTTGTCATGAGCTCGTCAGGGGAACGAAGCAGACGTGAAATCACTGATCAACCATATCCGGTAGTGATATGATTACCACCTTCGGAAATGTTTGGCGAACTAAGGTGTTCCAACACCATCTGGTAGAAAGCAGATGTCTCACTGGAGGTGGTTGATCAGTGACTTCACGTCTGCCTCGTTCCACTGACGAGTTCACGAGAAGAGCGAAACAGCTGTGTGGGATTAATAGACGTATTGTCACTGTTTAACCTGGAAAACCAAAACTTTGTCTATTGACTTCTAACACGAGATGTGTTTGTAATTCACTTTGCATCATTATCACCTTCACATGAACTTTTCATAATTTTTTGCCATATTTGTAGCTTCCTGAATGATTCTTCAACTTTTTTATGTTGTTTTCATTGTTAACAAACATTTTTTGGTAATAATACTAATAGAATACTTATATTTTGAATGTTTGAATTAATAATGTATGCAATGAAATACTTTTCTCGGTGTAACTAATTAAAGTATTCTTCTTATCAATTTGGAGCTTTCGTTGTAATGTTCATTAATTTCCTGTAGCCGTCGCTTGAGCATTTGCACTCAAAGCAATGATGAAAACATAAAGTTAAAGGATCAAGCACAATTTCTACTTGTTACACCGAATATGAAGACCAACGCTAGTCTAAGATTGTGCTTTGATACAATTAAATTCTTATAAGGTTTGGAATATAAAATATATAATTAACAAAGAAACAATAAACTGAAACATTCCCATCGTGTTTCGCAGCTTTTGCAAATTAATCTTGCCATCATCAGAAGCTACTGAAATATATCAATTGCGTAAGGAATTTCATGCAAAGTAAAACATTTATTTTCGAAAAATAATAGGTATTTCTTCAATCATCCTTGAGCCCAGCCCTGATATATTCAACCTATTCTTAGTCAAATCTGGTGGATCAAATATGTGACATTTATTATCAGTTGTACAGGTTGTTCAAATTTTAGCATTCCCAGTAACATAGTCGTTTCCTTCATCGAGTTGGTTTGTTCTCTGTTATCTCCTAAACTATTTTAGACTTGAATCCGTAAAGGCTCCACAACTAATATCAATAAGCGTGGACAAGGACATACGAGACAAGGTGAAAATTTCCTGAAAATCAAAACAAATGGCGCCACAATAAACAAGAAATACGGACAGTCAGCGAGCACTGCTGACAGAAGTGAAAACTGACTTTATGAGGTAACCAACTTTTTTTGGGAATTAAATCCAAATTCGTATGATTTCACCAGTATAATCTCTTTCTACATGACACAATTTTCCGACAGTGCCATTGGGCAATCCATCCCCAACATTCATGTTATTTGTTATCATGTATGGTCGGTTAAGAACTAAAATTAACTCGTATGCTAATCCACCCGTATCATCGATTCTCATTTTATGCAACTTCTGCCTGACGAAATGTTGTTGCTCAGCATTATAACAACCAACGAAGATATCCGATGCCACAGATACTATTGTCTACGGAGTTTAGTATGGAGTTGTTGTACTCGTTGTAGCATCCGAAATTACAATTTTATTATTTTTAAATGAAAATGAATATAATTAGTTTTTCTTTAGTTTTCACAACTATCAGCATTTCAATCAACAATTATATACATTTTTATTTTTAATAATGAAAAATGTATAATGAGCGGTACAATCCCTGTAAAGAGTATGAATGTAACCCGATAGTCATTATAATAAATACACATTATTTTATTTTCAAAACATATTATTTATTAATATTTACATCGTTGTAAATGAAAGTAATGTTGAACAGCATTGGTCCTAATTGAAGATGTCTACGGATGGTGGTAGAAGAAAACATCTTCAATTCGGACCAATGAACAAATAATCTAAAAAGAAACGCAAAATGTAAACATACAAACATTTCCGTCAAATATCAGTATGATCGTAAATTACACGACAAATAATTATTTCAAATGAAATTTTGTACTTTCGTATAAGTAGTATTAAAAAAAATCAAGACGATACTCACTATTATATTTGATGCTGTGATCCAACATTCGAACAATGAAAATAATAAACTAGATATAACACAACGTCAGCAATGTGTAGTACACATGCTAAAGTTCTCACTTATACACATCACTAATGTTATATTCTTATGACAAGAATTATATTCACAATATTTAAAACCTTGCACGTAGACACGATACTAAGTACACAATGTAGAATTAATAAATTCAATAAAAATATAACTCTCGTCTGCACGAGGACCGAGGATCGAGTAAATGAATAACGTCGAGTATCCGACAGATATGCACACGTGTGTAAGCGTATAGAGAGACTGCCTGACGCCTGACCCGAGTAGTTGCGCACGCAGCAGTATACATAATACCTAATATATATAGCTACAGCGTGACGGCACGTGACGGACCCATGGTTTTACCCCCCATCTGAAATAGCTCAACGCGCCTAAAGAAGTTTTCACTTCAAAAATCCCATGTGACATTTGTGATGTACCATCTTTAACAAGAACGCATTAAAATTTTCAGACTGATATGTCATTCAGCTCTGTTTTGACACCCATCGAAAGCAAGCAACCGTGAAGATTTTTGTAAGCATGGAAAAAAGTAAATTTCGCGTCTTAGATTAAGCAAACCAAAGCATCGCTTGTTAAACATTATGGGGAGTCTTCACCATCGATTGGAACGATTGACAAGTTATTTGCTGATTTTCGTTGTGGTAGTATGACCACAAAGGACGCCAAACGTTCTGGTCATCCAATTGAGTTTACAACGTCAGAAATCGTCTATGAAATCCATGGTATAATATTGGACGATTGGATAGTTGAAGTGCATGAGATTCCTGAGGCTATGGGCATCTCAACCGAACGGATACGAAACATTTTGCATAAATTTTTGAATATGAGAAAGCTATCTGCTTGATAGGTGCCGCATTTGCTCTCTGTTAACAACAAGCGCGACCTTGTGACAACTTCAAAGGAGTGTTTGACGATAAGATAAGAAGGACTTTTTGCGTCGTTTCATAACCATGGACGAAACATGAATCCATTACAACACACCAGAAACGAAAGAACAGTCGAAACAGTGGACTTGCCTTGGCGAATCGAAGCCGAAAAAGTCGAAAGTGGGCTTATCGACCAACAAAATCTCGACAGTTTTTTTGGGATGCACATGTTATCGTCATATCGACTACCTACGAAATGCCAAAACGATCACCGGCGTTTATCATGCAGAGCTGTTGGACCGATACATTGCCGATTTGAAGCGAAAGCGGCCGCATTTGCAAAAAAAAAGTCTCTTCCACCAGGACAACGCACTGGCGCCGGCGCACAGGTTCGCAGTCGCAATGGTAAAATTGCATGAATTGCGCTACTAATTGGTTCCTTATCCACCATATTCTCCAAATTTGGCCCACTGCGATTTTTATCTATTTCCAAATTTGAAGAAATGGCGTGGTGGAAAGAGATTTTGCTCCAACGATGAAACAAATGCCTATTTGGAAAGATTGCCAAAATCGTTTTATTTGGAAGGGATCGAAAAATTATAAAAACGTTGGACGAAGTGTATAGGGCGACAAGGAGATTAGGTTGAGAAATAAATGAAATAAGTTTTGACCAATAAGACATTTCTCGTTTCATTTTTCAGGTACTTTTCACCTTGCCCTCGTACAACAATACATTATCAATGATAATCAAGTCAGCCGTGTGATGCCATCTTAAAAACAATAAAACACGACGTACGCTGTTAATATTATTTGTTTATATCTTAGTGCATGTGAACAGTTGTCCCAAGGCTCCCGTCAAATTATGATGAATCCTTGGATGGATTCCAATAGCTAGAAATAACGGATTGTATTGAAGCGCATTCTTTTGTTTTTGTTCTCAACACGTTGAGCAGAATAATGACCCAAAAATGTTCCTCAACTAACATTTAAAATATATCCTATGGGTCTAATTAGAAAATGATTCGAGTATAGTATTCTTACATACATATTCCAAGACATTCCTTCATATTTCATATTGCATTCCAGCAAGAATTATGCTCCTGCTATCTCTGATAGTTGGTTGAAACAAGGTACCTCCACCAATTATCATACAGAATCATCAGAATTGAATTTAGCCCAAAGCATTTCATGTTCATATTCATTCTCCATCAAAACATGAAATTCGGACACTGGGTCTTCTTCAGATGGAATTCATACTGTCTCATATTGTATTTTCCACCATTCGAAATAGATTCGTCTTCTATGGTTCTCATTGAAATATGATAAGCTATGATTACCAGTCTGTACGATCTTCAGTTCTATTGAAATAGGGTGTGACACTGCTTTGTCTTAAATAACTACATGAAACCACAAATTCACATGATAGAATAGAGGTCGACGACAAAATGAAAGATGGATAGGTCGTACATGCTGTGACCCGGATAAATGTTTGATGGTCTAACACTACTGGCACTGTATATAGATTGCCGTCTCGAGCTCCGGCATGTCTTATGCAGCGACTATATGCATAATCTAACAGCTTCTATCTTAGAGTTACACTTTACTCTGGTACTGTACGAATGGAAATGTACATATTCTTCTACTATAGACTGGATTAAACACAACGCATATCAATTCTCATGTTGAAAATCGCACATCACTCATAGATGTTGGGTATGCGTCCGAGTACTGGTAAGATCCAAATCATCATGATGGATAGAGGTACCGATTATTTCTGAAAATTGACATTGACACTGACATCCCACCATCATTTCATAGCTTTAATGTCATATTATGTTGGTATACATACAAACAGGTGCAACTGTTCCTTCTCCCCGCTCATTTGCGAAGGTACCAATTATTTCTGAAAATTGTCATTGACACTGACATCCCACCATCATTTCATAGCTTTAATGTCAAACTGTGTTGGTATACATACAAACAAATGTAACTGTTCCTTCTCCCCACGCAATTGCGAAGGTACCAATTATTTCTGAAAATTGACATTGACACTGAAATCCCACCATCATTTCATAGCTTTAATATCATATTATGTTGGTATACATACAAACAGATACAACTGTTTCTTCTCCCCACTCAATTGCGAAGGTACCAATTATTTCTGAAAATTGTCATTGACACTGACATCCCACCATCATTTCATAGCTTTAATGTCAAACTGTGTTGGTATACATACAAACAGGTGCAACTGTTCCTTCTCCCCGCTCATTTGCGAAGGTACCAATTATTTCTGAAAATTGACATTGACACTGAAATCCCACCATCATTTCATAGCTTTAATATCATATTATGTTGGTATACATACAAACAGATACAACTGTTTCTTCTCCCCACTCAATTGCGAAGGTACCAATTATTTCTGAAAATTGACATTGACACTGACATCCCACCATCATTTCATAGCTTTAATGTCATATTATGTTGGTATACATACAAACAGGTGCAACTGTTCCTTCTCTCCGCTCATTTGCGAAGGAACCGATTATTTCTGAAAATTGTCATTGTCACTGACATCCCACCATCATTTCATAGCTTTAATATCATACTGTGTTGGTATACATACAAACAAATGTAACTGTTCCTTCTCCCCACGCAATTGCGGAGGTACCAATTCTGAAAATTGACATTGACACTGACATCCCACCATCATTTCATAACTTTAATGTCATATTATGTTGGTATACATACAAACAGGTGCAACTGTTCCTTCTCCCCGCTCATTTGCGAAGGTACCAATTATTTCTGAAAATTGTCATTGACACTGACATCCCACCATCATTTCATAGCTTTAATGTCAAACTGTGTTGGTATACATACAAACAAATGTAACTGTTCCTTCTCCCCACGCAATTGCGAAGGTACCAATTATTTCTGAAAATTGACATTGACACTGAAATCCCACCATCATTTCATAGCTTTAATATCATATTATGTTGGTATACATACAAACAGATACAACTGTTTCTTCTCCCCACTCAATTGCGAAGGTACCAATTATTTCTGAAAATTGACATTGACACTGACATCCCACCATCATTTCATAGCTTTAATGTCATACTGTGTTGGTATACATACAAACAAATGTAACTGTTCCTTCTCCCCACGCAATTGCGGATGTACCAATTCTGAAAATTGACATTGACACTGACATCCCACCATCATTTCATAGCTTTAATATCATATTATGTTGGTATACATACAAACAGATGCAACTATTTCTTCTATCCACTCATCTATGAAGGTACCAATCATGTCTGAAAATTAACATTGACACTGACATCCCACCATCATTTCATAGCTTTAATGTTATATTGTGTTGGTATACATACAAACAGGTGCAACTGTTCCTTCTCCCCACGCAGTTGCGAAGGTACCAATTATTTCTGAAAATTGACATTGACACTGACATCCCACCATCATTTCATAGCTTTAATGTCATACTGTGTTGGTATACATACAAACAAATGTAACTGTTCCTTCTCCCCACGCAATTGCGAAGGTACCAATTATTTCTGAAAATTGACATTGACACTGAAATCCCACCATCATTTCATAGCTTTAATATCATATTATGTTGGTATACATACAAACAGATACAACTGTTTCTTCTCCCCACTCAATTGCGAAGGTACCAATTATTTCTGAAAATTGACATTGACACTGACATCCCACCATCATTTCATAGCTTTAATGTCATACTGTGTTGGTATACATACAAACAAATGTAACTGTTCCTTCTCCCCACGCAATTGCGGATGTACCAATTCTGAAAATTGACATTGACACTGACATCCCACCATCATTTCATAGCTTTAATATCATATTATGTTGGTATACATACAAACAGATGCAACTATTTCTTCTATCCACTCATCTATGAAGGTACCAATCATGTCTGAAAATTAACATTGACACTGACATCCCACCATCATTTCATAGCTTTAATGTTATATTGTGTTGGTATACATACAAACAGGTGCAACTGTTCCTTCTCCCCACGCAATTGCGGATGTACCAATTCTGAAAATTGACATTGACACTGACATCCCACCATCATTTCATAGCTTTAATATCATATTATGTTGGTATACATACAAACAGATGCAACTATTTCTTCTATCCACTCATCTATGAAGGTACCAATCATGTCTGAAAATTAACATTGACACTGACATCCCACCATCATTTCATAGCTTTAATGTCATAATGTGTTGGTATACATACAAACAAATGTAACTGTTCCTTCTCCCCACGCAATTGCGAAGGTACCAATTATTTCTGAAAATTGACATTGACACTGAAATCCCACCATCATTTCATAGCTTTAATATCATATTATGTTGGTATACATACAAACAGATACAACTGTTTCTTCTCCCCACTCAATTGCGAAGGTACCAATTATTTCTGAAAATTGTCATTGACACTGACATCCCACCATCATTTCATAGCTTTAATGTCATACTGTGTTGGTATACATACAAACAAATGTAACTGTTCCTTCTCCCCACGCAATTGCGAAGGTACCAATTATTTCTGAAAATTGACATTGACACTGAAATCCCACCATCATTTCATAGCTTTAATATCATATTATGTTGGTATACATACAAACAGATACAACTGTTTCTTCTCCCCACTCAATTGCGAAGGTACCAATTATTTCTGAAAATTGACATTGACACTGAAATCCCACCATCATTTCATAGCTTTAATGTCATATTATGTTGGTATACATCCAAACAGATGCAACTGTTTCTTCTCCCCACTCAATTGCGAAGGTACCAATTATTTCTGAAAATTGACATTGACACTGAAATCCCACCATCATTTCATAGCTTTAATGTCATATTATGTTGGTATACATCCAAACAGATACAACTGTTTCTTCTCCCCACTCAATTGCGAAGGTACCAATTATTTCTGAAAATTGACATTGACACTGAAATCCCACCATCATTTCATAGCTTTAATGTCATATTATGTTGGTATACATCCAAACAGATACAACTGTTTCTTCTCCCCACTCAATTGCGAAGGTACCAATTATTTCTGAAAATTGACATTGACACTGAAATCCCACCATCATTTCATAGCTTTAATGTCATATTATGTTGGTATACATCCAAACAGATACAACTGTTTCTTCTCCCCACTCAATTGCGAAGGTACCAATTATTTCTGAAAATTGACATTGACACTGAAATCCCACCATCATTTCATAGCTTTAATGTCATATTATGTTGGTATACATCCAAACAGATACAACTGTTTCTTCTCCCCACTCAATTGCGAAGGTACCAATTATTTCTGAAAATTGTCATTGACACTGACATCCCACCATCATTTCATAGCTTTAATGTCATAATGTGTTGGTATACATACAAACAGGTGCAACTGTTCCTTCTCCCCACGCAGTTGCGAAGGTACCAATTATTTCTGAAAATTGTCATTGACACTGACATCCCACCATCATTTCATAACTTTAATGTCATATTATGTTGGTATACATACAAACAGGTGCAACTGTTCCTTCTCCCCGCTCATTTGCGAAGGTACCAATTATTTCTGAAAATTGTCATTGACACTGACATCCCACCATCATTTCATAGCTTTAATGTCATAATGTGTTGGTATACATACAAACAGGTGCAACTGTTCCTTCTCCCCACGCAGTTGCGAAGGTACCAATTATTTCTGAAAATTGTCATTGACACTGACATCCCACCATCATTTCATAACTTTAATGTCATATTATGTTGGTATACATACAAACAGGTGCAACTGTTCCTTCTCCCCGCTCATTTGCGAAGGTACCAATTATTTCTGAAAATTGTCATTGACACTGACATCCCACCATCATTTCATAACTTTAATGTCATATTATGTTGGTATACATACAAACAGATGCAACTATTTCTTCTATCCACTCATCTATGAAGGTACCAATCATGTCTGAAAATTAACATTGACACTGACATCCCACCATCATTTCATAGCTTTAATGTCATAATGTGTTGGTATACATACAAACAAATGTAACTGTTCCTTCTCCCCACGCAATTGCGAAGGTACCAATTATTTCTGAAAATTGACATTGACACTGAAATCCCACCATCATTTCATAGCTTTAATATCATATTATGTTGGTATACATACAAACAGATACAACTGTTTCTTCTCCCCACTCAATTGCGAAGGTACCAATTATTTCTGAAAATTGACATTGACACTGAAATCCCACCATCATTTCATAGCTTTAATGTCATATTATGTTGGTATACATCCAAACAGATGCAACTGTTTCTTCTCCCCACTCAATTGCGAAGGTACCAATTATTTCTGAAAATTGACATTGACACTGAAATCCCACCATCATTTCATAGCTTTAATGTCATATTATGTTGGTATACATCCAAACAGATACAACTGTTTCTTCTCCCCACTCAATTGCGAAGGTACCAATTATTTCTGAAAATTGACATTGACACTGAAATCCCACCATCATTTCATAGCTTTAATGTCATATTATGTTGGTATACATCCAAACAGATACAACTGTTTCTTCTCCCCACTCAATTGCGAAGGTACCAATTATTTCTGAAAATTGACATTGACACTGAAATCCCACCATCATTTCATAGCTTTAATGTCATATTATGTTGGTATACATCCAAACAGATACAACTGTTTCTTCTCCCCACTCAATTGCGAAGGTACCAATTATTTCTGAAAATTGACATTGACACTGAAATCCCACCATCATTTCATAGCTTTAATGTCATATTATGTTGGTATACATCCAAACAGATACAACTGTTTCTTCTCCCCACTCAATTGCGAAGGTACCAATTATTTCTGAAAATTGTCATTGACACTGACATCCCACCATCATTTCATAGCTTTAATGTCATAATGTGTTGGTATACATACAAACAGGTGCAACTGTTCCTTCTCCCCACGCAGTTGCGAAGGTACCAATTATTTCTGAAAATTGTCATTGACACTGACATCCCACCATCATTTCATAACTTTAATGTCATATTATGTTGGTATACATACAAACAGGTGCAACTGTTCCTTCTCCCCGCTCATTTGCGAAGGTACCAATTATTTCTGAAAATTGTCATTGACACTGACATCCCACCATCATTTCATAGCTTTAATGTCAAACTGTGTTGGTATACATACAAACAAATGTAACTGTTCCTTCTCCCCACGCAATTGCGAAGGTACCAATTATTTCTGAAAATTGACATTGACACTGAAATCCCACCATCATTTCATAGCTTTAATATCATATTATGTTGGTATACATACAAACAGATACAACTGTTTCTTCTCCCCACTCAATTGCGAAGGTACCAATTATTTCTGAAAATTGTCATTGACACTGACATCCCACCATCATTCCATAGCTTTAATGTCAAACTGTGTTGGTATACATACAAACAAATGTAACTGTTCCTTCTCCCCACGCAATTGCGAAGGTACCAATTATTTCTGAAAATTGACATTGACACTGAAATCCCACCATCATTTCATAGCTTTAATATCATATTATGTTGGTATACATACAAACAGATACAACTGTTTCTTCTCCCCACTCAATTGCGAAGGTACCAATTATTTCTGAAAATTGTCATTGACACTGACATCCCACCACCATTTCATAGCTTTAATGTCAAACTGTGTTGGTATACATACAAACAAATGTAACTGTTCCTTCTCCCCACGCAATTGCGAAGGTACCAATTATTTCTGAAAATTGACATTGACACTGAAATCCCACCATCATTTCATAGCTTTAATATCATATTATAGTGGTATACATACAAACAGATACAACTGTTTCTTCTCCCCACTCAATTGCGAAGGTACCAATTATTTCTGAAAATTGTCATTGACACTGACATCCCACCATCATTTCATAGCTTTAATGTCAAACTGTGTTGGTATACATACAAACAAATGTAACTGTTCCTTCTCCCCACGCAATTGCGAAGGTACCAATTATTTCTGAAAATTGACATTGACACTGAAATCCCACCATCATTTCATAGCTTTAATATCATATTATGTTGGTATACATACAAACAGATACAACTGTTTCTTCTCCCCACTCAATTGCGAAGGTACCAATTATTTCTGAAAATTGTCATTGACACTGACATCCCACCATCATTTCATAACTTTAATGTCATATTATGTTGGTATACATACAAACAGGTGCAACTGTTCCTTCTCCCCGCTCATTTGCGAAGGTACCAATTATTTCTGAAAATTGTCATTGACACTGACATCCCACCATCATTTCATAGCTTTAATGTCAAACTGTGTTGGTATACATACAAACAAATGTAACTGTTCCTTCTCCCCACGCAATTGCGAAGGTACCAATTATTTCTGAAAATTGACATTGACACTGAAATCCCACCATCATTTCATAGCTTTAATATCATATTATGTTGGTATACATACAAACAGATACAACTGTTTCTTCTCCCCACTCAATTGCGAAGGTACCAATTATTTCTGAAAATTGTCATTGACACTGACATCCCACCATCATTTCATAGCTTTAATGTCAAACTGTGTTGGTATACATACAAACAGGTGCAACTGTTCCTTCTCCCCGCTCATTTGCGAAGGTACCAATTATTTCTGAAAATTGACATTGACACTGAAATCCCACCATCATTTCATAGCTTTAATATCATATTATGTTGGTATACATACAAACAGATACAACTGTTTCTTCTCCCCACTCAATTGCGAAGGTACCAATTATTTCTGAAAATTGACATTGACACTGACATCCCACCATCATTTCATAGCTTTAATGTCATATTATGTTGGTATACATACAAACAGGTGCAACTGTTCCTTCTCTCCGCTCATTTGCGAAGGAACCGATTATTTCTGAAAATTGTCATTGACACTGACATCCCACCATCATTTCATAGCTTTAATATCATACTGTGTTGGTATACATACAAACAAATGTAACTGTTCCTTCTCCCCACGCAATTGCGGAGGTACCAATTCTGAAAATTGACATTGACACTGACATCCCACCATCATTTCATAACTTTAATGTCATATTATGTTGGTATACATACAAACAGGTGCAACTGTTCCTTCTCCCCGCTCATTTGCGAAGGTACCAATTATTTCTGAAAATTGTCATTGACACTGACATCCCACCATCATTTCATAGCTTTAATGTCAAACTGTGTTGGTATACATACAAACAAATGTAACTGTTCCTTCTCCCCACGCAATTGCGAAGGTACCAATTATTTCTGAAAATTGACATTGACACTGAAATCCCACCATCATTTCATAGCTTTAATATCATATTATGTTGGTATACATACAAACAGATACAACTGTTTCTTCTCCCCACTCAATTGCGAAGGTACCAATTATTTCTGAAAATTGACATTGACACTGACATCCCACCATCATTTCATAGCTTTAATGTCATACTGTGTTGGTATACATACAAACAAATGTAACTGTTCCTTCTCCCCACGCAATTGCGGATGTACCAATTCTGAAAATTGACATTGACACTGACATCCCACCATCATTTCATAGCTTTAATATCATATTATGTTGGTATACATACAAACAGATGCAACTATTTCTTCTATCCACTCATCTATGAAGGTACCAATCATGTCTGAAAATTAACATTGACACTGACATCCCACCATCATTTCATAGCTTTAATGTTATATTGTGTTGGTATACATACAAACAGGTGCAACTGTTCCTTCTCCCCACGCAGTTGCGAAGGTACCAATTATTTCTGAAAATTGTCATTGACACTGACATCCCACCATCATTTCATAGCTTTAATGTCATAATGTGTTGGTATACATACAAACAAATGTAACTGTTCCTTCTCCCCACGCAATTGCGAAGGTACCAATTATTTCTGAAAATTGACATTGACACTGAAATCCCACCATCATTTCATAGCTTTAATATCATATTATGTTGGTATACATACAAACAGATACAACTGTTTCTTCTCCCCACTCAATTGCGAAGGTACCAATTATTTCTGAAAATTGTCATTGACACTGACATCCCACCATCATTTCATAGCTTTAATGTCATACTGTGTTGGTATACATACAAACAAATGTAACTGTTCCTTCTCCCCACGCAATTGCGAAGGTACCAATTATTTCTGAAAATTGACATTGACACTGAAATCCCACCATCATTTCATAGCTTTAATATCATATTATGTTGGTATACATACAAACAGATACAACTGTTTCTTCTCCCCACTCAATTGCGAAGGTACCAATTATTTCTGAAAATTGACATTGACACTGAAATCCCACCATCATTTCATAGCTTTAATGTCATATTATGTTGGTATACATCCAAACAGATGCAACTGTTTCTTCTCCCCACTCAATTGCGAAGGTACCAATTATTTCTGAAAATTGACATTGACACTGAAATCCCACCATCATTTCATAGCTTTAATGTCATATTATGTTGGTATACATCCAAACAGATACAACTGTTTCTTCTCCCCACTCAATTGCGAAGGTACCAATTATTTCTGAAAATTGACATTGACACTGAAATCCCACCATCATTTCATAGCTTTAATGTCATATTATGTTGGTATACATCCAAACAGATACAACTGTTTCTTCTCCCCACTCAATTGCGAAGGTACCAATTATTTCTGAAAATTGACATTGACACTGAAATCCCACCATCATTTCATAGCTTTAATGTCATATTATGTTGGTATACATCCAAACAGATACAACTGTTTCTTCTCCCCACTCAATTGCGAAGGTACCAATTATTTCTGAAAATTGACATTGACACTGAAATCCCACCATCATTTCATAGCTTTAATGTCATATTATGTTGGTATACATCCAAACAGATACAACTGTTTCTTCTCCCCACTCAATTGCGAAGGTACCAATTATTTCTGAAAATTGACATTGACACTGAAATCCCACCATCATTTCATAGCTTTAATGTCATAATGTGTTGGTATACATACAAACAAATGTAACTGTTCCTTCTCCCCACGCAATTGCGAAGGTACCAATTATTTCTGAAAATTGTCATTGACACTGACATCCCACCATCATTTCATAGCTTTAATGTCATAATGTGTTGGTATACATACAAACAGGTGCAACTGTTCCTTCTCCCCACGCAGTTGCGAAGGTACCAATTATTTCTGAAAATTGTCATTGACACTGACATCCCACCATCATTTCATAGCTTTAATGTCATAATGTGTTGGTATACATACAAACAAATGTAACTGTTCCTTCTCCCCACGCAATTGCGAAGGTACCAATTATTTCTGAAAATTGACATTGACACTGAAATCCCACCATCATTTCATAGCTTTAATATCATATTATGTTGGTATACATACAAACAGATACAACTGTTTCTTCTCCCCACTCAATTGCGAAGGTACCAATTATTTCTGAAAATTGTCATTGACACTGACATCCCACCATCATTTCATAGCTTTAATGTCATACTGTGTTGGTATACATACAAACAGGTGCAACTGTTCCTTCTCCCCACGCAGTTGCGAAGGTACCAATTATTTCTGAAAATTGTCATTGACACTGACATCCCACCATCATTTCATAGCTTTAATGTCATAATGTGTTGGTATACATACAAACAAATGTAACTGTTCCTTCTCCCCACGCAATTGCGAAGGTACCAATTATTTCTGAAAATTGACATTGACACTGAAATCCCACCATCATTTCATAGCTTTAATGTCATAATGTGTTGGTATACATACAAACAAATGTAACTGTTCCTTCTCCCCACGCAATTGCGAAGGTACCAATTATTTCTGAAAATTGACATTGACACTGAAATCCCACCATCATTTCATAGCTTTAATGTCATAATGTGTTGGTATACATACAAACAAATGTAACTGTTCCTTCTCCCCACGCAGTTGCGAAGGTACCAATTATTTCTGAAAATTGTCATTGACACTGACATCCCACCATCATTTCATAGCTTTAATGTCATAATGTGTTGGTATACATACAAACAAATGTAACTGTTCCTTCTCCCCACGCAATTGCGAAGGTACCAATTATTTCTGAAAATTGTCATTGACACTGACATCCCACCATCATTTCATAGCTTTAATGTCATAATGTGTTGGTATACATACAAACAGGTGCAACTGTTCCTTCTCCCCACGCAGTTGCGAAGGTACCAATTATTTCTGAAAATTGTCATTGACACTGACATCCCACCATCATTTCATAGCTTTAATGTCATAATGTGTTGGTATACATACAAACAAATGTAACTGTTCCTTCTCCCCACGCAATTGCGAAGGTACCAATTATTTCTGAAAATTGACATTGACACTGAAATCCCACCATCATTTCATAGCTTTAATATCATATTATGTTGGTATACATACAAACAGATACAACTGTTTCTTCTCCCCACTCAATTGCGAAGGTACCAATTATTTCTGAAAATTGTCATTGACACTGACATCCCACCATCATTTCATAGCTTTAATGTCATAATGTGTTGGTATACATACAAACAAATGTAACTGTTCCTTCTCCCCACGCAATTGCGAAGGTACCAATTATTTCTGAAAATTGACATTGACACTGAAATCCCACCATCATTTCATAGCTTTAATATCATATTATGTTGGTATACATACAAACAGATACAACTGTTTCTTCTCCCCACTCAATTGCGAAGGTACCAATTATTTCTGAAAATTGTCATTGACACTGACATCCCACCATCATTTCATAGCTTTAATGTCATAATGTGTTGGTATACATACAAACAGGTGCAACTGTTCCTTCTCCCCACGCAGTTGCGAAGGTACCAATTATTTCTGAAAATTGTCATTGACACTGACATCCCACCATCATTTCATAGCTTTAATGTCATAATGTGTTGGTATACATACAAACAAATGTAACTGTTCCTTCTCCCCACGCAATTGCGAAGGTACCAATTATTTCTGAAAATTGTCATTGACACTGACATCCCACCATCATTTCATAGCTTTAATGTCATAATGTGTTGGTATACATACAAACAAATGTAACTGTTCCTTCTCCCCACGCAATTGCGAAGGTACCAATTATTTCTGAAAATTGACATTGACACTGAAATCCCACCATCATTTCATAGCTTTAATATCATATTATGTTGGTATACATACAAACAGATACAACTGTTTCTTCTCCCCACTCAATTGCGAAGGTACCAATTATTTCTGAAAATTGTCATTGACACTGACATCCCACCATCATTTCATAGCTTTAATGTCATAATGTGTTGGTATACATACAAACAGGTGCAACTGTTCCTTCTCCCCACGCAGTTGCGAAGGTACCAATTATTTCTGAAAATTGTCATTGACACTGACATCCCACCATCATTTCATAGCTTTAATGTCATAATGTGTTGGTATACATACAAACAAATGTAACTGTTCCTTCTCCCCACGCAATTGCGAAGGTACCAATTATTTCTGAAAATTGTCATTGACACTGACATCCCACCATCATTTCATAGCTTTAATGTCATAATGTGTTGGTATACATACAAACAGGTGCAACTGTTCCTTCTCCCCACGCAGTTGCGAAGGTACCAATTATTTCTGAAAATTGTCATTGACACTGACATCCCACCATCATTTCATAGCTTTAATGTCATAATGTGTTGGTATACATACAAACAAATGTAACTGTTCCTTCTCCCCACGCAATTGCGAAGGTACCAATTATTTCTGAAAATTGACATTGACACTGAAATCCCACCATCATTTCATAGCTTTAATATCATATTATGTTGGTATACATACAAACAGATACAACTGTTTCTTCTCCCCACTCAATTGCGAAGGTACCAATTATTTCTGAAAATTGTCATTGACACTGACATCCCACCATCATTTCATAGCTTTAATGTCATAATGTGTTGGTATACATACAAACAAATGTAACTGTTCCTTCTCCCCACGCAATTGCGAAGGTACCAATTATTTCTGAAAATTGACATTGACACTGAAATCCCACCATCATTTCATAGCTTTAATATCATATTATGTTGGTATACATACAAACAGATACAACTGTTTCTTCTCCCCACTCAATTGCGAAGGTACCAATTATTTCTGAAAATTGTCATTGACACTGACATCCCACCATCATTTCATAGCTTTAATATCATATTATGTTGGTATACATACAAACAGATACAACTGTTTCTTCTCCCCACTCAATTGCGAAGGTACCAATTATTTCTGAAAATTGTCATTGACACTGACATCCCACCATCATTTCATAGCTTTAATATCATATTATGTTGGTATACATACAAACAGATACAACTGTTTCTTCTCCCCACTCAATTGCGAAGGTACCAATTATTTCTGAAAATTGTCATTGACACTGACATCCCACCATCATTTCATAGCTTTAATGTCATAATGTGTTGGTATACATACAAACAGGTGCAACTGTTCCTTCTCCCCACGCAGTTGCGAAGGTACCAATTATTTCTGAAAATTGTCATTGACACTGACATCCCACCATCATTTCATAGCTTTAATGTCATAATGTGTTGGTATACATACAAACAAATGTAACTGTTCCTTCTCCCCACGCAATTGCGAAGGTACCAATTATTTCTGAAAATTGACATTGACACTGAAATCCCACCATCATTTCATAGCTTTAATATCATATTATGTTGGTATACATACAAACAGATACAACTGTTTCTTCTCCCCACTCAATTGCGAAGGTACCAATTATTTCTGAAAATTGTCATTGACACTGACATCCCACCATCATTTCATAGCTTTAATGTCATAATGTGTTGGTATACATACAAACAGGTGCAACTGTTCCTTCTCCCCACGCAGTTGCGAAGGTACCAATTATTTCTGAAAATTGTCATTGACACTGACATCCCACCATCGTTTCATAGCTTTAATGTCATAATGTGTTGGTATACATACAAACAAATGTAACTGTTCCTTCTCCCCACGCAATTGCGAAGGTACCAATTATTTCTGAAAATTGTCATTGACACTGACATCCCACCATCATTTCATAGCTTTAATGTCATAATGTGTTGGTATACATACAAACAAATGTAACTGTTCCTTCTCCCCACGCAATTGCGAAGGTACCAATTATTTCTGAAAATTGACATTGACACTGAAATCCCACCATCATTTCATAGCTTTAATATCATATTATGTTGGTATACATACAAACAGATACAACTGTTTCTTCTCCCCACTCAATTGCGAAGGTACCAATTATTTCTGAAAATTGTCATTGACACTGACATCCCACCATCATTTCATAGCTTTAACGTCATAATGTGTTGGTATACATACAAACAGGTGCAACTGTTCCTTCTCCCCACGCAGTTGCGAAGGTACCAATTATTTCTGAAAATTGTCATTGACACTGACATCCCACCATCATTTCATAGCTTTAATGTCATAATGTGTTGGTATACATACAAACAAATGTAACTGTTCCTTCTCCCCACGCAATTGCGAAGGTACCAATTATTTCTGAAAATTGTCATTGACACTGACATCCCACCATCATTTCATAGCTTTAATGTCATAATGTGTTGGTATACATACAAACAGGTGCAACTGTTCCTTCTCCCCACGCAGTTGCGAAGGTACCAATTATTTCTGAAAATTGTCATTGACACTGACATCCCACCATCATTTCATAGCTTTAATGTCATAATGTGTTGGTATACATACAAACAAATGTAACTGTTCCTTCTCCCCACGCAATTGCGAAGGTACCAATTATTTCTGAAAATTGACATTGACACTGAAATCCCACCATCATTTCATAGCTTTAATATCATATTATGTTGGTATACATACAAACAGATACAACTGTTTCTTCTCCCCACTCAATTGCGAAGGTACCAATTATTTCTGAAAATTGTCATTGACACTGACATCCCACCATCATTTCATAGCTTTAATGTCATAATGTGTTGGTATACATACAAACAAATGTAACTGTTCCTTCTCCCCACGCAATTGCGAAGGTACCAATTATTTCTGAAAATTGACATTGACACTGAAATCCCACCATCATTTCATAGCTTTAATATCATATTATGTTGGTATACATACAAACAGATACAACTGTTTCTTCTCCCCACTCAATTGCGAAGGTACCAATTATTTCTGAAAATTGTCATTGACACTGACATCCCACCATCATTTCATAGCTTTAATATCATATTATGTTGGTATACATACAAACAGATACAACTGTTTCTTCTCCCCACTCAATTGCGAAGGTACCAATTATTTCTGAAAATTGACATTGACACTGAAATCCCACCATCATTTCATAGCTTTAATGTCATATTATGTTGGTATACATCCAAACAGATGCAACTGTTTCTTCTCCCCACTCAATTGCGAAGGTACCAATTATTTCTGAAAATTGACATTGACACTGAAATCCCACCATCATTTCATAGCTTTAATGTCATATTATGTTGGTATACATCCAAACAGATACAACTGTTTCTTCTCCCCACTCAATTGCGAAGGTACCAATTATTTCTGAAAATTGACATTGACACTGAAATCCCACCATCATTTCATAGCTTTAATGTCATATTATGTTGGTATACATCCAAACAGATACAACTGTTTCTTCTCCCCACTCAATTGCGAAGGTACCAATTATTTCTGAAAATTGACATTGACACTGAAATCCCACCATCATTTCATAGCTTTAATGTCATATTATGTTGGTATACATCCAAACAGATACAACTGTTTCTTCTCCCCACTCAATTGCGAAGGTACCAATTATTTCTGAAAATTGACATTGACACTGAAATCCCACCATCATTTCATAGCTTTAATGTCATATTATGTTGGTATACATCCAAACAGATACAACTGTTTCTTCTCCCCACTCAATTGCGAAGGTACCAATTATTTCTGAAAATTGACATTGACACTGAAATCCCACCATCATTTCATAGCTTTAATGTCATATTATGTTGGTATACATACAAACAGGTGCAACTGTTCCTTCTCTCCGCTCATTTGCGAAGGTACCAATTATTTCTGAAAATTGTCATTGACACTGACATCCCACCATCATTTCATAGCTTTAATGTCATACTGTGTTGGTATACATACAAACAAATGTAACTGTTCCTTCTCCCCACGCAATTGCGGATGTACCAATTCTGAAAATTGACATTGACACTGACATCCCACCATCATTTCATAGCTTTAATGTCATATTATGTTGGTATACATACAAACAAATGTAACTGTTCCTTCTCCCCACGCAATTGCGAAGGTACCAATTATTTCTGAAAATTGACATTGACACTGAAATCCCACCATCATTTCATAGCTTTAATGTTATATTGTGTTGGTATACATACAAACAGGTGCAACTGTTCCTTCTCCCCACGCAGTTGCGAAGGTACCAATTATTTCTGAAAATTGTCATTGACACTGACATCCCACCATCATTTCATAGCTTTAATGTCATAATGTGTTGGTATACATACAAACAAATGTAACTGTTCCTTCTCCCCACGCAATTGCGAAGGTACCAATTATTTCTGAAAATTGACATTGACACTGAAATCCCACCATCATTTCATAGCTTTAATATCATATTATGTTGGTATACATACAAACAGATACAACTGTTTCTTCTCCCCACTCAATTGCGAAGGTACCAATTATTTCTGAAAATTGTCATTGACACTGACATCCCACCATCATTTCATAGCTTTAATGTCATACTGTGTTGGTATACATACAAACAAATGTAACTGTTCCTTCTCCCCACGCAATTGCGAAGGTACCAATTATTTCTGAAAATTGACATTGACACTGAAATCCCACCATCATTTCATAGCTTTAATATCATATTATGTTGGTATACATACAAACAGATACAACTGTTTCTTCTCCCCACTCAATTGCGAAGGTACCAATTATTTCTGAAAATTGACATTGACACTGAAATCCCACCATCATTTCATAGCTTTAATGTCATATTATGTTGGTATACATCCAAACAGATGCAACTATTTCTTCTATCCACTCATCTATGAAGGTACCAATCATGTCTGAAAATTAACATTGACACTGACATCCCACCATCATTTCATAGCTTTAATGTTATATTGTGTTGGTATACATACAAACAGGTGCAACTGTTCCTTCTCCCCACGCAGTTGCGAAGGTACCAATTATTTCTGAAAATTGTCATTGACACTGACATCCCACCATCATTTCATAGCTTTAATGTCATAATGTGTTGGTATACATACAAACAAATGTAACTGTTCCTTCTCCCCACGCAATTGCGAAGGTACCAATTATTTCTGAAAATTGACATTGACACTGAAATCCCACCATCATTTCATAGCTTTAATATCATATTATGTTGGTATACATACAAACAGATACAACTGTTTCTTCTCCCCACTCAATTGCGAAGGTACCAATTATTTCTGAAAATTGTCATTGACACTGACATCCCACCATCATTTCATAGCTTTAATGTCATACTGTGTTGGTATACATACAAACAAATGTAACTGTTCCTTCTCCCCACGCAATTGCGAAGGTACCAATTATTTCTGAAAATTGACATTGACACTGAAATCCCACCATCATTTCATAGCTTTAATATCATATTATGTTGGTATACATACAAACAGATACAACTGTTTCTTCTCCCCACTCAATTGCGAAGGTACCAATTATTTCTGAAAATTGACATTGACACTGAAATCCCACCATCATTTCATAGCTTTAATGTCATATTATGTTGGTATACATCCAAACAGATGCAACTGTTTCTTCTCCCCACTCAATTGCGAAGGTACCAATTATTTCTGAAAATTGACATTGACACTGAAATCCCACCATCATTTCATAGCTTTAATGTCATATTATGTTGGTATACATCCAAACAGATACAACTGTTTCTTCTCCCCACTCAATTGCGAAGGTACCAATTATTTCTGAAAATTGACATTGACACTGAAATCCCACCATCATTTCATAGCTTTAATGTCATATTATGTTGGTATACATCCAAACAGATACAACTGTTTCTTCTCCCCACTCAATTGCGAAGGTACCAATTATTTCTGAAAATTGACATTGACACTGAAATCCCACCATCATTTCATAGCTTTAATGTCATATTATGTTGGTATACATCCAAACAGATACAACTGTTTCTTCTCCCCACTCAATTGCGAAGGTACCAATTATTTCTGAAAATTGACATTGACACTGAAATCCCACCATCATTTCATAGCTTTAATGTCATATTATGTTGGTATACATCCAAACAGATACAACTGTTTCTTCTCCCCACTCAATTGCGAAGGTACCAATTATTTCTGAAAATTGACATTGACACTGAAATCCCACCATCATTTCATAGCTTTAATGTCATATTATGTTGGTATACATCCAAACAGATACAACTGTTTCTTCTCCCCACTCAATTGCGAAGGTACCAATTATTTCTGAAAATTGACATTGACACTGAAATCCCACCATCATTTCATAGCTTTAATGTCATATTATGTTGGTATACATCCAAACAGATACAACTGTTTCTTCTCCCCACTCAATTGCGAAGGTACCAATTATTTCTGAAAATTGACATTGACACTGAAATCCCACCATCATTTCATAGCTTTAATGTCATATTATGTTGGTATACATCCAAACAGATACAACTGTTTCTTCTCCCCACTCAATTGCGAAGGTACCAATTATTTCTGAAAATTGACATTGACACTGAAATCCCACCATCATTTCATAGCTTTAATGTCATATTATGTTGGTATACATCCAAACAGATACAACTGTTTCTTCTCCCCACTCAATTGCGAAGGTACCAATTATTTCTGAAAATTGACATTGACACTGAAATCCCACCATCATTTCATAGCTTTAATGTCATATTATGTTGGTATACATCCAAACAGATACAACTGTTTCTTCTCCCCACTCAATTGCGAAGGTACCAATTATTTCTGAAAATTGACATTGACACTGAAATCCCACCATCATTTCATAGCTTTAATGTCATATTATGTTGGTATACATCCAAACAGATACAACTGTTTCTTCTCCCCACTCAATTGCGAAGGTACCAATTATTTCTGAAAATTGACATTGACACTGAAATCCCACCATCATTTCATAGCTTTAATGTCATATTATGTTGGTATACATCCAAACAGATACAACTGTTTCTTCTCCCCACTCAATTGCGAAGGTACCAATTATTTCTGAAAATTGACATTGACACTGAAATCCCACCATCATTTCATAGCTTTAATGTCATATTATGTTGGTATACATCCAAACAGATACAACTGTTTCTTCTCCCCACTCAATTGCGAAGGTACCAATTATTTCTGAAAATTGACATTGACACTGAAATCCCACCATCATTTCATAGCTTTAATATCATATTATGTTGGTATACATACAAACAGATGCAACTATTTCTTCTATCCACTCATCTATGAAGGTACCAATCATGTCTGAAAATTAACATTGACACTGACATCCCACCATCATTTCATAGCTTTAATGTTATATTGTGTTGGTATACATACAAACAGGTGCAACTGTTCCTTCTCCCCACGCAGTTGCGAAGGTACCAATTATTTCTGAAAATTGTCATTGACACTGACATCCCACCATCATTTCATAGCTTTAATGTCATAATGTGTTGGTATACATACAAACAAATGTAACTGTTCCTTCTCCCCACGCAATTGCGAAGGTACCAATTATTTCTGAAAATTGACATTGACACTGAAATCCCACCATCATTTCATAGCTTTAATGTCATACTGTGTTGGTATACATACAAACAAATGTAACTGTTCCTTCTCCCCACGCAATTGCGAAGGTACCAATTATTTCTGAAAATTGACATTGACACTGAAATCCCACCATCATTTCATAGCTTTAATATCATATTATGTTGGTATACATACAAACAGATACAACTGTTTCTTCTCCCCACTCAATTGCGAAGGTACCAATTATTTCTGAAAATTGACATTGACACTGAAATCCCACCATCATTTCATAGCTTTAATGTCATATTATGTTGGTATACATCCAAACAGATGCAACTGTTTCTTCTCCCCACTCAATTGCGAAGGTACCAATTATTTCTGAAAATTGACATTGACACTGAAATCCCACCATCATTTCATAGCTTTAATGTCATATTATGTTGGTATACATCCAAACAGATACAACTGTTTCTTCTCCCCACTCAATTGCGAAGGTACCAATTATTTCTGAAAATTGACATTGACACTGAAATCCCACCATCATTTCATAGCTTTAATGTCATACTGTGTTGGTATACATACAAACAAATGTAACTGTTCCTTCTCCCCACGCAATTGCGAAGGTACCAATTATTTCTGAAAATTGACATTGACACTGAAATCCCACCATCATTTCATAGCTTTAATATCATATTATGTTGGTATACATACAAACAGATACAACTGTTTCTTCTCCCCACTCAATTGCGAAGGTACCAATTATTTCTGAAAATTGTCATTGACACTGACATCCCACCATAATTTCATAGCTTTAATGTCATACTGTGTTGGTATACATACAAACAAATGTAACTGTTCCTTCTCCCCACGCAATTGCGAAGGTACCAATTATTTCTGAAAATTGACATTGACACTGAAATCCCACCATCATTTCATAGCTTTAATGTCATATTATGTTGGTATACATCCAAACAGATACAACTGTTTCTTCTCCCCACTCAATTGCGAAGGTACCAATTATTTCTGAAAATTGACATTGACACTGAAATCCCACCATCATTTCATAGCTTTAATGTCATATTATGTTGGTATACATCCAAACAGATACAACTGTTTCTTCTCCCCACTCAATTGCGAAGGTACCAATTATTTCTGAAAATTGACATTGACACTGAAATCCCACCATCATTTCATAGCTTTAATGTCATATTATGTTGGTATACATCCAAACAGATGCAACTGTTTCTTCTCCCCACTCAATTGCGAAGGTACCAATTATTTCTGAAAATTGACATTGACACTGAAATCCCACCATCATTTCATAGCTTTAATGTCATATTATGTTGGTATACATCCAAACAGATACAACTGTTTCTTCTCCCCACTCAATTGCGAAGGTACCAATTATTTCTGAAAATTGACATTGACACTGAAATCCCACCATCATTTCATAGCTTTAATGTCATATTATGTTGGTATACATCCAAACAGATACAACTGTTTCTTCTCCCCACTCAATTGCGAAGGTACCAATTATTTCTGAAAATTGACATTGACACTGAAATCCCACCATCATTTCATAGCTTTAATGTCATATTATGTTGGTATACATCCAAACAGATACAACTGTTTCTTCTCCCCACTCAATTGCGAAGGTACCAATTATTTCTGAAAATTGACATTGACACTGAAATCCCACCATCATTTCATAGCTTTAATGTCATATTATGTTGGTATACATCCAAACAGATACAACTGTTTCTTCTCCCCACTCAATTGCGAAGGTACCAATTATTTCTGAAAATTGACATTGACACTGAAATCCCACCATCATTTCATAGCTTTAATGTCATATTATGTTGGTATACATCCAAACAGATACAACTGTTTCTTCTCCCCACTCAATTGCGAAGGTACCAATTATTTCTGAAAATTGACATTGACACTGAAATCCCACCATCATTTCATAGCTTTAATGTCATATTATGTTGGTATACATCCAAACAGATACAACTGTTTCTTCTCCCCACTCAATTGCGAAGGTACCAATTATTTCTGAAAATTGACATTGACACTGAAATCCCACCATCATTTCATAGCTTTAATGTCATATTATGTTGGTATACATCCAAACAGATACAACTGTTTCTTCTCCCCACTCAATTGCGAAGGTACCAATTATTTCTGAAAATTGACATTGACACTGAAATCCCACCATCATTTCATAGCTTTAATGTCATATTATGTTGGTATACATCCAAACAGATACAACTGTTTCTTCTCCCCACTCAATTGCGAAGGTACCAATTATTTCTGAAAATTGACATTGACACTGAAATCCCACCATCATTTCATAGCTTTAATGTCATATTATGTTGGTATACATCCAAACAGATACAACTGTTTCTTCTCCCCACTCAATTGCGAAGGTACCAATTATTTCTGAAAATTGACATTGACACTGAAATCCCACCATCATTTCATAGCTTTAATATCATATTATGTTGGTATACATACAAACAGATGCAACTATTTCTTCTATCCACTCATCTATGAAGGTACCAATCATGTCTGAAAATTAACATTGACACTGACATCCCACCATCATTTCATAGCTTTAATGTTATATTGTGTTGGTATACATACAAACAAATGTAACTGTTCCTTCTCCCCACGCAATTGCGAAGGTACCAATTATTTCTGAAAATTGTCATTGACACTGACATCCCACCATCATTTCATAGCTTTAATGTCATAATGTGTTGGTATACATACAAACAAATGTAACTGTTCCTTCTCCCCACGCAATTGCGAAGGTACCAATTATTTCTGAAAATTGACATTGACACTGAAATCCCACCATCATTTCATAGCTTTAATATCATATTATGTTGGTATACATACAAACAGATACAACTGTTTCTTCTCCCCACTCAATTGCGAAGGTACCAATTATTTCTGAAAATTGACATTGACACTGAAATCCCACCATCATTTCATAGCTTTAATATCATATTATGTTGGTATACATACAAACAGATACAACTGTTTCTTCTCCCCACTCAATTGCGAAGGTACCAATTATTTCTGAAAATTGACATTGACACTGAAATCCCACCATCATTTCATAGCTTTAATGTCATATTATGTTGGTATACATCCAAACAGATGCAACTGTTTCTTCTCCCCACTCAATTGCGAAAGTTAATCATCATTTAATAGCTTTAATATCATATTATGTTGGTATACATACAAACAGATGCAACTATTTCTTCTATCCACTCATATATGAAGGTACCAATCATGTCTGAAAATTAACATTGACACTGACATCCCACCATCATTTCATAGCTTTAATGTTATATTGTGTTGGTATACATACAAACAGGTGCAACTGTTCCTTCTCCCCACGCAGTTGCGAAGGTACCAATTATTTCTGAAAATTGTCATTGACACTGACATCCCACCATCATTTCATAGCTTTAATGTTATATTGTGTTGGTATACATACAAACAGGTGCAACTGTTCCTTCTCCCCACGCAGTTGCGAAGGTACCAATTATTTCTGAAAATTGTCATTGACACTGACATCCCACCATCATTTCATAGCTTTAATGTCATAATGTGTTGGTATACATCCAAACAGATGCAACTGTTTCTTCTCCCCACTCAATTGCGAAAGTTAATCATCATTTAATAGCTTTAATATCATATTATGTTGGTATACATACAAACAGATGCAACTATTTCTTCTATCCACTCATCTATGAAGGTACCAATCATGTCTGAAAATTAACATTGACACTGACATCCCACCATCATTTCATAGCTTTAATGTTATATTGTGTTGGTATACATACAAACAGGTGCAACTGTTCCTTCTCCCCACGCAGTTGCGAAGGTATCAATTATTTCTGAAAATTGTCATTGACACTGAAATCCCACCATCATTTCATAGCTTTAATGTCATATTATGTTGGTATACATACAAACAGATGCAACTATTTCTTCTATCCACTCATCTATGAAGGTACCAATCATGTCTGAAAATTAACATTGACACTGACATCCCACCATCATTTCATAGCTTTAATGTTATATTGTGTTGGTATACATACAAACAGGTGCAACTGTTCCTTCTCCCCACGCAGTTGCGAAGGTATCAATTATTTCTGAAAATTGTCATTGACACTGAAATCCCACCATCATTTCATAGCTTTAATGTCATATTATGTTGGTATACATACAAACAGATGCAACTATTTCTTCTATCCACTCATCTATGAAGGTACCAATCATGTCTGAAAATTAACATTGACACTGACATCCCACCATCATTTCATAGCTTTAATGTCATAATGTGTTGGTATACATCCAAACAGATGCAACTGTTTCTTCTCCCCACTCAATTGCGAAAGTTAATCATCATTTAATAGCTTTAATATCATATTATGTTGGTATACATACAAACAGATGCAACTATTTCTTCTATCCACTCATCTATGAAGGTACCAATCATGTCTGAAAATTAACATTGACACTGACATCCCACCATCATTTCATAGCTTTAATGTTATATTGTGTTGGTATACATACAAACAGGTGCAACTGTTCCTTCTCCCCACGCAGTTGCGAAGGTACCAATTATTTCTGAAAATTGTCATTGACACTGACATCCCACCATCATTTCATAGCTTTAATGTCATAATGTGTTGGTATACATACAAACAAATGTAACTGTTCCTTCTCCCCACTCAATTGCGAAGGTACCAATTATTTCTGAAAATTGACATTCACACTGACATCCCACCATCATTTCATAGCTTTAATGTCATACTGTGTTGGTATACATACAAACAAATGTAACTGTTCCTTCTCCCCACGCAATTGCGAAGGTACCAATTATTTCTGAAAATTGACATTGACACTGAAATCCCACCATCATTTCATAGCTTTAATGTCATATTATGTTGGTATACATACAAACAGATGCAACTATTTCTTCTATCCACTCATCTATGAAGGTACCAATCATGTCTGAAAATTAACATTGACACTGACATCCCACCATCATTTCATAGCTTTAATGTTATATTGTGTTGGTATACATACAAACAGGTGCAACTGTTCCTTCTCCCCACGCAATTGCGAAGGTACCAATTATTTCTGAAAATTGACATTGACACTGAAATCCCACCATCATTTCATAGCTTTAATGTCATATTATGTTGGTATACATACAAACAGATGCAACTATTTCTTCTATCCACTCATCTATGAAGGTACCAATCATGTCTGAAAATTAACATTGACACTGACATCCCACCATCATTTCATAGCTTTAATGTTATATTGTGTTGGTATACATACAAACAGGTGCAACTGTTCCTTCTCCCCACGCAGTTGCGAAGGTACCAATTATTTCTGAAAATTGTCATTGACACTGACATCCCACCATCATTTCATAGCTTTAATGTCATAATGTGTTGGTATACATACAAACAAATGTAACTGTTCCTTCTCCCCACTCAATTGCGAAGGTACCAATTATTTCTGAAAATTGACATTCACACTGACATCCCACCATCATTTCATAGCTTTAATGTCATACTGTGTTGGTATACATACAAACAAATGTAACTGTTCCTTCTCCCCACGCAATTGCGAAGGTACCAATTATTTCTGAAAATTGACATTGACACTGAAATCCCACCATCATTTCATAGCTTTAATATCATATTATGTTGGTATACATACAAACAGATGCAACTATTTCTTCTATCCACTCATCTATGAAGGTACCAATCATGTCTGAAAATTAACATTGACACTGACATCCCACCATCATTTCATAGCTTTAATATCATATTATGTTGGTATACATACAAACAGATACAACTGTTTGTTTTCCCCACTCAATTGCGAAGGTACCAATTATTTCTGAAAATTGACATTGACACTGAAATCCCACCATCATTTCATAGCTTTAATATCATATTATGTTGGTATACATACAAACAGATACAACTGTTTCTTCTCCCCACTCAATTGCGAAGGTACCAATTATTTCTGAAAATTGACATTGACACTGAAATCCCACCATCATTTCATAGCTTTAATATCATATTATGTTGGTATACATACAAACAGATACAACTGTTTCTTCTCCCCACTCAATTGCGAAGGTACCAATTATTTCTGAAAATTGACATTGACACTGAAATCCCACCATCATTTCATAGCTTTAATGTCATATTATGTTGGTATACATCCAAACAGATGCAACTGTTTCTTCTCCCCACTCAATTGCGAAAGTTAATCATCATTTAATAGCTTTAATATCATATTATGTTGGTATACATACAAACAGATGCAACTATTTCTTCTATCCACTCATCTATGAAGGTACCAATCATGTCTGAAAATTAACATTGACACTGACATCCCACCATCATTTCATAGCTTTAATGTTATATTGTGTTGGTATACATACAAACAGGTGCAACTGTTCCTTCTCCCCACGCAGTTGCGAAGGTATCAATTATTTCTGAAAATTGTCATTGACACTGAAATCCCACCATCATTTCATAGCTTTAATATCATATTATGTTGGTATACATACAAACAGATGCAACTATTTCTTCTATCCACTCATCTATGAAGGTACCAATCATGTCTGAAAATTAACATTGACACTGACATCCCACCATCATTTCATAGCTTTAATATCATATTATGTTGGTATACATACAAACAGATACAACTGTTTGTTCTCCCCACTCAATTGCGAAGGTACCAATTATTTCTGAAAATTGACATTGACACTGAAATCCCACCATCATTTCATAGCTTTAATATCATATTATGTTGGTATACATACAAACAGATACAACTGTTTCTTCTCCCCACTCAATTGCGAAGGTACCAATTATTTCTGAAAATTGACATTGACACTGAAATCCCACCATCATTTCATAGCTTTAATATCATATTATGTTGGTATACATACAAACAGATACAACTGTTTCTTCTCCCCACTCAATTGCGAAGGTACCAATTATTTCTGAAAATTGACATTGACACTGAAATCCCACCATCATTTCATAGCTTTAATGTCATATTATGTTGGTATACATCCAAACAGATGCAACTGTTTCTTCTCCCCACTCAATTGCGAAAGTTAATCATCATTTAATAGCTTTAATATCATATTATGTTGGTATACATACAAACAGATGCAACTATTTCTTCTATCCACTCATCTATGAAGGTACCAATCATGTCTGAAAATTAACATTGACACTGACATCCCACCATCATTTCATAGCTTTAATGTTATATTGTGTTGGTATACATACAAACAGGTGCAACTGTTCCTTCTCCCCACGCAGTTGCGAAGGTACCAATTATTTCTGAAAATTGTCATTGACACTGACATCCCACCATCATTTCATAGCTTTAATGTCATAATGTGTTGGTATACATACAAACAGATGCAACTATTTCTTCTATCCACTCATCTATGAAGGTACCAATCATGTCTGAAAATTAACATTGACACTGACATCCCACCATCATTTCATAGCTTTAATGTTATATTGTGTTGGTATACATACAAACAGGTGCAACTGTTCCTTCTCCCCACGCAGTTGCGAAGGTATCAATTATTTCTGAAAATTGTCATTGACACTGAAATCCCACCATCATTTCATAGCTTTAATGTCATATTATGTTGGTATACATACAAACAGATGCAACTATTTCTTCTATCCACTCATCTATGAAGGTACCAATCATGTCTGAAAATTAACATTGACACTGACATCCCACCATCATTTCATAGCTTTAATGTTATATTGTGTTGGTATACATACAAACAGGTGCAACTGTTCCTTCTCCCCACGCAGTTGCGAAGGTATCAATTATTTCTGAAAATTGTCATTGACACTGAAATCCCACCATCATTTCATAGCTTTAATGTCATATTATGTTGGTATACATACAAACAGATGCAACTATTTCTTCTATCCACTCATCTATGAAGGTACCAATCATGTCTGAAAATTAACATTGACACTGACATCCCACCATCATTTCATAGCTTTAATGTCATAATGTGTTGGTATACATCCAAACAGATGCAACTGTTTCTTCTCCCCACTCAATTGCGAAAGTTAATCATCATTTAATAGCTTTAATATCATATTATGTTGGTATACATACAAACAGATGCAACTATTTCTTCTATCCACTCATCTATGAAGGTACCAATCATGTCTGAAAATTAACATTGACACTGACATCCCACCATCATTTCATAGCTTTAATGTTATATTGTGTTGGTATACATACAAACAGGTGCAACTGTTCCTTCTCCCCACGCAGTTGCGAAGGTATCAATTATTTCTGAAAATTGTCATTGACACTGAAATCCCACCATCATTTCATAGCTTTAATGTCATATTATGTTGGTATACATACAAACAGATGCAACTATTTCTTCTATCCACTCATCTATGAAGGTACCAATCATGTCTGAAAATTAACATTGACACTGACATCCCACCATCATTTCATAGCTTTAATGTTATATTGTGTTGGTATACATCCAAACAGATGCAACTGTTTCTTCTCCCCACTCAATTGCGAAAGTTAATCATCATTTAATAGCTTTAATATCATATTATGTTGGTATACATACAAACAGATGCAACTATTTCTTCTATCCACTCATCTATGAAGGTACCAATCATGTCTGAAAATTAACATTGACACTGACATCCCACCATCATTTCATAGCTTTAATGTTATATTGTGTTGGTATACATACAAACAGGTGCAACTGTTCCTTCTCCCCACGCAGTTGCGAAGGTACCAATTATTTCTGAAAATTGTCATTGACACTGACATCCCACCATCATTTCATAGCTTTAATGTCATAATGTGTTGGTATACATACAAACAGATGCAACTATTTCTTCTATCCACTCATCTATGAAGGTACCAATCATGTCTGAAAATTAACATTGACACTGACATCCCACCATCATTTCATAGCTTTAATGTTATATTGTGTTGGTATACATACAAACAGGTGCAACTGTTCCTTCTCCCCACGCAGTTGCGAAGGTATCAATTATTTCTGAAAATTGTCATTGACACTGAAATCCCACCATCATTTCATAGCTTTAATGTCATATTATGTTGGTATACATACAAACAGATGCAACTATTTCTTCTATCCACTCATCTATGAAGGTACCAATCATGTCTGAAAATTAACATTGACACTGACATCCCACCATCATTTCATAGCTTTAATGTTATATTGTGTTGGTATACATACAAACAGGTGCAACTGTTCCTTCTCCCCACGCAGTTGCGAAGGTATCAATTATTTCTGAAAATTGTCATTGACACTGAAATCCCACCATCATTTCATAGCTTTAATGTCATATTATGTTGGTATACATACAAACAGATGCAACTATTTCTTCTATCCACTCATCTATGAAGGTACCAATCATGTCTGAAAATTAACATTGACACTGACATCCCACCATCATTTCATAGCTTTAATGTCATAATGTGTTGGTATACATCCAAACAGATGCAACTGTTTCTTCTCCCCACTCAATTGCGAAAGTTAATCATCATTTAATAGCTTTAATATCATATTATGTTGGTATACATACAAACAGATGCAACTATTTCTTCTATCCACTCATCTATGAAGGTACCAATCATGTCTGAAAATTAACATTGACACTGACATCCCACCATCATTTCATAGCTTTAATGTTATATTGTGTTGGTATACATACAAACAGGTGCAACTGTTCCTTCTCCCCACGCAGTTGCGAAGGTATCAATTATTTCTGAAAATTGTCATTGACACTGAAATCCCACCATCATTTCATAGCTTTAATGTCATATTATGTTGGTATACATACAAACAGATGCAACTATTTCTTCTATCCACTCATCTATGAAGGTACCAATCATGTCTGAAAATTAACATTGACACTGACATCCCACCATCATTTCATAGCTTTAATGTTATATTGTGTTGGTATACATACAAACAGGTGCAACTGTTCCTTCTCCCCACGCAGTTGCGAAGGTACCAATTATTTCTGAAAATTGTCATTGACACTGACATCCCACCATCATTTCATAGCTTTAATGTCATAATGTGTTGGTATACATACAAACAAATGTAACTGTTCCTTCTCCCCACTCAATTGCGAAGGTACCAATTATTTCTGAAAATTGACATTCACACTGACATCCCACCATCATTTCATAGCTTTAATGTCATACTGTGTTGGTATACATACAAACAAATGTAACTGTTCCTTCTCCCCACGCAATTGCGAAGGTACCAATTATTTCTGAAAATTGACATTGACACTGAAATCCCACCATCATTTCATAGCTTTAATATCATATTATGTTGGTATACATACAAACAGATGCAACTATTTCTTCTATCCACTCATCTATGAAGGTACCAATCATGTCTGAAAATTAACATTGACACTGACATCCCACCATCATTTCATAGCTTTAATATCATATTATGTTGGTATACATACAAACAGATACAACTGTTTGTTCTCCCCACTCAATTGCGAAGGTACCAATTATTTCTGAAAATTGACATTGACACTGAAATCCCACCATCATTTCATAGCTTTAATATCATATTATGTTGGTATACATACAAACAGATACAACTGTTTCTTCTCCCCACTCAATTGCGAAGGTACCAATTATTTCTGAAAATTGACATTGACACTGAAATCCCACCATCATTTCATAGCTTTAATATCATATTATGTTGGTATACATACAAACAGATACAACTGTTTCTTCTCCCCACTCAATTGCGAAGGTACCAATTATTTCTGAAAATTGACATTGACACTGAAATCCCACCATCATTTCATAGCTTTAATGTCATATTATGTTGGTATACATCCAAACAGATGCAACTGTTTCTTCTCCCCACTCAATTGCGAAAGTTAATCATCATTTAATAGCTTTAATATCATATTATGTTGGTATACATACAAACAGATGCAACTATTTCTTCTATCCACTCATCTATGAAGGTACCAATCATGTCTGAAAATTAACATTGACACTGACATCCCACCATCATTTCATAGCTTTAATGTTATATTGTGTTGGTATACATACAAACAGGTGCAACTGTTCCTTCTCCCCACGCAGTTGCGAAGGTATCAATTATTTCTGAAAATTGTCATTGACACTGAAATCCCACCATCATTTCATAGCTTTAATATCATATTATGTTGGTATACATACAAACAGATGCAACTATTTCTTCTATCCACTCATCTATGAAGGTACCAATCATGTCTGAAAATTAACATTGACACTGACATCCCACCATCATTTCATAGCTTTAATATCATATTATGTTGGTATACATACAAACAGATACAACTGTTTGTTCTCCCCACTCAATTGCGAAGGTACCAATTATTTCTGAAAATTGACATTGACACTGAAATCCCACCATCATTTCATAGCTTTAATATCATATTATGTTGGTATACATACAAACAGATACAACTGTTTCTTCTCCCCACTCAATTGCGAAGGTACCAATTATTTCTGAAAATTGACATTGACACTGAAATCCCACCATCATTTCATAGCTTTAATATCATATTATGTTGGTATACATACAAACAGATACAACTGTTTCTTCTCCCCACTCAATTGCGAAGGTACCAATTATTTCTGAAAATTGACATTGACACTGAAATCCCACCATCATTTCATAGCTTTAATGTCATATTATGTTGGTATACATCCAAACAGATGCAACTGTTTCTTCTCCCCACTCAATTGCGAAAGTTAATCATCATTTAATAGCTTTAATATCATATTATGTTGGTATACATACAAACAGATGCAACTATTTCTTCTATCCACTCATCTATGAAGGTACCAATCATGTCTGAAAATTAACATTGACACTGACATCCCACCATCATTTCATAGCTTTAATGTTATATTGTGTTGGTATACATACAAACAGGTGCAACTGTTCCTTCTCCCCACGCAGTTGCGAAGGTACCAATTATTTCTGAAAATTGTCATTGACACTGACATCCCACCATCATTTCATAGCTTTAATGTCATAATGTGTTGGTATACATACAAACAAATGTAACTGTTCCTTCTCCCCACTCAATTGCGAAGGTACCAATTATTTCTGAAAATTGACATTCACACTGACATCCCACCATCATTTCATAGCTTTAATATCATATTATGTTGGTATACATACAAACAGATGCAACTATTTCTTCTATCCACTCATCTATGAAGGTACCAATCATGTCTGAAAATTAACATTGACACTGACATCCCACCATCATTTCATAGCTTTAATGTTATATTGTGTTGGTATACATACAAACAAATGTAACTGTTCCTTCTCCCCACTCAATTGCGAAGGTACCAATTATTTCTGAAAATTGACATTCACACTGACATCCCACCATCATTTCATAGCTTTAATGTCATACTGTGTTGGTATACATACAAACAAATGTAACTGTTCCTTCTCCCCACGCAATTGCGAAGGTACCAATTATTTCTGAAAATTGACATTGACACTGAAATCCCACCATCATTTCATAGCTTTAATGTCATAATGTGTTGGTATACATACAAACAAATGTAACTGTTCCTTCTCCCCACTCAATTGCGAAGGTACCAATTATTTCTGAAAATTGTCATTGACACTGACATCCCACCATCATTTCATAGCTTTAATGTCATAATGTGTTGGTATACATACAAACAAATGTAACTGTTCCTTCTCCCCACTCAATTGCGAAGGTACCAATTATTTCTGAAAATTGACATTCACACTGACATCCCACCATCATTTCATAGCTTTAATGTCATACTGTGTTGGTATACATACAAACAAATGTAACTGTTCCTTCTCCCCACGCAATTGCGAAGGTACCAATTATTTCTGAAAATTGACATTGACACTGAAATCCCACCATCATTTCATAGCTTTAATATCATATTATGTTGGTATACATACAAACAGATGCAACTATTTCTTCTATCCACTCATCTATGAAGGTACCAATCATGTCTGAAAATTAACATTGACACTGACATCCCATCATCATTTCATAGCTTTAATGTTATATTGTGTTGGTATACATACAAACAGGTGCAACTGTTCCTTCTCCCCACGCAGTTGCGAAGGTATCAATTATTTCTGAAAATTGACATTCACACTGACATCCCACCATCATTTCATAGCTTTAATATCATATTATGTTGGTATACATACAAACAGATGCAACTATTTCTTCTATCCACTCATCTATGAAGGTACCAATCATGTCTGAAAATTAACATTGACACTGACATCCCACCATCATTTCATAGCTTTAATGTTATATTGTGTTGGTATACATACAAACAAATGTAACTGTTCCTTCTCCCCACTCAATTGCGAAGGTACCAATTATTTCTGAAAATTGACATTCACACTGACATCCCACCATCATTTCATAGCTTTAATGTCATACTGTGTTGGTATACATACAAACAAATGTAACTGTTCCTTCTCCCCACGCAATTGCGAAGGTACCAATTATTTCTGAAAATTGACATTGACACTGAAATCCCACCATCATTTCATAGCTTTAATATCATATTATGTTGGTATACATACAAACAGATACAACTGTTTGTTCTCCCCACTCAATTGCGAAGGTACCAATTATTTCTGAAAATTGACATTGACACTGAAATCCCACCATCATTTCATAGCTTTAATATCATATTATGTTGGTATACATACAAACAGATACAACTGTTTCTTCTCCCCACTCAATTGCGAAGGTACCAATTATTTCTGAAAATTGACATTGACACTGAAATCCCACCATCATTTCATAGCTTTAATATCATATTATGTTGGTATACATACAAACAGATACAACTGTTTCTTCTCCCCACTCAATTGCGAAGGTACCAATTATTTCTGAAAATTGACATTGACACTGAAATCCCACCATCATTTCATAGCTTTAATGTCATATTATGTTGGTATACATCCAAACAGATGCAACTGTTTCTTCTCCCCACTCAATTGCGAAAGTTAATCATCATTTAATAGCTTTAATATCATATTATGTTGGTATACATACAAACAGATGCAACTATTTCTTCTATCCACTCATCTATGAAGGTACCAATCATGTCTGAAAATTAACATTGACACTGACATCCCACCATCATTTCATAGCTTTAATGTTATATTGTGTTGGTATACATACAAACAGGTGCAACTGTTCCTTCTCCCCACGCAGTTGCGAAGGTACCAATTATTTCTGAAAATTGTCATTGACACTGACATCCCACCATCATTTCATAGCTTTAATGTCATAATGTGTTGGTATACATACAAACAAATGTAACTGTTCCTTCTCCCCACTCAATTGCGAAGGTACCAATTATTTCTGAAAATTGACATTCACACTGACATCCCACCATCATTTCATAGCTTTAATATCATATTATGTTGGTATACATACAAACAGATGCAACTATTTCTTCTATCCACTCATCTATGAAGGTACCAATCATGTCTGAAAATTAACATTGACACTGACATCCCACCATCATTTCATAGCTTTAATGTTATATTGTGTTGGTATACATACAAACAAATGTAACTGTTCCTTCTCCCCACTCAATTGCGAAGGTACCAATTATTTCTGAAAATTGACATTCACACTGACATCCCACCATCATTTCATAGCTTTAATGTCATACTGTGTTGGTATACATACAAACAAATGTAACTGTTCCTTCTCCCCACGCAATTGCGAAGGTACCAATTATTTCTGAAAATTGACATTGACACTGAAATCCCACCATCATTTCATAGCTTTAATGTCATAATGTGTTGGTATACATACAAACAAATGTAACTGTTCCTTCTCCCCACTCAATTGCGAAGGTACCAATTATTTCTGAAAATTGTCATTGACACTGACATCCCACCATCATTTCATAGCTTTAATGTCATAATGTGTTGGTATACATACAAACAAATGTAACTGTTCCTTCTCCCCACTCAATTGCGAAGGTACCAATTATTTCTGAAAATTGACATTCACACTGACATCCCACCATCATTTCATAGCTTTAATGTCATACTGTGTTGGTATACATACAAACAAATGTAACTGTTCCTTCTCCCCACGCAATTGCGAAGGTACCAATTATTTCTGAAAATTGACATTGACACTGAAATCCCACCATCATTTCATAGCTTTAATATCATATTATGTTGGTATACATACAAACAGATGCAACTATTTCTTCTATCCACTCATCTATGAAGGTACCAATCATGTCTGAAAATTAACATTGACACTGACATCCCACCATCATTTCATAGCTTTAATGTTATATTGTGTTGGTATACATACAAACAGGTGCAACTGTTCCTTCTCCCCACGCAGTTGCGAAGGTATCAATTATTTCTGAAAATTGACATTCACACTGACATCCCACCATCATTTCATAGCTTTAATATCATATTATGTTGGTATACATACAAACAGATGCAACTATTTCTTCTATCCACTCATCTATGAAGGTACCAATCATGTCTGAAAATTAACATTGACACTGACATCCCACCATCATTTCATAGCTTTAATGTTATATTGTGTTGGTATACATACAAACAGGTGCAACTGTTCCTTCTCCCCACGCAGTTGCGAAGGTATCAATTATTTCTGAAAATTGACATTCACACTGACATCCCACCATCATTTCATAGCTTTAATATCATATTATGTTGGTATACATACAAACAGATGCAACTATTTCTTCTATCCACTCATCTATGAAGGTACCAATCATGTCTGAAAATTAACATTGACACTGACATCCCACCATCATTTCATAGCTTTAATGTTATATTGTGTTGGTATACATACAAACAAATGTAACTGTTCCTTCTCCCCACTCAATTGCGAAGGTACCAATTATTTCTGAAAATTGACATTCACACTGACATCCCACCATCATTTCATAGCTTTAATGTCATACTGTGTTGGTATACATACAAACAAATGTAACTGTTCCTTCTCCCCACGCAATTGCGAAGGTACCAATTATTTCTGAAAATTGACATTGACACTGAAATCCCACCATCATTTCATAGCTTTAATGTCATAATGTGTTGGTATACATACAAACAAATGTAACTGTTCCTTCTCCCCACTCAATTGCGAAGGTACCAATTATTTCTGAAAATTGTCATTGACACTGACATCCCACCATCATTTCATAGCTTTAATGTCATAATGTGTTGGTATACATACAAACAAATGTAACTGTTCCTTCTCCCCACTCAATTGCGAAGGTACCAATTATTTCTGAAAATTGACATTCACACTGACATCCCACCATCATTTCATAGCTTTAATGTCATACTGTGTTGGTATACATACAAACAAATGTAACTGTTCCTTCTCCCCACGCAATTGCGAAGGTACCAATTATTTCTGAAAATTGACATTGACACTGAAATCCCACCATCATTTCATAGCTTTAATATCATATTATGTTGGTATACATACAAACAGATGCAACTATTTCTTCTATCCACTCATCTATGAAGGTACCAATCATGTCTGAAAATTAACATTGACACTGACATCCCACCATCATTTCATAGCTTTAATGTTATATTGTGTTGGTATACATACAAACAGGTGCAACTGTTCCTTCTCCCCACGCAGTTGCGAAGGTATCAATTATTTCTGAAAATTGACATTCACACTGACATCCCACCATCATTTCATAGCTTTAATATCATATTATGTTGGTATACATACAAACAGATGCAACTATTTCTTCTATCCACTCATCTATGAAGGTACCAATCATGTCTGAAAATTAACATTGACACTGACATCCCACCATCATTTCATAGCTTTAATGTTATATTGTGTTGGTATACATACAAACAGGTGCAACTGTTCCTTCTCCCCACGCAGTTGCGAAGGTATCAATTATTTCTGAAAATTGACATTCACACTGACATCCCACCATCATTTCATAGCTTTAATATCATATTATGTTGGTATACATACAAACAGATGCAACTATTTCTTCTATCCACTCATCTATGAAGGTACCAATCATGTCTGAAAATTAACATTGACACTGACATCCCACCATCATTTCATAGCTTTAATGTTATATTGTGTTGGTATACATACAAACAAATGTAACTGTTCCTTCTCCCCACTCAATTGCGAAGGTACCAATTATTTCTGAAAATTGACATTCACACTGACATCCCACCATCATTTCATAGCTTTAATGTCATACTGTGTTGGTATACATACAAACAAATGTAACTGTTCCTTCTCCCCACGCAATTGCGAAGGTACCAATTATTTCTGAAAATTGACATTGACACTGAAATCCCACCATCATTTCATAGCTTTAATATCATATTATGTTGGTATACATACAAACAGATACAACTGTTTGTTCTCCCCACTCAATTGCGAAGGTACCAATTATTTCTGAAAATTGACATTGACACTGAAATCCCACCATCATTTCATAGCTTTAATATCATATTATGTTGGTATACATACAAACAGATACAACTGTTTCTTCTCCCCACTCAATTGCGAAGGTACCAATTATTTCTGAAAATTGACATTGACACTGAAATCCCACCATCATTTCATAGCTTTAATATCATATTATGTTGGTATACATACAAACAGATACAACTGTTTCTTCTCCCCACTCAATTGCGAAGGTACCAATTATTTCTGAAAATTGACATTGACACTGAAATCCCACCATCATTTCATAGCTTTAATGTCATATTATGTTGGTATACATCCAAACAGATGCAACTGTTTCTTCTCCCCACTCAATTGCGAAAGTTAATCATCATTTAATAGCTTTAATATCATATTATGTTGGTATACATACAAACAGATGCAACTATTTCTTCTATCCACTCATCTATGAAGGTACCAATCATGTCTGAAAATTAACATTGACACTGACATCCCACCATCATTTCATAGCTTTAATGTTATATTGTGTTGGTATACATACAAACAGGTGCAACTGTTCCTTCTCCCCACGCAGTTGCGAAGGTACCAATTATTTCTGAAAATTGTCATTGACACTGACATCCCACCATCATTTCATAGCTTTAATGTCATAATGTGTTGGTATACATACAAACAAATGTAACTGTTCCTTCTCCCCACTCAATTGCGAAGGTACCAATTATTTCTGAAAATTGACATTCACACTGACATCCCACCATCATTTCATAGCTTTAATATCATATTATGTTGGTATACATACAAACAGATGCAACTATTTCTTCTATCCACTCATCTATGAAGGTACCAATCATGTCTGAAAATTAACATTGACACTGACATCCCACCATCATTTCATAGCTTTAATGTTATATTGTGTTGGTATACATACAAACAAATGTAACTGTTCCTTCTCCCCACTCAATTGCGAAGGTACCAATTATTTCTGAAAATTGACATTCACACTGACATCCCACCATCATTTCATAGCTTTAATGTCATACTGTGTTGGTATACATACAAACAAATGTAACTGTTCCTTCTCCCCACGCAATTGCGAAGGTACCAATTATTTCTGAAAATTGACATTGACACTGAAATCCCACCATCATTTCATAGCTTTAATGTCATAATGTGTTGGTATACATACAAACAAATGTAACTGTTCCTTCTCCCCACTCAATTGCGAAGGTACCAATTATTTCTGAAAATTGTCATTGACACTGACATCCCACCATCATTTCATAGCTTTAATGTCATAATGTGTTGGTATACATACAAACAAATGTAACTGTTCCTTCTCCCCACTCAATTGCGAAGGTACCAATTATTTCTGAAAATTGACATTCACACTGACATCCCACCATCATTTCATAGCTTTAATGTCATACTGTGTTGGTATACATACAAACAAATGTAACTGTTCCTTCTCCCCACGCAATTGCGAAGGTACCAATTATTTCTGAAAATTGACATTGACACTGAAATCCCACCATCATTTCATAGCTTTAATATCATATTATGTTGGTATACATACAAACAGATGCAACTATTTCTTCTATCCACTCATCTATGAAGGTACCAATCATGTCTGAAAATTAACATTGACACTGACATCCCACCATCATTTCATAGCTTTAATGTTATATTGTGTTGGTATACATACAAACAGGTGCAACTGTTCCTTCTCCCCACGCAGTTGCGAAGGTATCAATTATTTCTGAAAATTGACATTCACACTGACATCCCACCATCATTTCATAGCTTTAATATCATATTATGTTGGTATACATACAAACAGATGCAACTATTTCTTCTATCCACTCATCTATGAAGGTACCAATCATGTCTGAAAATTAACATTGACACTGACATCCCACCATCATTTCATAGCTTTAATGTTATATTGTGTTGGTATACATACAAACAGGTGCAACTGTTCCTTCTCCCCACGCAGTTGCGAAGGTATCAATTATTTCTGAAAATTGACATTCACACTGACATCCCACCATCATTTCATAGCTTTAATATCATATTATGTTGGTATACATACAAACAGATGCAACTATTTCTTCTATCCACTCATCTATGAAGGTACCAATCATGTCTGAAAATTAACATTGACACTGACATCCCACCATCATTTCATAGCTTTAATGTTATATTGTGTTGGTATACATACAAACAGGTGCAACTGTTCCTTCTCCCCACGCAGTTGCGAAGGTATCAATTATTTCTGAAAATTGACATTCACACTGACATCCCACCATCATTTCATAGCTTTAATATCATATTATGTTGGTATACATACAAACAGATGCAACTATTTCTTCTATCCACTCATCTATGAAGGTACCAATCATGTCTGAAAATTAACATTGACACTGACATCCCACCATCATTTCATAGCTTTAATGTTATATTGTGTTGGTATACATACAAACAGGTGCAACTGTTCCTTCTCCCCACGCAGTTGCGAAGGTATCAATTATTTCTGAAAATTGACATTCACACTGACATCCCACCATCATTTCATAGCTTTAATATCATATTATGTTGGTATACATACAAACAGATGCAACTATTTCTTCTATCCACTCATCTATGAAGGTACCAATCATGTCTGAAAATTAACATTGACACTGACATCCCACCATCATTTCATAGCTTTAATGTTATATTGTGTTGGTATACATACAAACAGGTGCAACTGTTCCTTCTCCCCACGCAGTTGCGAAGGTATCAATTATTTCTGAAAATTGACATTCACACTGACATCCCACCATCATTTCATAGCTTTAATATCATATTATGTTGGTATACATACAAACAGATGCAACTATTTCTTCTATCCACTCATCTATGAAGGTACCAATCATGTCTGAAAATTAACATTGACACTGACATCCCACCATCATTTCATAGCTTTAATGTTATATTGTGTTGGTATACATACAAACAGGTGCAACTGTTCCTTCTCCCCACGCAGTTGCGAAGGTATCAATTATTTCTGAAAATTGACATTCACACTGACATCCCACCATCATTTCATAGCTTTAATATCATATTATGTTGGTATACATACAAACAGATGCAACTATTTCTTCTATCCACTCATCTATGAAGGTACCAATCATGTCTGAAAATTAACATTGACACTGACATCCCACCATCATTTCATAGCTTTAATGTCATACTGTGTTGGTATACATACAAACAAATGTAACTGTTCCTTCTCCCCACGCAATTGCGAAGGTACCAATTATTTCTGAAAATTGACATTGACACTGAAATCCCACCATCATTTCATAGCTTTAATATCATATTATGTTGGTATACATACAAACAGATGCAACTATTTCTTCTATCCACTCATCTATGAAGGTACCAATCATGTCTGAAAATTAACATTGACACTGACATCCCACCATCATTTCATAGCTTTAATGTTATATTGTGTTGGTATACATACAAACAGGTGCAACTGTTCCTTCTCCCCACGCAGTTGCGAAGGTATCAATTATTTCTGAAAATTGACATTCACACTGACATCCCACCATCATTTCATAGCTTTAATATCATATTATGTTGGTATACATACAAACAGATGCAACTATTTCTTCTATCCACTCATCTATGAAGGTACCAATCATGTCTGAAAATTAACATTGACACTGACATCCCACCATCATTTCATAGCTTTAATGTTATATTGTGTTGGTATACATACAAACAAATGTAACTGTTCCTTCTCCCCACTCAATTGCGAAGGTACCAATTATTTCTGAAAATTGACATTCACACTGACATCCCACCATCATTTCATAGCTTTAATGTCATACTGTGTTGGTATACATACAAACAAATGTAACTGTTCCTTCTCCCCACGCAATTGCGAAGGTACCAATTATTTCTGAAAATTGACATTGACACTGAAATCCCACCATCATTTCATAGCTTTAATATCATATTATGTTGGTATACATACAAACAGATGCAACTATTTCTTCTATCCACTCATCTATGAAGGTACCAATCATGTCTGAAAATTAACATTGACACTGACATCCCACCATCATTTCATAGCTTTAATGTTATATTGTGTTGGTATACATACAAACAGGTGCAACTGTTCCTTCTCCCCACGCAGTTGCGAAGGTATCAATTATTTCTGAAAATTGTCATTGACACTGACATCCCACCATCATTTCATAGCTTTAATGTCATAATGTGTTGGTATACATACAAACAAATGTAACTGTTCCTTCTCCCCACTCAATTGCGAAGGTACCAATTATTTCTGAAAATTGACATTCACACTGACATCCCACCATCATTTCATAGCTTTAATGTCATACTGTGTTGGTATACATACAAACAAATGTAACTGTTCCTTCTCCCCACGCAATTGCGAAGGTACCAATTATTTCTGAAAATTGACATTGACACTGAAATCCCACCATCATTTCATAGCTTTAATATCATATTATGTTGGTATACATACAAACAGATGCAACTATTTCTTCTATCCACTCATCTATGAAGGTACCAATCATGTCTGAAAATTAACATTGACACTGACATCCCACCATCATTTCATAGCTTTAATGTTATATTGTGTTGGTATACATACAAACAGGTGCAACTGTTCCTTCTCCCCACGCAGTTGCGAAGGTATCAATTATTTCTGAAAATTGTCATTGACACTGACATCCCACCATCATTTCATAGCTTTAATGTCATAATGTGTTGGTATACATACAAACAAATGTAACTGTTCCTTCTCCCCACTCAATTGCGAAGGTACCAATTATTTCTGAAAATTGACATTCACACTGACATCCCACCATCATTTCATAGCTTTAATGTCATACTGTGTTGGTATACATACAAACAAATGTAACTGTTCCTTCTCCCCACGCAATTGCGAAGGTACCAATTATTTCTGAAAATTGACATTGACACTGAAATCCCACCATCATTTCATAGCTTTAATATCATATTATGTTGGTATACATACAAACAGATGCAACTATTTCTTCTATCCACTCATCTATGAAGGTACCAATCATGTCTGAAAATTAACATTGACACTGACATCCCACCATCATTTCATAGCTTTAATGTTATATTGTGTTGGTATACATACAAACAGGTGCAACTGTTCCTTCTCCCCACGCAGTTGCGAAGGTATCAATTATTTCTGAAAATTGTCATTGACACTGACATCCCACCATCATTTCATAGCTTTAATGTTATATTGTGTTGGTATACATACAAACAGGTGCAACTGTTCCTTCTCCCCACGCAGTTGCGAAGGTATCAATTATTTCTGAAAATTGTCATTGACACTGACATCCCACCATCATTTCATAGCTTTAATGTCATAATGTGTTGGTATACATACAAACAAATGTAACTGTTCCTTCTCCCCACTCAATTGCGAAGGTACCAATTATTTCTGAAAATTGACATTCACACTGACATCCCACCATCATTTCATAGCTTTAATGTCATACTGTGTTGGTATACATACAAACAAATGTAACTGTTCCTTCTCCCCACGCAATTGCGAAGGTACCAATTATTTCTGAAAATTGACATTGACACTGAAATCCCACCATCATTTCATAGCTTTAATGTTATATTGTGTTGGTATACATACAAACAGGTGCAACTGTTCCTTCTCCCCACGCAGTTGCGAAGGTATCAATTATTTCTGAAAATTGTCATTGACACTGACATCCCACCATCATTTCATAGCTTTAATGTCATAATGTGTTGGTATACATACAAACAAATGTAACTGTTCCTTCTCCCCACTCAATTGCGAAGGTACCAATTATTTCTGAAAATTGACATTCACACTGACATCCCACCATCATTTCATAGCTTTAATGTCATACTGTGTTGGTATACATACAAACAAATGTAACTGTTCCTTCTCCCCACGCAATTGCGAAGGTACCAATTATTTCTGAAAATTGACATTGACACTGAAATCCCACCATCATTTCATAGCTTTAATATCATATTATGTTGGTATACATACAAACAGATGCAACTATTTCTTCTATCCACTCATCTATGAAGGTACCAATCATGTCTGAAAATTAACATTGACACTGACATCCCACCATCATTTCATAGCTTTAATGTTATATTGTGTTGGTATACATACAAACAGGTGCAACTGTTCCTTCTCCCCACGCAGTTGCGAAGGTATCAATTATTTCTGAAAATTGTCATTGACACTGACATCCCACCATCATTTCATAGCTTTAATGTCATAATGTGTTGGTATACATACAAACAAATGTAACTGTTCCTTCTCCCCACTCAATTGCGAAGGTACCAATTATTTCTGAAAATTGACATTCACACTGACATCCCACCATCATTTCATAGCTTTAATGTCATACTGTGTTGGTATACATACAAACAAATGTAACTGTTCCTTCTCCCCACGCAATTGCGAAGGTACCAATTATTTCTGAAAATTGACATTGACACTGAAATCCCACCATCATTTCATAGCTTTAATATCATATTATGTTGGTATACATACAAACAGATGCAACTATTTCTTCTATCCACTCATCTATGAAGGTACCAATCATGTCTGAAAATTAACATTGACACTGACATCCCACCATCATTTCATAGCTTTAATGTTATATTGTGTTGGTATACATACAAACAGGTGCAACTGTTCCTTCTCCCCACGCAGTTGCGAAGGTATCAATTATTTCTGAAAATTGTCATTGACACTGACATCCCACCATCATTTCATAGCTTTAATGTCATAATGTGTTGGTATACATACAAACAAATGTAACTGTTCCTTCTCCCCACTCAATTGCGAAGGTACCAATTATTTCTGAAAATTGACATTCACACTGACATCCCACCATCATTTCATAGCTTTAATGTCATACTGTGTTGGTATACATACAAACAAATGTAACTGTTCCTTCTCCCCACGCAATTGCGAAGGTACCAATTATTTCTGAAAATTGACATTGACACTGAAATCCCACCATCATTTCATAGCTTTAATATCATATTATGTTGGTATACATACAAACAGATGCAACTATTTCTTCTATCCACTCATCTATGAAGGTACCAATCATGTCTGAAAATTAACATTGACACTGACATCCCACCATCATTTCATAGCTTTAATGTTATATTGTGTTGGTATACATACAAACAGGTGCAACTGTTCCTTCTCCCCACGCAGTTGCGAAGGTATCAATTATTTCTGAAAATTGTCATTGACACTGACATCCCACCATCATTTCATAGCTTTAATGTTATATTGTGTTGGTATACATACAAACAGGTGCAACTGTTCCTTCTCCCCACGCAGTTGCGAAGGTATCAATTATTTCTGAAAATTGTCATTGACACTGACATCCCACCATCATTTCATAGCTTTAATGTCATAATGTGTTGGTATACATACAAACAAATGTAACTGTTCCTTCTCCCCACTCAATTGCGAAGGTACCAATTATTTCTGAAAATTGACATTCACACTGACATCCCACCATCATTTCATAGCTTTAATGTCATACTGTGTTGGTATACATACAAACAAATGTAACTGTTCCTTCTCCCCACGCAATTGCGAAGGTACCAATTATTTCTGAAAATTGACATTGACACTGAAATCCCACCATCATTTCATAGCTTTAATATCATATTATGTTGGTATACATACAAACAGATGCAACTATTTCTTCTATCCACTCATCTATGAAGGTACCAATCATGTCTGAAAATTAACATTGACACTGACATCCCACCATCATTTCATAGCTTTAATGTTATATTGTGTTGGTATACATACAAACAGGTGCAACTGTTCCTTCTCCCCACGCAGTTGCGAAGGTATCAATTATTTCTGAAAATTGTCATTGACACTGACATCCCACCATCATTTCATAGCTTTAATGTCATAATGTGTTGGTATACATACAAACAAATGTAACTGTTCCTTCTCCCCACTCAATTGCGAAGGTACCAATTATTTCTGAAAATTGACATTCACACTGACATCCCACCATCATTTCATAGCTTTAATGTCATACTGTGTTGGTATACATACAAACAAATGTAACTGTTCCTTCTCCCCACGCAATTGCGAAGGTACCAATTATTTCTGAAAATTGACATTGACACTGAAATCCCACCATCATTTCATAGCTTTAATATCATATTATGTTGGTATACATACAAACAGATGCAACTATTTCTTCTATCCACTCATCTATGAAGGTACCAATCATGTCTGAAAATTAACATTGACACTGACATCCCACCATCATTTCATAGCTTTAATGTTATATTGTGTTGGTATACATACAAACAGGTGCAACTGTTCCTTCTCCCCACGCAGTTGCGAAGGTATCAATTATTTCTGAAAATTGTCATTGACACTGACATCCCACCATCATTTCATAGCTTTAATGTTATATTGTGTTGGTATACATACAAACAGGTGCAACTGTTCCTTCTCCCCACGCAGTTGCGAAGGTATCAATTATTTCTGAAAATTGTCATTGACACTGACATCCCACCATCATTTCATAGCTTTAATGTCATAATGTGTTGGTATACATACAAACAAATGTAACTGTTCCTTCTCCCCACTCAATTGCGAAGGTACCAATTATTTCTGAAAATTGACATTCACACTGACATCCCACCATCATTTCATAGCTTTAATGTCATACTGTGTTGGTATACATACAAACAAATGTAACTGTTCCTTCTCCCCACGCAATTGCGAAGGTACCAATTATTTCTGAAAATTGACATTGACACTGAAATCCCACCATCATTTCATAGCTTTAATATCATATTATGTTGGTATACATACAAACAGATGCAACTATTTCTTCTATCCACTCATCTATGAAGGTACCAATCATGTCTGAAAATTAACATTGACACTGACATCCCACCATCATTTCATAGCTTTAATGTTATATTGTGTTGGTATACATACAAACAGGTGCAACTGTTCCTTCTCCCCACGCAGTTGCGAAGGTATCAATTATTTCTGAAAATTGTCATTGACACTGACATCCCACCATCATTTCATAGCTTTAATGTCATAATGTGTTGGTATACATACAAACAAATGTAACTGTTCCTTCTCCCCACTCAATTGCGAAGGTACCAATTATTTCTGAAAATTGACATTCACACTGACATCCCACCATCATTTCATAGCTTTAATGTCATACTGTGTTGGTATACATACAAACAAATGTAACTGTTCCTTCTCCCCACGCAATTGCGAAGGTACCAATTATTTCTGAAAATTGACATTGACACTGAAATCCCACCATCATTTCATAGCTTTAATATCATATTATGTTGGTATACATACAAACAGATGCAACTATTTCTTCTATCCACTCATCTATGAAGGTACCAATCATGTCTGAAAATTAACATTGACACTGACATCCCACCATCATTTCATAGCTTTAATGTTATATTGTGTTGGTATACATACAAACAGGTGCAACTGTTCCTTCTCCCCACGCAGTTGCGAAGGTATCAATTATTTCTGAAAATTGTCATTGACACTGACATCCCACCATCATTTCATAGCTTTAATGTTATATTGTGTTGGTATACATACAAACAGGTGCAACTGTTCCTTCTCCCCACGCAGTTGCGAAGGTATCAATTATTTCTGAAAATTGTCATTGACACTGACATCCCACCATCATTTCATAGCTTTAATGTTATATTGTGTTGGTATACATACAAACAGGTGCAACTGTTCCTTCTCCCCACGCAGTTGCGAAGGTATCAATTATTTCTGAAAATTGACATTCACACTGACATCCCACCATCATTTCATAGCTTTAATATCATATTATGTTGGTATACATACAAACAGATGCAACTATTTCTTCTATCCACTCATCTATGAAGGTACCAATCATGTCTGAAAATTAACATTGACACTGACATCCCACCATCATTTCATAGCTTTAATGTTATATTGTGTTGGTATACATACAAACAAATGTAACTGTTCCTTCTCCCCACTCAATTGCGAAGGTACCAATTATTTCTGAAAATTGACATTCACACTGACATCCCACCATCATTTCATAGCTTTAATGTCATACTGTGTTGGTATACATACAAACAAATGTAACTGTTCCTTCTCCCCACGCAATTGCGAAGGTACCAATTATTTCTGAAAATTGACATTGACACTGAAATCCCACCATCATTTCATAGCTTTAATATCATATTATGTTGGTATACATACAAACAGATGCAACTATTTCTTCTATCCACTCATCTATGAAGGTACCAATCATGTCTGAAAATTAACATTGACACTGACATCCCACCATCATTTCATAGCTTTAATGTTATATTGTGTTGGTATACATACAAACAGGTGCAACTGTTCCTTCTCCCCACGCAGTTGCGAAGGTATCAATTATTTCTGAAAATTGACATTCACACTGACATCCCACCATCATTTCATAGCTTTAATATCATATTATGTTGGTATACATACAAACAGATGCAACTATTTCTTCTATCCACTCATCTATGAAGGTACCAATCATGTCTGAAAATTAACATTGACACTGACATCCCACCATCATTTCATAGCTTTAATGTTATATTGTGTTGGTATACATACAAACAGGTGCAACTGTTCCTTCTCCCCACGCAGTTGCGAAGGTATCAATTATTTCTGAAAATTGACATTCACACTGACATCCCACCATCATTTCATAGCTTTAATATCATATTATGTTGGTATACATACAAACAGATGCAACTATTTCTTCTATCCACTCATCTATGAAGGTACCAATCATGTCTGAAAATTAACATTGACACTGACATCCCACCATCATTTCATAGCTTTAATGTTATATTGTGTTGGTATACATACAAACAGGTGCAACTGTTCCTTCTCCCCACGCAGTTGCGAAGGTATCAATTATTTCTGAAAATTGACATTCACACTGACATCCCACCATCATTTCATAGCTTTAATATCATATTATGTTGGTATACATACAAACAGATGCAACTATTTCTTCTATCCACTCATCTATGAAGGTACCAATCATGTCTGAAAATTAACATTGACACTGACATCCCACCATCATTTCATAGCTTTAATGTTATATTGTGTTGGTATACATACAAACAGGTGCAACTGTTCCTTCTCCCCACGCAGTTGCGAAGGTATCAATTATTTCTGAAAATTGACATTCACACTGACATCCCACCATCATTTCATAGCTTTAATATCATATTATGTTGGTATACATACAAACAGATGCAACTATTTCTTCTATCCACTCATCTATGAAGGTACCAATCATGTCTGAAAATTAACATTGACACTGACATCCCACCATCATTTCATAGCTTTAATGTCATACTGTGTTGGTCTACATACAAACAAATGTAACTGTTCCTTCTCCCCACGCAATTGCGAAGGTACCAATTATTTCTGAAAATTGACATTGACACTGAAATCCCACCATCATTTCATAGCTTTAATATCATATTATGTTGGTATACATACAAACAGATGCAACTATTTCTTCTATCCACTCATCTATGAAGGTACCAATCATGTCTGAAAATTAACATTGACACTGACATCCCACCATCATTTCATAGCTTTAATGTTATATTGTGTTGGTATACATACAAACAGGTGCAACTGTTCCTTCTCCCCACGCAGTTGCGAAGGTATCAATTATTTCTGAAAATTGACATTCACACTGACATCCCACCATCATTTCATAGCTTTAATATCATATTATGTTGGTATACATACAAACAGATGCAACTATTTCTTCTATCCACTCATCTATGAAGGTACCAATCATGTCTGAAAATTAACATTGACACTGACATCCCACCATCATTTCATAGCTTTAATGTTATATTGTGTTGGTATACATACAAACAAATGTAACTGTTCCTTCTCCCCACTCAATTGCGAAGGTACCAATTATTTCTGAAAATTGACATTCACACTGACATCCCACCATCATTTCATAGCTTTAATGTCATACTGTGTTGGTATACATACAAACAAATGTAACTGTTCCTTCTCCCCACGCAATTGCGAAGGTACCAATTATTTCTGAAAATTGACATTGACACTGAAATCCCACCATCATTTCATAGCTTTAATATCATATTATGTTGGTATACATACAAACAGATGCAACTATTTCTTCTATCCACTCATCTATGAAGGTACCAATCATGTCTGAAAATTAACATTGACACTGACATCCCACCATCATTTCATAGCTTTAATGTTATATTGTGTTGGTATACATACAAACAGGTGCAACTGTTCCTTCTCCCCACGCAGTTGCGAAGGTATCAATTATTTCTGAAAATTGTCATTGACACTGACATCCCACCATCATTTCATAGCTTTAATGTCATAATGTGTTGGTATACATACAAACAAATGTAACTGTTCCTTCTCCCCACTCAATTGCGAAGGTACCAATTATTTCTGAAAATTGACATTCACACTGACATCCCACCATCATTTCATAGCTTTAATGTCATACTGTGTTGGTATACATACAAACAAATGTAACTGTTCCTTCTCCCCACGCAATTGCGAAGGTACCAATTATTTCTGAAAATTGACATTGACACTGAAATCCCACCATCATTTCATAGCTTTAATATCATATTATGTTGGTATACATACAAACAGATGCAACTATTTCTTCTATCCACTCATCTATGAAGGTACCAATCATGTCTGAAAATTAACATTGACACTGACATCCCACCATCATTTCATAGCTTTAATGTTATATTGTGTTGGTATACATACAAACAGGTGCAACTGTTCCTTCTCCCCACGCAGTTGCGAAGGTATCAATTATTTCTGAAAATTGTCATTGACACTGACATCCCACCATCATTTCATAGCTTTAATGTCATAATGTGTTGGTATACATACAAACAAATGTAACTGTTCCTTCTCCCCACTCAATTGCGAAGGTACCAATTATTTCTGAAAATTGACATTCACACTGACATCCCACCATCATTTCATAGCTTTAATGTCATACTGTGTTGGTATACATACAAACAAATGTAACTGTTCCTTCTCCCCACGCAATTGCGAAGGTACCAATTATTTCTGAAAATTGACATTGACACTGAAATCCCACCATCATTTCATAGCTTTAATATCATATTATGTTGGTATACATACAAACAGATGCAACTATTTCTTCTATCCACTCATCTATGAAGGTACCAATCATGTCTGAAAATTAACATTGACACTGACATCCCACCATCATTTCATAGCTTTAATGTTATATTGTGTTGGTATACATACAAACAGGTGCAACTGTTCCTTCTCCCCACGCAGTTGCGAAGGTATCAATTATTTCTGAAAATTGTCATTGACACTGACATCCCACCATCATTTCATAGCTTTAATGTCATAATGTGTTGGTATACATACAAACAAATGTAACTGTTCCTTCTCCCCACTCAATTGCGAAGGTACCAATTATTTCTGAAAATTGACATTCACACTGAAATCTCACCATCATTTTATAGCTTTAATGTCATATTATGTTGGTATACCTATACATACAAACAGATGCAACTGTTTCTTCTCCCCACTCAATTGCGAAAGTACCAATTATTTCTGAAAATTGACATTGACACTGACATCCCACCATCATTTCATAGCTTTAATATCATATTATGTTGGTATACATACAAACAGATGCAACTGTTTCTTCTACCCACTCATCTATGAAGGTACCAATCATGTCTGAAAATTAACATTGACACTGACATCCAACCATCGTTTCATAGATTTAATGTTAAATTGCGTTGGTATACATACAAACGGATGCAGCTGTTCCTTCTCCCCACTCATTTTCATGAAATATTGATGAATTGCTTTGAAATCATGCAGCTCCTTCTGGCCATCTGTTCTTGAGATTGCGGGTGGAAGAATCAACGTATCTCTTATGTCTCTGGCACCAGCTTATCTTGGAGGTAATCTGTAGTAGTTGTAGTTTATGGTTTATGTTTGTCAAATTGACAATACTTGTTCATCTCTACAATCTATTCTGCTCTTCCGACTATGATGGGGTCTCTCCATTCACAAGCTTATAGTTCCAAATAGCTGTTTCTCTCTTCTCATAGAGCTCATTACTGAACAGTGATTGATATGACAATCTTCTATGGGCAGCTGAAAGCTTTGACCGTTCTAAACACTAAAATTATACCCTCAAATTTAGTTCACCTCTTCTCCCCATCCAGTATCAAAGCCTTGGGAATTAGCCTGGATTATTTTGAGCACTATGTTATCATTCACTTAGATGTTATAAATTATCTGTCACTCCAATTAATTATCGATTAACAACTGTTCATAAGAATTCATGCTTGATGAATAAAGGCAGACGTATTTTTCTCGTGAATAAATCTTTAGAAGTGCACTACTTCTCATTTTCCGAATGCATCTGAATGGGTATTATTCCAGATAGTATTAAAGGCATCGAGACGTTCCATTTCATTTGATATTTCGTTCGGAGAATATGCATTTACATGTTTTATCGCTTAGTATGCACCGCTTCTCAATTAATCATCGTAGATGGTTTGTAGAATATCAGTTCTAGAATCCTCGCAGAAAAGAATTTGCAAAGCAAAATAGAATTCATAAATAGTTGGTAGTAAAAGATAGATTGATATTCATTTTACATTATATGCACTCCGAGACAATCAGCTATTTTGCTCCTGATTCTTATTGTAGGCGTTGTTGAGCACTATCATACTAATAATACTACAATTATTTTTCAATGTGCCTTCTACTGGTTCCAGTCTGTTTTGAGGGATGAGTATCCCAGTCTTTGATGATGAGCAAAATTCTCGACTCCCAACACAAATCGACTGTCATGTGTCACCCAATCGTTGAGGGTTATACCTTCTTTCCATATGCTGCTTTCTCTATAACCGAATATGATTTATTGTCGAAAGCTTTTTCCCGGAGCGCCCCTCCATCTTTGGAGGTAAGCTTTAGAAACCACTTATCGTTGATTTCTCTATTCAGTAAGCAAATTGTTAAGGGCAATTGAATCTATTCAACAAATTCAGCTCCTCATAATATGTAAATTCGAGATTTGCCATGTTGTTATGAGGGGATGGAGTTGAAATACTGGAATACTGAAAGTTCATCTGACCTTTAGGTAAGACTTTTCGAAGCATTTGTGATGAATCTCATTACCGTCTCCCCAAAATGTTATCATAGAGAGGAGGGTTTTGTATATTATATCAGAACCAGGAACGCTTTCAATACCCTATCTCAACTTTTTGTATTAATATGATTCTGGCAGAGAAAAAATGTCCTAATCATAAAATCAGTTCGCACGTGCAGTACCTTCAAACTTCATGGAATCGTGGGGTGCTTACTACCCACACCGGCTTTACTTCATAGAAATTGAGCGGAACGAATGGAGAATCTGATATTTGAAAAACAAAACTACTGCTACTCATACAAAGATTTGGACTTAAAACTAAGAAACTGACGGGAACATTTATAATGAATTATAAGAAATTCAATATGTAGATACAGCCACAAGGCAACCATAGACCGTATTATTATGGGGACCATATAATATGAATGTTCCATTTTAATAGTTTAGAAGCAATACTCATTAAATAAAATTTGCACAAAGTTTGATAACGTGAATTCGAATTATCACGAATATAAACCACTAGTATAGGTTTATGAAATTAACAATAATTGTGGTATTAAATTGAACCGACAGAATGTCCTTTCACTATATATTTCACATGTGTGAATTTCTATTTTGATTTATTTAATCTTGTTTACATTAAATATATTCACCGAATATGTCATTCTGGTATTAGATATAAACGATAAAAGAGTTCTTTTTGTCTTTCTATTGCAATTAATTATTTATATCTGAATATTTTTCCCCAATTGGTCTATTCTACGTGTTCTCTTAATCAAAAAATGTTCCATCACAGAAGCATCCAATCCCATGAAATATAATGGAGAATGAAAGTATCATCTTCAAGTGAAGTTTCTGATGTTTTTCAATATGAATCCAAAGTCTATCTAAACTATTTTGGGATGATGTATGTGTGTGCGAGAGTGCATACGTATCTACCATTCCTATTGGTCGTAGATTTGAAAATTTGCAAAGCTGGTGACACACTACTACACCACAAGAAAAAGCCAACCTTCTTGCTGGAATGTTTGTAGCTAATTCTACTTTGGATCCACAAGGGAAGAACTCTCCTAATATTGTCTTCCGTCACCGCACAATTAGGCGCATTCTTCTAGATCTCGATACCAAAAAAAGGCTATGGAGCCAGATGGAATTCCTGTCGTTCTTAAGAAATGTGCGTCAGAATTAACACTAGTTTTCTGCAGGTTGTTTGCCATTTCAAACAAACTTGGTGGGTTTCCTTCCAGCTGGAAGACAGCTAGAGTCCGAAAGAAGGAAAGCAGACCCTTCCTAATAATTATAGACCTATTGCAATATTATCTGAGATTTCTAAAGTGATGGAGAAATCAATCAACATCGAGCTCATCCAATACCTAGAGAGCTCAAAAATCGTGAATGACCGCCAATATGGCTTTCTTCATACGAGATCGACAATATGGGAAATCCTTAGCTGTAGCGTTGAATATCACCAAAGTATTTGATCGAGTCTGGCACCAAGGTCTCCTGAGGAAACTTCCGTCATATGGTTTGCTGTCGCTTAGTATCGAGTTTTCTCAAATAGATCCACTCCATGTGATGGTTGACAGATGAAATAGCTATTAACGCTGGTGTTCTACAGGGATCTGTATGTGTTTCTGCTCCATACCAACGATCTTTTGGAAGTGACCACTTGTCCCGTCAACAGTTTTGCAGATGATGGTAGACTTCATACTGCTCTCTCATGTAAAGCTCCTATATCATGTATAAAAGGACACATGTATGACACAAATGTATTGAAAAATATGGGGATCTCTAGCTGTAGCATTGGATATTTTCAAAGTATTTGACCGAGTCTGGCATCAAGGTCTTCTAGTGAAAGTTCCGTCATATGGTTTGCTGTCGCTTAGTATCGAGTTTTCTCAAATAGATCCACTCGATGTGATGAATGACGGATGCAATGGCTATTAACGCTGGTGTTCTGCAGAGATCTGTCTGTTTTTCTGCTCCATACCAACGATCTTTTGGAGGTGTCCACCTGTCACGTCCACAGCTTTGCAGATGATAGTAGACTTCATACTGCTTTCTCATGTAGAGCTCCTATATCATGTATGAAAGAACACATATATGGCACAAATCTATTGAAAAATATGCGGAATTTCTAGCTGTAGCATTGGATTTCTCGAAAGCATTTGACGTCTTCCCAAAATTGTATCAGTTTCTAACCATTTGCAATATATTTTTGGTTCCAACAAGTGAGGAAAATTAGTTATATGAACAGAATATGTTATAATCAAGAATATTCCCAAATTTATATTTTTAGAAGGATACTATAATAAATTTTTGTATATTTCTACTTGTTATTGCTGAAATACGTAATAATCCAAGTTCAATGATTTCATGGCGCTTCACAATAACTTTGAATGTTTGTGAGTTCATTCTACTGTTGAGGAAGAAATATACTTTCGAATCAACTAATAAACGCAATTTCAAAAGAATGTAACTATAGAATATTCGTATAAGGAAGTTCGCGGAATTTCGGAAAGGAAAGAGTATATTTTCTTTTGCTCCGTTTATTATTTATGTCTTCCATGATTTATGATTCTATATTTCTCGGAGAATATAAGTATACATCTCTAAATTAACTGACGTGGTTCTCAAAAGAAATCCAACTTCCACTATTAACTTGAATAATATATGTTATAATTGGATTTTATGAATGTCTCGCAACATTCGATGTGCAATATCTTTATTGCAATTTATCACAGGCATGATACATAGCACTATGTTAATATCAATAAATTCTATAAAGGGAAGCAATGCCCTATATATTCTATTAGAAAAGGAATATGAAACATATTTACGTACCTGAATACGACATTTAGAACCATTGCTAATTCAATATGATAACCATCGCTGCGTTCAACTGATTACAAGTAGAAGCACTTTGATGATGTGGCCTGTACGAGAATCTTCTTGATTAATGCTCTTAGATACTTTTGATTTCTACCAGTTTCAAAATCATATATACCAGAAATTTTTATCGAGTACGAAAAACCTAGGAGTAACTAGAATGTGAATTCAATTACCAATATCTGCGAAGTTCGGATATAATTGAGAATGATTGAAGGACGAATTTGATGTTGGATATTTTTATTTGCTTCTTATAGTGAACCTTCAATCAAACACTGGGCTATTTGTGCAGTTGGAAGGTTCATACCCACTCCACAAGTCTAGTCCCCTGTACTCGACTGGTTATTTACCGGTTAGATGTTATACCCTTCGGGGATAGCCTAAGCTACCCTAACATTGCTAGTCTTTTGCAATACAATGCCACGCATTCTGAAAATATGTATTAGGCAGTTTCCGTCCCTTTATCGCATTACCTCTTAGTCGACTATTCCATCACCTGTACTTGGTACATTCAGTAAACCATACGGAATCCTCTGGTATCATATCAAGGTTGCTCCCCGCGTTTTCCCCCGTTCAAGGTTTGACTCTTGAACGATACGGAAGTGCTGGGAACCTTGATCCTGTAGGATCTCATCCCCAATGGCCCAGGTGATCCAAGCAATTCAAAAATGCTTCGGCCGTTCGTTGTACAATACGATACTCTCCTCTCATGTCTTCTATCCGAACCACGAGATGCAGTGGTTCCAACCCCAACAGATTTTTCATCGCGGCCGTTGGGGTGGTCGACATTGTTCCTAAGCATCTGAACTTAGGAAATGCTGGGATACTGTCGTTTTTGTTTTTGGCCACCACACGATTGCGGCGTATATTAAAATGGGTCTCACTGTGGTGGTGTACACTTAGTTCACCATACGTGGTGTGAGTCTCCAGGTTCTCCCGACTCAACCACAACCCTTATCGCTTTATCAGTGGTGCTCAACCACGATAGCTTCACAAGACCCTTATCGCTTTGTTAGTGGTTTTTTCCAGATGCTTCCCAAAGGTCAGCCTTTTATCTAGGCTTACCCCGAAATACTTGACCATGTCCGTTATCTGTATGTTTTCTCATACAAAACTAGGTCTTATGTGTTTCGAAGGTCCTTTCTCGTCGTGAAGGGTACAATAGTTATTTTGAAGGTATTCAGTCCTCCATGTTGCACTATTTTTCCACTGTTTTCAATGCTTGCTACATCATAGATGCTACTGCGCTCCCGAACTTCCCTTGTACTACATTGATGATGTCATCCTCATATCCGATTAGGCAGAATACACTACTCTCAAGGAGTATTAAGAATGCATCCACCACCAGACTCCACAGCAGAGGTAGCAGTACAAATCCCTGCGGACATCCTCCAGCGACCCATACCTCCATCTCAACCTTATTTAGGGTTCCTATGCCTATGACAACGAATCATGTTCTGGATCATCACTTAGCTTTGGTTTAAAAACCACCTTTGTCGCCCTCCACTCGAACGGTATGTAGCTCAGTGCGAAGGGGATATCGATTACCTGATGCAGTAAAGCAGGCAGTATCCCATCGGGTCCTGGCGACTTGTATGGTTGAAATGGGTTTATCGCCCATTTGATTTTTGATTTGGTAATGATACTCGCAGCCAGAGCCCAATTTTCCAACAGCGCTCTTTTCTGACCTACGAGGTCTCCCAGTTCTATCATACTACGGTTGACGGAAGCTTATGGGATTGGACTAAGTCAGCCGGAATGAATGTATCAGTTTGAATAAGTTCTCTCGCCTATCGCTTTTCTGTATTCAGCAAAGTGTTTTATAACTTTAGTAGGTAAAAATAGAACTCAATGATCTCTTGTCTATGTATTATTGAGTGACTGGTGATCGCCTGTGGTTCCCGCACAGAACAGCTCCGATAGTCTCCAATCTTATACGAGAGGTGAAGGTACCAACTTTACCCCCACTGCGCAATAGTCAACAAACCACTCAGCATGCATATTAGTTTATACCGTAAAGTGCTAGACGATACTACCCTGTCATCAAAATCTGTAATCTTCCAAATTAGGACCATGCTGCACTAGCATGCATATGGTCTTCTAATTGATTTGTATTTAATGATCAGTCTATATCTCTCAAATTTGAACTAGTAAATGTATAAAAAGTAAATGTATAACAAGTAAGCCTTAATAAACTGAATCGATATCCATATTCACATGTATTTCAACATTCCTTCGCATGATATTGTTTCTGAATCATTATTCTATTTTCATTAGCTTCATTCATAAATACTTGAGACCGTTCGTTGGACTCGGCTGTATTACACATAAATTTTAATTAAAGATAATAGAAACGAATGTCATCCTATTAAATTTGGTTGAGGTTAATACTTCTCCGTATTCAGCCAGTGTTTTGTTTTTTTAATCAAGATTTATGAAAATTCTGAACTAGAAATAACGAATTGTTATTAAAACAAAGTGTACAGTTAACGACAATAACTGTTGTTGGATAAAATACTTTTCAGATAGTGTTTTGAGCTAATTCCAGTGCTTCATTCTATTCGATAACGTCTATATATAAATCAAACGTCGAATAATTAGTTTGCCTAAACAAAAACACGTTTTATCATTTCAAGTAAAACCAGCCGAACGCACATTTATTTCAATGTATTATTAACGATATTTTTCAACATTTCAGGACCGCATCAATATGAATTTGATGATAAACATTGGAGTATAAAATTGGAATTAAATTTCATGTATTAAAGTCAACGGATGAAACGCATATGCCCAAAACGTGATGGAACTCTCTTTAATAATACCGCCAGGCGTTATATACAGACTGATAACATTTAACATTAACTGTTGAGGACACGTTCAAAAACGTCCTGTTTGAGATGGATAACATCTGACGATTATTTAGAAATAATACCTAAAATATACTACTAGATTAAAACCTCAATAATTAACTGTCTCCTACTGACAAAAACATAGAGCACAGGATAAATGTACCCAATTCATACCGGATAAAATCTTCAATTGACACGTGTTCAATGAAGCTTCTGGAGGCTGGAGCTTTTATCGCAGAAACCGAAGAGCAAAGTAGATAAAATGAACAATATTGGAATTGCCAAAGTATGCTTTTGTCTTGATGGTATAAAGATTTCGAATGGAGGTAAATATTTGGAGTCTAAAGCTTCACCTATCATCTATAAAGCAAATGAAATGCCAAAGAATGCTTTTGTCTTGATAGAATAAAGATTTTAACTGGAGGTCAATATTTGGTTTCCAAAGCTTCACAGTTATTATCTATACAGCAAATGAGGTAAAAATTGCCAAAGAATGCTTCGGTCTTGATGAAATAAAGATTTCGAATGGAGATGAACATTCGAATTCTAAAGCTCGACAGGTATCATCTATACAGCAACTCGTACAATAGGTCGTCCAGGAACTAATCATCTCAATTTTAAGTATCTTGAGAGCTAGTTATGCATCATTACATATTCTTCAGTGCTACACGAACGAAATGTGTTTATTTGGAAGTAAAATAAACCCGGAATTGGTATCCTCAACCTTGTGAGATCAGATAGAACAAGTTCCATCAGTTACATGAACCTTCGGGAATTTTCACATTTTTTCAAATTTCATAAGGGTATGGAAAAATAGTGAATTTGGTCGATCTCATCGATTCCGATGTAACTGCGTCATAAAACACTCTCGTGGATGATAAATTCGATTGTACCTTTAGTTTTCACCTCAGACGCTAAGGAAACATGTTGCAGCGTTCCGAAACCCTGAATTTTGGCCATCCCTTAGTTGAATAGTATATAAAATCACATTTAACATGATTAATACAGCCGAAATTGGTATCTTCAACCTTGTGAGATCAGATAGAACAAGTTCCATCAGTTACATGAATTTTCGCATTTTCCCAAATTTCATAAGGGGTATGGAAAAATAGTGAATTTGGTCGATCTCGTCGATTTGAATATAACTGCGTCATAATACACTTTCATGAATGATTCTACCATATTCCATAATATTAGATAATTGTACGTATGATAAATGTGACAAAGTAACAAAACCAATTTAAATCTCTCCATACCATCTTTCGGGAATTACAGGAATAATTTAAAAAAATCTTAATGGAGCAAGACCTTTAATACGGGTCTTTTAAGATCGTGTGAAAGCATTCGACATCATTAGTTCATCAGTGATTGAAAACTATTATGTATATTTGAGGAGGTATGGGTTCAGAGATAAAAGTTTCAATCTATCAACCAATTAGTTACCTTAAAAACAGGCAAAAAGAAGTCAAAATTAAGGCAAATTGAAATACGTTATTTTGACCATAACAAGTAACATTGAAAGTGACATTTGTATCATCACATTTCCATGTTCGAAAAAAGTTTATTATGCATGAATATTTCTTTCTCTTCCTCATTACCTATTCATTTTGAACTAGTAGACATGCTTTGGACATGGAGCAACACTAAGAATTTTAGCATCGGAAGCTTCCTTTTCATAATTCATTTAGGATTTATTCCTCTCGTTGAAACTCATGTTTTGAGCGTTACCATAAGATACCATCTGAAATTCTAAACGAGACATAGGAAGAAACTGAATTATGAAAGTTTGGGTTTCTCCACAATGACGTAATTTATGTGCCTTACGAATAGTGAAACGAATCAAATTCAAAGCAGATAATGTTTGAAGTGAACGTAACGGCTAAGTGAACTAAACCTACATAAGATCAGTTCAGAGTATTTGGAAATATTGTTTTCTGTGGACAACACCTTACGAATCGAGAGTTTTGTGTTTTTTTCATACTCATCCTGGAGGAACTGTATTTTCGTACTCGGTAATTGGAACATTTATTCTCTGGGCTTCAGAGATTTCAGAGATTTCGAATGCCAGAGTTGTTCACAGCACTGATGAATCGCTCTGTATAAAGAACATATTAAATTGATCAACGAACATGTAACTATGAATGCGAGGGGTGGACCGAACAATCACCTCTGAACTCGTTGAAGTTGTAATATTTGTTCCAAACAAGAAAACTGAAAAAATGTATAATTCATTTGTTTCATTTGTGAAATTGAATGGCGTCAGTTAGTTACCCGGAAACTAGTCGAATTAGGCGTACTAAAACTCAATGAATGTAACTTTTTACTTTGAGCTGGTACGATATATTAAAATGTTCTTTCAAGCAAACAATCATCTACTGCTACATGAGAAAATTTCCAACGAAATTAGTAAAACTTAATAAATGATCACAGGATGGGTCCTAAGTAAATACAAACAGTTTGAAGGTATATCAGACCACGAGGCCATAAAATAACTGTGGCTAGTAACCAACCAAGTTTGGCACTAAGTCTGTTTCAAAACTAACTATCAAAAAGTGCTTTCGTGGTCTGCGAGATCCTCCAAATAAATACTACTGATCGTCCGTGATATGAACCTATAATGTTCGAAGAACATCATATGACCCAGCGGTGGAATGTTGGGAGATAGGCATTCAAATTTTTACTCCAGGATTGAAGTAAAATAAAGTAAGTAAGTAAAAGTAAATTTATTTTCTCAATAATAATTGTTGTAAAATAATAACAAGATTATAAGAAAACAAGTCAAACAATACAAAAGAAATTTAAAATAAAATACAAAAACTTACTTATTCAAGTATTCATTAACAGTCTATGGTTCACATTGCACAATAATATTGAATATTCTATTCCTAAATTCACAGAAATTTTGTATACATTGAATATCAATTTGCAAATTGTTGAAAAATTTTATGCACATATAGGGACAATTATTTTCTGTTAGTGTAAGCGTATGTGCTGGATATATATACAGGATGTCCTCGAACTGCGTGGCCAAAATGAAGCCGAAGATTCTTTGATTCGAAAAAAAATTGATGAGCCTTTTTACTTTTGCCTCAAGTGTCTTGTTTACCCGGTAGAGGGCTTCAAAATTGCAAAAATAATTTTGTTTTTTTGGTATAACTTGAGAACGTGATGAAGAACTTTTACAATATTTAGCAGGTGAGTTACTGTCAATAATGGCCATTTTTGAGAGTGGAGCACAGAGCCTTAGAGACCATAGAAATGGCTCAAACTTGAGGATGTAACGGGAAAAGTGTCCAGAACTTTTTTGTGGTCAATGTAATTCACTCGATATTTTTTATGTAGATAGCTTATCTAATTTGAAAACTTTCCTTACTCTTAGAAAATCTTGATAAAATCAACGGATTAGCTTGAAAAAAATAATTTTTGAGTCTCTGCAATTTTGGCTTACTAATTTTACTTGATTAAAATACCTTAGTTGCCTTTGCTTTTCTAATGTCATTTTGGCATTTGGAGAATTTATTCTCAAATCTGTCAGTTTTTACTCTGCTTTCCGTAAAAATTTCATAAAATTATGGCTCAAAATTTCACTAACACTGAAATGGTTGATATGTTATTGATTTATGGACTTTGTCGTTGCAATGGCCGGAGAAGGGAAAGATATCCGCATCGCAGAATTCCAAATCGGCAAACCTTCGCGAAACTGGCAAATTTGAAGCAAATCGCAGAGAAACTGGACGCAGACGGACAAGAAGAAGAATCATTAGTTCATAATGTACTGAAAGAAGAACTGTTGTATCCCTATCATATTAAAACAGTTCAAGACTTATTGCCCATGGATCCAGGTCATCGGCTAGATTTCTGTCGGCTTATTGTCCAAAGACAAAACGCAAACCCCAATTTTTGTAGAAGAATTCTGTTCACGGACGAAGATACTTTCACGAGATGTGGTCTTTTTAACCTCCATAATCAACATTTCTATGCTAATGAAAATCCTCATGAAACGGAAGTTACATATTTTCAGAATCAAACTAAAATCAATGTTTGGGTTGGAATTGTGGATAACTTTATTATTGGCCCTACCGTTATACCCGATCGATTGAACGGGGAGAACTACTTGAACTTTTTGGAACAAAGGCTACTTGAACTGTTGGAAGACTTGCCCTTACACATTCGTCGTGGCCTGGTTTATCCATGATGGTGCACCTCCTCATTTCACATTAGCTGTGAGGCGACATTTGAATGCGGAATATCCAGATCGCTGGATAGGTAGAGGACACGATGCACCAGTGAACTGGCCGGCCCGCTCCCCTGATTTGACGCCCTGCGATTTCCTTTCTATGGGGCGCTTTGAAGTCGAAAGTTTATGCAGCTCCAGTAAACACACGAGAAGAATTATTGCAACGAATTAATCATTAAGCGGATTTATTGAAGAATGATCCTGAAGTACTAGCCAGAGTTCAATCCAATTTCTTGAAACGAATTAATTTGTGTATTCAGGAAAATGGGCAACATTTCGAACAATTGATGCCTTAGCGATTTCCCAAAAAGTTTTGTTGTTTCTTTTAATTTAGCATTTGTTTTTCCTAAATAATCACATCGTTTTCCCATTTCTATTGTTTTTATTATTCGTGTTTTATCGAGATATTAACCATTTCAGTGTTAGTGAAATTTTGAGCCATAATTTTATAAAATTTTTACGGAAAGCAAAGTAAAAACTGACAGTTTTGAGAATAAATTCTCCAAATGCCAAAATGACATTAGAAAAGCAAAGGCAACTAAGGTATTTTAATCAAGTAAAATTAGTAAGCCAAAATTGCAGAGACTCAAAAATTATTTTTTTCAAGCTAATCCGTTGATTTTATCAAAATTTTCTAAGAGTAAGGAAAGTTTTCAAATTAGATAAGCTATCTACATAAAAAATATCGAGTGAATTACATTGACCACAAAAAAGTTCTGGACACTTTTCCCGTTACATCCTCAAGTTTGAGCCATTTCTATGGTCTCTAAGGCTCTATGCTCCGCTCTCAAAAACGGCTATTATTGACAGTAACTCACCTGCCAAATATTGTAAAAGTCCTCCATCACGTTCTTAAGTTATACCGAAAAAACAAAATTATTTTTGCAACTTTGAAGCCCTCTACCGGCAAAACAAGACACTTGAGGCAAAAGTAAAAAGGCTCATCAAATTTTTTTCGAATCAAAGAATCTTCGGTTTTATTTTAGCCACGCAGTTCGAGGACACCCTGTATATATGAAACCTGTATTGTGATTGAAAGATTTTTTGAAATCTGTTAAGAATCTTCTATGTTTGAAAATGAAAAAAGGGATTGATAAATGTATATTCCAATAACAGTTAGCAAGTTGTTTTTCTTGAAAAAAACTCTGCAACTTTGCTTATACCTTAATCCAAAGATTATTCGTATTGTTCTTTCTTGCTGCCTGAATATCATATCAACCTGATAGCTCCTACCCCAAAAAATTACCCCAAAACTCAATATAGATTGAAAGTTGGCATAATAAAGAACTTTTAATGTATTTTCCTCAAGTTGTGGTTTCATGACACGTAAACTATAAATGATAGAACTCAGCCTTTTACATCGTTGTTCGATTTCTTTACACCAGTTGTGAGGTGTCTATCTATATTTATTCCAAGACATTTCGAATAATCCTTCATTTCCAAAATAAAATCATTCAAATTTAGTGTTTCTGGAATTTGCAGTCTACTATGGCTTGACGTAAAGATGATGCAGTTTGTCTTACTTTTGTTCAATGTGAGTTTGTTATTCATACACCAATTTTCAATCTTTGAGAGTGCAGAGGAAATTTCAGTTTGGAGAAGGCAAAGGTGATTTGCAGATACTTCAACGTTACTATCATCTGCATAATTGATAAGTAACTTTCCAGCATCAGCAATAACTTGTGGTAGATCATTAATATGGATTAAGAATAAAAGTGGGCCAATTATGCTGCCTTGAGGAAATCCCATTTGTATTGACAATTCTCCAGATATGAAATTCTGTCCACCCTCCGAAATTTTCACTCTCTGCGTTCTACATTCTAAATAACTTTCCATCAAAGCTAATTGTTTATCTCTAACTCCGTATTTCTCCTTTTTTGCAAGAAGCATCTTATGATCGACCGTGTCAAAAGCCTTGGAGAGATCAAGAAAAAGTCCGCATGGGATTTCTTCATTTTCCAAGGATGCTATAACTGATTCGATGAGTTCAAAAACTGCTGTTTCCGAATTATGGTCCTTAAGAAAACCATGTTGACTGTCATTGAAAATCTTGTATTTTGTGAAAAAATTCATCAATCTATTGCATAGTAGCTTTTCATACAATTTGGAGAATGAAGAAAGCAGACTGATTGGTCGGTAGTTCCCTAGATCTTCTGGATCATTTTTTTTGTAGGGTGGTATTATCAACGCGGCTTTCAGAGAGTAAGGAAAAGCTCCACATCTAAAAGAACTGTTCAAAATGTAGCATAATGGACTCACTATATCCATAATTGTCTCCTTTGAAATTGATAGAGGTATTTCATCATAGCCAAAGCTAGTTTTATTTTTTGGAAGACTAGAAGTTTTAATTATCTCTTCTTCTGTTACTTCGAATAAGTAGAAAGAGTTTTTTAATGCTGGTATTAGTAAGTTATCCTCAGAATTTGAAGAAAATTTCTTCCATAGTTCAGAGGCAATGTTGAGAAAATATGAATTGAAATTTTCTGCCAGTGCAAGCCTATCACCAGATAAATTGTATTCTATCTCACCTTTAGTTTTCCCTCTAATGGAGTTAACTATGTTCCACATAGTTTTTGTTTTGTTGTCTGATTTCATAACTTTATTGTGAAAATATTGTTTGGCCTTTTGGATTATAAGGAGCTGCTGGGATGTAAAGTAGATGTTGACACCGAATAGAAAACCAAGTTTTTGTGAAGCGGCTTTCGCAATGGACCTCATATGATCATCCCAGAAGACGCAAGCTTGAGTTTAGGTTGCAGTAAACTACTAGATCATCAGATCCCCATTTCAACACCATTGCTTCAACCTGTCTCTGTCTCGCTCCTCTGACTTCATTGGATGGTAAATGGGCTCCAGATGAAAAAGCAGTATGAAGAAAATTGGCGAAGAAATATTCTTTCACTTCATGGCAAATTAACGAAAAAGTCAAAAAAAGCTTATTATTGTTAAAATTTGTAAGACCCCCAGTCACAAGCCGCCACTGGTGTAAATAATATTCATCAACTCTTTGTCCAAAAGACCGTTTCCTGGGGACCTTAGATGTCAGTCTACTTCAGCGAAACTGTCATCATTCCTCTAGGTTCCAAGCTCAATTGTCGCTATAAATTCTACTTTGTCGAGTACTCATATTATCAATATTATTTTTGGAAAATATAGTAATTTGGTGTAATAGTTGATGGACAGATCCCCGTATCGGTAATCTCATTTGATTTTTTAGAGCAGAGATTAAATCTGAAAATATTTGATTAGTCCAAATCATTTGGAATCATTTCCCGCTCCAGTGTTTAATCTGTAAAAACAGAACTGTTAGAAACTAATGGAGTTCTGGTTCTTTCGCCATTTAATTCGCAATAAAATGATAGAATTAAACGTGATTGCAATGTCTTTTTTCCGTTAATAGGTACATCTGAATTTACGGATACCAATACTATTGAATGAAATGTAAATTTATGTAAATTAGGAATCAATTCTCGAGATTGCATCGTAATTACGTTGTCAGGCCCAACCCGAACTATTGTAATTTCTTTGAAAAGACGCACCCTCCTATCTAAAAGATTCAGTGAGAAATAACTGCATTTAAAGAAGCAATGCAGTTAGCTATTCCGTTTTCAACAGGTGTCTTTTGAAGCTACTTGCCTGCTTCACTTCACATCACTAATCAATTGTTTGATGGACGAATTAGTCGATAATATTTTGATAATATCCTGAAGACTTAGAATGGTCGTCATCCTTAACCTTAATGTATTCTATCTTCTGTTATTATGGATATTTATGCTAGGAAAACTTCACGTTTACCTTGGTGAAGATTTCTATTTTCTCAAACACAACTGCAATTCCAAATTTACTCCTCTATTTCTATCTGGCATAGTAGTATCTGGAATAATAATGCTTACTTCAAGATCACAATATGGATTAATAATATTGACTTGCTTTGAAGCTGAAAGTTAAGTTCTCATACATTTATCTTAATCCATCAAGTAAACTCTCAAAAAGAATTGTGTAACCTTATTGAACCTTCTGAAAAATACTTCATTTTGCCATTCACTATCTTTGCGTCATTTTATACCCTAATTATAAACATTTTACACTATTATCTGTGATCTCTGAAGGAGAGAAAGCAATCAAAATCGAGCTCAACCAATACCTGAGAGCTCCAAAATCGTGAATGACCAGTAATATGGCTTTCGTCAGCAAAGATCAACAGGAGACCTGCTTGCCTACGTAACAGATGTATGGCAGAAATCTATTGAAAAACATTGAGAGTCTCTAACTCCAAAGCATTTGACCAAGTCTGACACCAAAGCTTTCTTGGGAAGCTTCCGTCATATGGTTTGCCGCCTCAACTTGGTCTCTTACTATCGAGTTTTCTCCCAGATCACTTCATGTGGTGGTTGACGTAATATCCTCCTATACAATGGGTATCAACGCTGGTACTCCACAGGAATCTGTCTGGGCACCAACTTTATTTCTGCTCCATATAAACGATCTGTGGGAACTGACCCCCTGTCCCGTCTAAAGCTTTGCAGATGATGGTACACTTCATATCGCTTTCTCATCTAGATCCATATACTATCCAATGAAGCCAGAGGATCGAGACAGAGGCACATTTACGCAATTAATGGAGAACTGATAATCTAATAGAATTTAATGCAACTAAAACTCAAGCTTTGCGTCTTCTCCAGTAATACGGATCCACAATCCCTAATATAATAATATTAGGTGAAACTATCCCTTGAAGTCTTCCATATCCATGCTTGGGATCACCACCAACTGCACCCTCTCATGAGACGATCATGTGAGGTCCATTGCAAAAACCGCTTCCCAAAATTTGATCTTCTATTCCGTACCAAGAGCTACTTTATATCCAAGCAACTCCTCATAATCTACAAAGCACAGATTTGACCTGTCCTGGAGTACTGTTCACATGTTTGGAGTTCGGCTCCCAAACATACGCTGAATCTCTTGGACTCTGTCCTGAAGAGGGCTAATCGTTTACGAGTTTATTGTCCACTCTAGAACATCGTAGAAGGGTGGAAGATCTCTCCATTTTCTATAGATATTTCCATGGTCGGTGTTCATCAGAAATCTCCTCTGTTGTTTCACCACGAGAGATTCCAGATAGGTGGACTAGACGAGCTCAAACTAGTCACCCCTTCATTGTCAAGCCCGACATCTGCCGAACTTTTTCCTACCAGACTTCATTTCCCTATCGAACAGCGAAGCTGTCGAACTTTTTACCTAGTAAGGTAATACTTATAACCTCCAAACCTTCAAGAAAAATTTGAATGCCTATCTCCTTCCCCAACGTTCCACAACTGACTCACACGATGTTCTTCGAACATTATAAGTTTTCCTCTGGTGTAATCAAATTATAAACAGAAATTATATATTTTTTGGTACTATTGAATTTGGATTGGATGCCAAGAGATACTTTACATCCCAGCAGCTCCTCATAATCTACAAAACACAGATTAAACCTGTTCTGGAGTATTGTTCACATGTTTGGGGTTCGGCTCCCAAACATACGCTGAATCTCTTGGACTCTATCCTGAAGAGAGCTAATCGTTCACGAGTTTATTGACCTCTCTAGAACATCGTAGAAAAAAGGGAGATCTCTCCGTTTTCTATAGATATTTCCATGGTCGGTGTTCATCAGAAATCTCCTCTGTTGTTCCACCACGAGAGATTTCAGATAGGCGGACTAAACGAGCTCAAACTAGTCACCCCTTCATTGTCAAGCTCGACATCTGCCGAACTTCTTCCTACCAGACTTCATTTCCCTATCGAACAGCGAAGTTGTGGAACTCTTTACCTAGTGAAGTAATACATATAACCTCCAAAACAAGAAAAATTCGAATGCCTATCTCCTCTCTCAACATTCCACTGCTGACTCAAACGATATTCTTCGAAAATTATAGGTTTCCCTCTCGTGTAGTCAAAGTATAAATAAAAAATCTGGTGATCTGGTAGGCGCCACTGCGATTGATCCATGGAGAAAAGCGTTAATCGAATAATAATTAGAAAAATATCATCCTATATCTCATCCTTTCATCTCTAATCATAGTTCGATTGTGGAAAGTATTAAGCTACAGTTTTGTTATTCAGATCAGATAGAATTTCCCGTGAACGCTAGATATTGCATAATTTCCAAGATTTAGCTCTATCTACACTAGCCATTTCATAAAATTCTCTTCATGAATTGAATGGAAATGGTTACTGAGATATTTTTATTGAATTTGTTGTACTATGAGCAATTATAAGATACTGAAATGTCGAAGATAGAGAAACAATTATATTTAAATAGAATTTTTAATTTCACATTAAGCCATTCCATGGTTATCATGTGATACTCTTGACCCGTGAAAATAAAATAATTCCATTCATTCTATTTGATTTGCTTTAATAGTAACTGTATTTGTGGTTTGCTTAAAAATATGATAAAATGTATCTAAAAGTAATCGTGTTCTCCCTTTTTGTGATGTGGAGTGGAAGTGTAGGACTAAATAATAATGATGGCTCTTCAGTTCACACAACAATAGAGAAAAAAAATATATCATCTGCCCCAACAAGTACGTTTCTAGAACTAAAATGTAACCTACTTTCAATGTCTACTTATCGTTAATGCATGAATATAGCACCAATTGCCAAGATTCGATGCGCAACCTAACAATTCATTGATCTTATGCTGATACATTTTGTTCATAGTTTGATTCTTATTTACATTTGGAGTAGGTGGATGGTTAATCTGAAACTTGGTTAGAGAAAAGTTCAAACCAACCACATTTACTATACACAACTTATCTAGTGATTTCTTATATATAATGATGACGGAAGATCCTCGAAACTTTTAGTGGAGAGTAACGATATTCAACACTCCTGATGTTTTTTCAGTTACTTATACATTATTAGAGAAGCCCCACCATCTCTTCATTGGTAGATGCAATCCAAAATATAAGGTACTTCATCAGGAACATGTAGTTGTCAAAAATGATGGCAAAAGTCACGTAGGAGCTATAATCTCGGTAAGAAATGTGTTATACGTTGTAAATACCTAATAGCTAGGCTTTTACTCATTTCATATGATATACAGGGTGTTTCAGGAAGACCTCCCGTAAATGCAAGGGACCGTAGCTCTTACAAAAATAATCAGATTTCTCGTATAATTTATGGTCCTATCTTCTTTCGTTTCGGAGATACAGGGGCGTTGAATTTAATTTTTTTTAACGAAATTTTGCTGTAGCTCCTGTGCAGCTACAGATATTTTGTTGAAATCTGGTACTCGTAGGTTTCAGAGAGCGCCGAATAAGATGGTTCAATCAGTTTCAGATTATGCGGTGGAGGGCACTGTGTGCGCGACTTTTTGGCGTTTCTTTTAGCCTTAACTTTTTTGAGAATAATTTGTTTGTTTTCTTTGCACATTTTTCTGGTTTAAAATTTCATTTCAAACAAATAATGTACTCCTGTTGAGGGTCTCAAAATTTCACCGTTTTTGAGACAAACGAGTTTAATGAACATAACAAAAACTCATTAACAAATTTACTTACTACCGAAATCGCGTAAGATCATTTAAACGCGTTTTTCTCGAACTTTGAAACAGAAAAAATATTGATCTGCGGTTTTCAGTTTTTTCTGCAAATCTAATTTAATTTCCGATTATCATGTCATAGCTATACCGTATGACTTAAGTTTTGGGATAAAATCAGTAAAACCGTTATCATTATAAATTACGCCCTCTACCCATTTTATTAGGATTTATCGTGTACCAATAAATACGACAATTGAATGTACGTACCTTCTCTTCTATACAAACTAAAGTTTACCGAAATCGAATGAGTCGTTCAGAAACTACATCGATTTAAATTATTACACTTTCAACAGCTTCCCCCACTCTTATCAAGGTCGTTATGCCAATGAGCTTTGAACCAAAATGATGTAAAATTGTCTAACCTTTCTAATGATGTTAACAAAGATTTACCGCGTATGTTCATTTAAACGCGTTTTTCTCGAATTTGCGATTTTAGGAATCCCAACAAGAATACATTATTTGTTTGAAATGAGATTATAAACCAGAAAAATGTGCAGAGAAAACAAAAAAATTATTTTCAAGAAAGTTACGGCTAAAAGAAACGCCGAAAAGTAGTAAATTGGTTTAAATCTGGTTTGTTGTTAAGATTTTCAACCACAACTAGCTATACTATATCTGGTAATACCCACACAGTGAAACATGTATGGCTTGTTCACCAAATCAATGATATGGCGTCATGGATCAAGTTCAGGTTGTTGTTATCAGGTTGAGAAAGTTTTCATAGTTTTTTAATAATACCCATTTGATATGATAAACGATTTCTGATGAACACCGCCCATGGCGATATCTATAGAAAAGGGAAAGATCGCCCACCTTTCTACGATATTCTAGAGAGGTCATGAACTCATAAGTGATCAATCAAACGAATAGCTCTCTTCTGGATTGAATCCAGGACCTTCAGCGTATGTTTGGGAGCCGAACTCCAAACATGTGAACAGTATTCCAGGATAAGTCGAAACTGTGTGTTGTAGATTATGAGGGGCTGCTGGGATGTAGTTCTTGGCACGGAATAGAAACCAAATCCCATGAGAGGGTACTGTTGATGATGATCCCGAGCATGGATATGGAAGACTTCATAGGAATAGTTGTACCTGACATCATCATATTAAGGATTGTCGGATCCGCCTTTTAGTTACATTAAACTCTAGTCTCCATTCAAAATGTTCGTCAGATCTCCATTAATTGCGTCTTTCTGTCTCTGTCTCACTCCTCTGGGTTCATTGGATGGTATGAGAGGGAGGCTCTAGATGAGAAAGCGGTATGAAGGATACCATCATCTGCGAAGCTGTGGCCGGGACAGGTGGTCACTTCCAGCAGATCGTTTATATGGAGCAGGAACAAAGTTGGTGCCAAGACATATCCCTGTGGAACACCAGCTTTGTTAGCCATTGCATCGGAGGATACTCCGTTAACCATCACATGGAGTGATCTATCTGAGAGAAAACTCGATACTGAGCGGCAAAGTTGAGGCGGCAAACCATATCCAATGCTACAGCTAAAAATTCCATATGTTTTTCAATAGATTTCTGCCATATTTCTGTTAAGTAGGCAGGCAGGTCTGTTGATGTCTGCTGACGAAAGCCATATTGTCGACCATTCACGATTTTGGAGGTCTGTAGGTATTGGGTGAGCTTGATGTTTACTGCTTTCTCCATCAGTTTATAGATCACAGATAAAAATGCAATGGGTCTATAATTATTAGGAAGGGTATTAAATGACGTAAAGACAGTAAATGTCAAAATTCTTCTTGAAAATTTCTTGACTGATTATTAAAATGAAACTGATCCTACTCCTGAAAATTTTTGATAAAGATATGAAAACTTAACTTTCAGCTTTTAGTCAATATTATTAATCCATATTGTTATCTTAAAGTAAGCATTATCATTCATGGAAACAAACTAAAATGTAGTAATGCAGTAATAATATATGAAACATGTGCTCTTATAATAAAAAGGGATATGTACCTTAGTATTCGGGTACGTATATGTACTACTTATGTATGCAAAACGACTTCCCACTACAAGTTCTCCTGTAGTTATAAGTATGATACCCGAAAAAGATTCCTTCATTATTATGAGAACGCTTGAATGAAACACGATATTCACCAGAAATTTCCCTTAATTTTTCAGATTAATATTGATGGCGATGCGAAGATCTCTTGTGTCAATATTTATGACGAAATGACTGATGGTGAACGAGCCTACGCAAGCTACGTGGATGGTGGAGTTGGTCGTAACTATATTGTTTTCAATGTAACCACAACATACGGGAAAGGATTCCATTTCTTTGTTCAAATCTATGGAGCTGATACAAGCTAAAGTGATACAGAATTAGATCATTCTATGTAACGTTAAGCCTTCATTATAATTGATCACATTTTGTTTTGATTAGACAATTACACTGTAAGAAACGTTTCAACTATGTCATTTTATCCTACTTTGCTATTTACCAATTTTTTTTCATAAACAATCATTCATAACCAATTTGAATTATTGATTAAGGGAAACGTATATTCAATGAGTTACAGTTAATTTCCTTCAAGTGTCTCATGATTTTGATCTGGAATCAACCACTATACTAGAGGGACTAAAGTGGTGATAAAAGTTAACAGAGAAACTATTCGTTCAAAACACTTATTATTTATTATTTATATGCTTTACACAGTAATATTATTCATCATTGTTAATATTTATTGATATACGTAGGATCTACAACCCCCGTATGTTCATCCTAATGCAAAAGGTTCGTCAGAATTTGTAAGTAAGACATAATTTCCATGGGCTCTGCAACATAAAATATTTAAATGATTACTTGTTATAAACTGAGATTTCCAATAAATTTGGTGAATTTTGAGAGCACATATTCTGTCAAATTAATCACTGACTTCATTGTTGGACACACGACAATGAGGTGCAGACAATATATGCTCGATAAAATTAAAATCCATGGTAAGAGCCCGCTAGATCATACAATGTTTGCTTGATGTAAGTTACATGGCGTGAAGCTGTTATCTGGAATAACCACTGCTTCTTGAGCCTATGTTTTATTTCGTGTAGAAGATTTCCTTCAGTTTGTGTAGTGTAAGTTTGTTATGGTAATGGGGCAATGTACCTCAATTCTCTTCAAGAAACATTACTTTCAGCTTCAGTGATTATAGAGTCAAACATTCTGCACGAAATGATACGGTTTCAACATGATGGAGCATCATCACACTACCATTTGTTTGTCTACTAATATTTTAATCGATTTCCTTAATGAGCGGATTCGAAGTAGAGATGCCATTTAGTGGCCGTCCAGATCAACGGATCTGGATTCAGTCGATGTATTTACGAAGTTTCTCCAAACTGAATGCTACAAAATTGTTTTTCTCAGTTGGCGGGAGAGGCTTAAATATCTCAGAGTAATTCTTGACTCCAAACTAACCTGAAACCAACAACTGGTAAAAGTCAAGAACAAGGTCATGATAACATTGAAGCAAGCCAGGCGCGCACAAGGAAGGGCTAAGTTCTAATATTTCGTATTGGACATACAACATGTGAGAAAACCATGATCATGTACCAACACATCTTTGGTATGGTAGATAAAGGTAACCCAGCAAATAGCTACGGCTGAGTTGAACAAGATACAAAGTTTTGTCCGCCTCAGTATAACGGGAGCTATGACAACAACAACAACAACAGCCCTGGAAGTACTATTGGATGTTTCCCCAATTGGCATTGAGATCATGGGGGGAAGCAAAATTGGATGTTTTGAGACCAACCCGCATAACTCTCGAGAATAATTAAAAACTCACTAAACGCTTCGAGGCAATTATACAAGATCGAAGGGGTAGACAGATGACGACAAACAACATACGGTATAAATACGAGTCCAAAACCAGGAAGGAACTGCTTCCGGAATATACAGTGGGAAATTAATTCACCGAGG